>JARKIP010000081.1:0-587255 GCA_029990175.1 Petunia secreta | reverse complement strand
TTATAGGAGAAAGTCTCTTTTGAAGTTCTTATCAGAAATAACGTTCCGTTACTTAGAGCGACATGGTTTGTCAAAGTAACTTATCTCAATCAGGTAAGAATCTTGGTTGATAGCCGGTACTAGGTTCAAACTAATTTGACTTGTACTATCGGGAAGGATCAGATCGTAGTTTATTCTTGCAGGTTCGTCCAGGCTCTTCCAGTATATCATCTGGGTTGCCAGACAAAACACATATTTCACGCTCTGAGCAGTGGACAAAAGATGTTATTGATTACTTGCAGTATTTGTTGGATGAATTCATTTCAAGAAACGGTGTTCATTCTGCTTTACATATCAGAGATCGGTCGCAGCAAATGGTTTATGCAGGATCAATCCAGGTCAAGAGTGATCCAACCTTGGGTTCATTGATTCTGAGGAGCCTTCACTGCATTTTAAATGGTGGTATGTTGTACGCCTTTTGCAATGGCATCACAGAGAAGGGTTGCTTATCCCATCACTCATTATTGATTGGGTGCTCAACCAACTACAGGTATTGTCAGCTTAAACACTCGTTTCAATCTTGATACATTTTAAAATTTTGCCACTTAGTTGTCATCACATCTTTTTTTGAGATTGTGACGTCTCCCACCTTGTGCTTTTCAGGAAAAGGAATTACTTGGGGTTTTGCAGTTGTTATTACCTATAATTTATGGTTTCATAGACTCTCTTGTCTTATCTCAGTGCTATGTACGCACTCTGGTGGGAATAGCCATTCGTTTCATCCAAGAACCTTCTCCTGGTGGAGCTGACCTTGTTGATAACTCTCGTAGGGCTTATACAACGGCTGCTCTTGTTGAGATGCTTCGATATCTGATGCTGGCTGTGCCTGATACTTTTGTTGCTTTGGATTGTTTTCCTATGCCACCATGTGTGATGACCAATGTGGTGACTGATGGGAGTCTCTACTCTAAAGTAGCTGAGGATG
Source organism: Petunia secreta (assembly GCA_029990175.1). Lineage (NCBI taxonomy): Eukaryota > Viridiplantae > Streptophyta > Magnoliopsida > Solanales > Solanaceae > Petunia > Petunia secreta. The sequence goes on along the minus strand of JARKIP010000081.1, from coordinate 586,291 downwards.
CTAGAAAGGTTAAAAATGGTCCTTTTGATGTTGCTTATTTGCTTAGAGATAAAGGCCCAGAGGTTCGGCTCTGATTCTTACTCCATTGGTCGTGTTGTATCTTCGATTGAGAAACGAGCACAGAATCTTGCAATGGCTGCAAGACCTGGCCATCCTAGGCAAAGTGTCGCCAAAGCTTTACATGCATTGGATAAGGCCCTTGGACATGGGGATTTGAGAGAGGCTTATAAGTTGCTTTTTGAGAATGTTCATGATAGTTCTATTGATGATTGTTGGTTTGCAGAAGTTAGCTCCTGTTTGCGTTCCTCGCTTAAGCATGTCGGGAGTGTTACCTTGTCATCTATTTGTTCAGTTTTCTTCATTTGTGAGTGGGCAACTTGTGATTTCAGGGATTTTCGTTATGCTCCACCACGTGGAATGAAGTTTACTGGGAGGAAAGATTTTTCTGCTATATATATTGCTGTAAGGCTTTTGAAACTGAAGATGAGAGACGCAGGAATACATTCAAGGCTCAAGGGTCACAAAATTGTAAAGAATGACCATCTCCGAAAAGATCCTGGCCAGCTGACTAACTATTGTGGTAAGAGTCCTGGTAGTGGTGTTTCTGAATCTGTCTGCTATTCAAAGCGTGCCCGTGGTAAATCTGGTGATATATTAGATATGTTTGATAGCCCAAGCCCTTTGCATGATATTCTTGTGTGCTGGATCGATCAGCATGAAGTGCAAAATACAGAAGGTTTCAAGTGTCTTCAACTACTGATTATAGAACTTATACGGGCTGGGATTTTTTACCCACAAGCATATGTGAGGCAGCTGATTGTTAGTGGAATAATAGATGGGAATGTATCTCTGGTTGATCCCATTAAACAACAAAGACACTGTAAAATTCTGAAACACCTACCTGGTCCTTATATTTATGATGCTTTAGAAGAAGCTCGGATTGCTGAATCCCATGTACTTTCTGAGGTCGTAGATGTTTATTGCAATGAACGTAAGCTAGTTCTTCAGGGGATCGATCACCACAGTGCTGCTTGTGGCAGTTCTTCAGATAAGCGGAAGCCTCATCCTATCTCTGGTGGGAGGCTATCTCTTCCCTCCATTGATCACTTGAGATCTTCTCAATCTGGTTCCTTTCCGTTGTCTAAAAATGTTGGCCGAGATGCTGAGCTTGAGGAGTTAAAAGGATCCATTTCAACGTTGCTGCAATTTCCAAGTTCTTCTCCATCGGATCCTGGAGTAGATGAGTCCCAGGTAACTCTTAAGAAGGCTGTTTCTGGTAGCAATGGGGTAGATAACATCGAAGGAACACCTGGGTGTGAAGAATGTAGAAGGGCAAAGAAGCAAAAATTAAGCGAAGAGAAAAGCTCTTACACTCAGATTTATCCACAAAATCCATCAGATGATGAAGAGACGTGGTGGATGAGAAGAGGACAGAAGTCAATTGAGTCTTTTAGAGCAGAACCACCTCCTAAACCAGCCAAGCTGGTTTCAAGGGGTCGGCAAAAAATTGTCCGTAAAACCCAGAGTCTTGCACAATTGGCTGCAGCCAGGATTGAAGGCAGTCAGGGTGCATCCACAAGCCATGTTTGTGATAGTAAGATTAGCTGCCCACATCACCGGCCTGGCGTTGAAGGCAATGTTCCCAAGCCAGCAGATGGGACCAGAATGCCTAATGGAGATGTTGTTTCTGTTGGGAAAGTTTTGAAGCGGCTGAGGTTTGTCGAGAAAAGGACCATTTCACTGTGGTTGATAGGTACTGTAAAACAGCTTGTGGAAGAGACTGAGAAGACTTCGACTAAGGTTGGTCAATATGGTCGACCATTGTCTGCTGCTGATGAGCGGGGTTGTGTGCGATGGAAGCTTAGTGAAGACGAATTATCAGCGGTGTTGTATCTGATAGATGCTTGTGGTGAATTACTTTTGGCAGCCAGGTTTCTTCTGTGGTTGTTACCCAAGGTTCTTGGCAGCTGCAGCGCTACAGTTCATGGTAGTAGAAGCATTCTAACAATTCCTAAGAACACAGAAAACAATGTCTGTGAAGTTGGCGAATCATATCTGCTATCATCTATGCGGAGGTGAGCTATCTTTTTTGTCATTTAGGGCCAACCCCAACTTGCTTGGAATTGAGGTGTAGTTGTCGTCGTTCTTTTCTGGTGTTAAATATTTCGCCATTGTCAGTTCTAGTTTTATTCTTTATTCTAGTTGTATGTTGTCTAGCTCTGTCTCTGCAGTAGGGTAGAAATTACTTTTTCTCAATGTTAAGGTAAAATAAGCAAAGGATGACTGCATAAATTAGTTCTCTGCGGATAATACTATGCAGTTTTAACAGCATTATCTTCTGAGGTTCATTGTGTGTTGGTAGATCATTTTAGATGATGAAATCTAGTATCTGCAGTTAAACTTGTTTTCCACTTACGATATTTTGATATGAGCTGAATGCACATTTCTGGATTCTTAGAATGACAGGTTTGTGCTCTCACACACACCACAAGATGTGTATACCTTAGGCAAAAGTACATACTTACTATTTTTGTAGATGCTTTAAGGTCCTAAGCTATCATTTGGACATAGATTTGGTAAAATGAGTTTTTGAAGTTGAGTTGAAAAATAGTTTTTGGAGGTTGAAGTTGTGTTTGGACATACAATTTACTTGAAAAAAGTTGAAGTTTTGTGAGCGGAAAATTTTGTTAACCACTTTTTGGTTTTGAAAGGTCTCTTTCAAAAAATTTCAAATAATTGGATAGTTTTGTTGGCCAAACATTGTTTTCAATTTCTTTTTGAGAAAGTAAACAAAACTTTTGGCTATGGGGGGGCTGAATTAGCACATTTTTTTTTTTTTAATTATTGTGCTTTTGTTGTTACTTTTGAACATCTTTCTTGCTTCTTTTATGTTCTGTCACTTGGGTTGTTTTGTGAATTCGGATTGTTTACATTCTTCTGTATGTACTGTTTTTGGATCAAATTGACCAAACAATTTTTGTTCCCGTATCTCCTGTTGAATAAACAAAGGTGCATATCCCAAGGTTGTCATAATGTCCTTAATCATTTGCTTTGGCCTAGCTTATGATTTTGTTCTAAACAACATTTATGTATGCACATTCGTGTATGGAAAATATTCTATTTTAGGCCGTGTTGTGCTTTAGCATGTTATCCAAATTGGAAAATATTCTATTTTAGGCCGTGTTGTGCTTTAGCATGTTATCCAAATCTGTCGTATAAGCTGGCTCATGCAATTATCTAAATAACTATTTTATTTTGCCTCAGTTGCTGCTTTATGAATGAGTCATATTTATGGTAAATGTCGCAAGATATTTGCTTCTCCTATCTGGTTAAATATTAGTATGTGGTTTCTAGTGTTTAGTCAATGGCTTGACTGCATCCTTAGTGGACCATCTTTACTAAATGCCACAAGATAATTGCTTCTCTGTGTTATCTGGTCGAATTATTCTCTGCTTTCAACTGTTTTATCAACTCTTGGACTGCATCCTTAGGTTATATAGGGCTGAAAGTATTGGACTATATTTATCCTTACCCGCTCTTATGTCTTTGGTTCAGGTATGAAAGTATCATTGTTGCTGCTGACCTTATTCCCGAAACATTGTCAGTGGTTATGCATCGCGCTCAAGCTATTCTGGCATCAAATGGAAGAGTTTCAGGTTCACCACCCGTGATGTATGCACGGTACCTCTTGAAGAAGTACGGCATTGTTGGGAGTGTTATTGAATGGGAAAAGAATGTCAAGTCAACCTTTGACAAGAGACTGGCGTCTGAAGTTGAATCTGGAAGACTGCTGGATGGAGAGTTTGGGTTTCCACTTGGAGTCCCAGTAGGAGTACAGGATCTAGATGATTTCTTCCGTCAGAAGATAACTGGTGTTCGGGTGTCTAGGGTTGGTTTGAGCATGAGAGACATTGTGCAAAAAAAGGTTGATGAAGTTGTCAATTATTTCTATGGCAAAGACAGAAAGCTTTTTGGGCCTAACTCTGGGAAAAGTCCTGGATTTCAAAAATGGGAAGATGGGTATCAGATAGGTCAGCAGATAGTAATGGGATTAATGGATTGCATGAGGCAGACAGGTGGTGCTGCTCAGGAAGGAGACCCGACATTGGTTTCCTCTGCTATATCTGCAATTGTTTGTAATGTTGGGCCAGTCATAGCAAAGATACCTGATCTGACTGCCAGTAATAATCATCTGAGCTTCTCATCCACTTCTGCATCATTGCATTTTGCACGGTGCATCTTACGCATTCATGTAGTATGTCTTTGTATACTGAAGGAAGCTCTTGGAGAGCGTCAAAGCCGTGTGTTTGAAGTTGCTCTTGCCACAGAAACTTCCTCTGCCCTTGCACAGGTGTTTGCTCCTGGAAAAGCTGCTGCTCGTTCTCAGTTTCAGCTGTCTCCGGAATCAAATGATTCTAATATGTCCAGTGATACTCTAAACAATTCTAGTAGGGTTACCCTCGGTCGGGGTGCAAAAATATCTGCAGCTGTGTCTGCACTTGTTATCGGAGCCATTCTTCAGGGAGTTACTAGCCTGGAGAGGATGGTCTCCCTCTTCAGGTTGAAGGATGGATTGGACGTTGTCCATTTTGTGAGGAGTATGAGATCCACTTCAAATGGCAATGCACGTTCAGTGGGGACTTTAAAGGCAGATAGTTTGGCTGAAGTTTCGGTCCACTGGTTTAGGGTGCTTGTGGGGAACTGTAGAACAGTTTCTGATGGGTTTATTGTAGACCTTCTGGGTGAAGCTTCTATTCTGGCCCTATGTAGAATGCAGCGGATGCTACCTTGTAGCTTGGTCTTCCCTCCTGCATATTCAATGTTTGCATTTGTGCTGTGGAGGCAATTGATTCTGAATGCAAGTTCGGGGACACGTGATGAGAGTCAGCAATTACATCACTCTTTATTGTTGGCTGTAAGTGATGTTATAAGGCACCTGCCCTTTCGTGAAGTATGTTTGAGAGACACACACAGCCTTTATGACCTCATAGCTGCAGATACAGTTGATTATGATTTTGCATCCCTCTTAGAAGCAAGTGGTGTCGACATGCGCTCGAAGGCTTCTGCCTTTGTGCCACTCCGCGCACGGCTTTTCCTAAATGCCCTGATTGATTGTAGGATACCACAGCAGATTTTAAAGCTGGATGATGGAAATCAGGTGGCCATCCCAGGAGATTCAAAGTTCCATTGTGCTGAAAGTGAAACAAAGCTTCTGGATAAGCTTGTATACATTTTAGATACCTTGCAGCCTGCCAAGTTTCATTGGCAATGGGTTGAGCTCAGGCTCCTCTTAAACGAGCAAGCTGTAATTGAGAAACTGGAGGGCCATGACCTCTCCTTAGTTGAAGCTTTAAGATCCCTCTCTCCGAACACTGATAAAGCATCAGTATCTGAGAATGAGAGCAACATTATTGAAATGATACTTACCAGGTTGCTTGTTAGACCTGATGCTGCTCCGCTCTTTTCTGAAGTTGTACATCTTTTGGGAAGGTCTCTTGAGGATTCCATGTTATTGCAGGCTAAATGGTTTCTAGGAGGCAATGATGTTCTTTTAGGAAGAAAATCTGTTCGGCAACGGCTCCTTAATATTGCTGTAAGTAGAGGTCTTTCAACTAAAACTCAATATTGGAAGCCATGGGGATGGTGTCCTTCCAACTCTGATCCCACAACAAGCAAGGGAGATAAGTTGAAATCTGAAATTTCCTCCATCGAAGAAGGTGAAGTTGTGGATGAAGGGACTACCTTGAAACGACCTGTGAAGGGGTCTGGTCGTACTGTTGATGTTGAACCTGGCACTCAGCAACATGTCACTGAGAGAGCCCTTGTTGATCTAATTCTCCCTTGTTTGGATCAGGCCTCAGATGATTCTCGGAACACATTTGCTAGTGATATGATCAAACAGATGAACCACATTGAGCAACAGATTAATGCAGTTACTCGTGAAGCTAGCAAACCTGCTGGAACAGTTGCTTCTGGAATTGAAAGCCCAACAACGAAAGGCAGCCGCAAGGGCACAAGAGGTAGCAGTCCTGGGTTAGCTAGACGAGCCACCGGTCCTGCAGAAACAATACCACCTTCACCCGCCGCACTGCGAGCATCGTTGTCATTGCGCTTACAGTTCATATTGAGACTATTCCCTATAATATATGCAGATAGGTAAGGATGCACTGTAGGTTGAGTTAATGCATTTGCTTAAATTATTGATATCTGGATAAAATGTTGTTTCACACTGTCCTCTAATTTTATCCATTGAAGCCCCTGTAATGCATACTAGTATACCACACCCTGAGAAATCAATTAAGCGATCAGTAGCTATGCTATCTTAGTTATATGGATAACACAAACTTTCTTTGTTAAGGCTGCAGCTAATCCACTCTATTGTTTGGATTTGGTTGTGTGCGCATAATTGCTTGACGGATATTGCACATTTTTGAGATATATTCATTGTGGTGTGCAGATAGTGTCTCCTAAAGTAACAAGAGTTTTGTCTACATAGTATGCTAATATCACCGTTTTGTTTGGTTGTGTCAGGGAGCCATCAGGGCGTAATATGAGATACATGCTTGCCTCAGTTATATTACGTATCCTTGGAAGTAGGGTTGTGCATGAAGATGCAAGCCTCTCCTTTAGTCAAGGTTCTAGTTCGAGGAGAGAAGTAGATTCACTTGTAGAGGCTTTTGCTACTGCTTCTGTGGTTATGTCCACAGAAAGTCTCTTTGATCGTTTATTACTATTGTTGCATGGTTTGCTGAGTAGCCACCAACCACGCTGGCTCAAGTGGAAATCTAGCTCTAAATCACCCGGTGAATCTAGCAAGGACTACTCTGCCTTTGAACGTGAGGGAGCTGAGAGTCTCCAGGTCTGAATTTTGTTTTATTCAAATAGTACCTCTGTTTCCTTTTTCAAAAAAATAAATGAAATAATACCTCTGTTTCTTGAGTTAGACATCCTAAATGATGAAGGTAATCTTTGGAAATGCAAACTTTTTACTAACGGAAAGAACGGTAGATATCTCAAGTCCAACGATCATGTAGGGGTTAAAAAGCATGTGAATAAATTATTCATTGTCCCATGTTGAGACGGATTTATCAGTTGCAAGCAATAAAATGGTTAACAACGGCATCATGTTGCAAGAGCATCTTTTAACTTCTCTTATGCAAAACATCTGTTTTCTGTTATCTAAATTTTTAGCTGAATTTCTATGCTTTTACTTATAGTGGTTTAATGAATGATTGTTTTAAGTTGGCGAATTCCCTAACAACCTGTCCATGCATCTTTTGAAGCGGAAAATTAACAATGTTTTGGAATGTCTTCTATTAAGTTATCCAATCTATCTTTGGCTGGTTCTGATGTATAATTGTCAGTAAGTTGCATTGCAGTGCTCCATTAATATTCTTGATTGGTGCAGACTGAATTGGATCGGATGCAGTTGCCTGAGACAGTTAGATGGCGCATCCAAAGTGCTATGCCTATTCTTTTTCCCTCTGTTCGGTGGTCAATATCTTGTCAGCCCCCATCAGCACCACCTGCTGCTCTCGGTTCCCTTCTACCCAGCAACCCAATATCTGTATTGCACTCATCTAGTGCTTCAAACCAAACTCAGAAAAATTCTGTTTCTTTATTACGAACTGCCACGGGTGTGGCTGGAAAGACGAAGAACGTATCATCACAGCCAGAGAATGATCTCGAGGTGGATCCATGGATTCTTTTAGAGGATGGGGCAGGGTCAAGTCAGTCATCAAGTAACTCTGCTTTAGTTGGTGGGGGTGATCCTGCCAATCTGAGGGCATCCAACTGGCTTAAAGGCACTGTACGGGTGAGGAGGACAGATCTCACATATATAGGTGCAGTAGATGATGACAGCTGATTTGAGTTACATAATTCGTTTTTGAATTGGAGGAGCAAACCTGAGACAGGTCTTCATTAACCCTATGCGCCCGGTTGGTGCCTGGAATCACCATTTCAGGGCATTGCTCTGTTTGCCTTTGGCGGCATATGAAGCTGCTGGGAGGCCCATTCTTTTCTGGGGCATTGGGTTGCAGACAAACCCTGAAGCAGCTTTTCTCTAGCCCTGCCCATCCAACTGCTCTAGAACCCTGCTCGACTACTAACCTGTTGATTAAGCCCCTTCTCTAGATGCGCAAATCTTGGCGCTGTTGGGTGGTGGATGTACATATTGGAACTATTGTTTCCCTTGAGCTGATTAGAATATTCAAAGGAACGATATGTAGCTGTTTCATGATATGCAATGTCATTTTGTATTCTCTAAATAGAGTAAAATTTGTCACGAGCAATCAGTATGCTCTCATTAATTGTGTCTTGTTGTTCCTCCAGCCACCCCCCCTCCCCCGCGTGCGCTGCCCGGCACACACCCACTAACAACTGACTCGCCCACAAAAGAGGGCTTGATGCTGTTGATTAACATTTGCATTTACCAATGCCAGTACTAATTTGTATACTCAGTTCCCAAGTGCTTGTATTAAGTTCATGTACTGTATGGCAGTACTATTGAACATATTCAGTCCCAGGTGCTTTTGTATGTTAACTTTGGCTATGATATTATGTTTTATATAACAGGGTTGTCTGTGAAGAGTCGGTATGGCTTTGGGTTTGTGTTGTCTAACTGTGCACCTTTTATTATCAGTTTAATAAGTAACTAATATGAAGATTTTCAGAGAAGGAAAATTCTTCTATTATTTCGGAAGGAATATTACAACCTTTTTTTTTTAATGAGGCATATTTATACAATGAGTTCTAAGACTAAACAAGGAAACATAATTAATTATAATAAATATAATAAGGAAAAGATACTTCTATAATTAACTATCAACACTTCCCTCAAGTTGGTGTAAAGATGTTGCGCATGCCCAACTTACAAACTAAAGTATGAGAATCCTTTTTGCTGAGACATTTTGTAAGCACATATGCTAGTTGTTCTGATGCAACATACAACAAATTCAAGGTACCATTAGTAACCTTTTCTTTAATGAAGTGTCGATCAATCTCAACATGTTTTGTTCGTTCATGTTGGATAGGATTTTGAGTAATATTGATTGCAACCTTATTATCACAATACAAGGAAAGTTTTCATTTTCCAAACATTTTCAATTCCTTCAGTAAACTTTGGAGCCGAAGAAGTTCACAAACCCCCGGGCCATAGCTCTATATTCAACTTCAGCATAGGATCTAGCAACAACACTTTGTTTCTTGCTTCTCCAAGAAACTAAGTTCCCTCATACGAAAGTGCTGTAGACAGAGGTAGTTCTTCTGTCATATAGAGATCCAGCCCAATCCGTATCTCTAAAGGCTTCTATTAGAAGGTGACCATGCTTAGAGAAAAACAGACCTCTCCCTGGAGCAGACTTCAGATATCACAAGATGGGAAGGACAACTTGCATATGAGTGTCTCAGGGATCATGCATGAACTGACTAACCAAACTGACTGGATAGGCTATGTCCGGTCTAGTGTGAGAGAGATAAATGAGTCTTCCAACCAACCTCTGATATCTCTCTTTGTCAACTGACTCTCACATCACTGCTTGTAACTTGCGATTACTTTCAATGAGCGATTCAACTGGCTTGCAACCTAGCATACCAATTTCTTTCAAGAGATCCAGAAGATACTTCCTTTGAGAAATAAAGATCCCTCTGTTTGATCTAGCAAACCTCGATTCCCAAAAAGTACTGAAGTTTTCCTAGATCATTGATTTCAAATTTCTTTGCCAACAGCTTCTTCAATCGAGTCATCTCCTCTTTGTCGTCTCATGTCATTACAATATCATCAACATAAAGTATGAGAAGAGTGAGTTTACCCTTTTTATGCCTTATGAAGAGGTGATCAGCGTTGCTTTGTTTGTAGCCAAAAGAGATCATAACTTTGCGGAATCTGTCAAACCACGCTCTAGGCGATTGCTTCAACCCATACAAGGCTTTTTTCAGTTTGCACACCTTTCCTGACTCTGGTCAATATTAAATCCGGGAGGGATCTTCATATACAGTTCTTTTAAATCTCCATGAAGAAATGCATTCTTTACATCAAACTGCTGTAAGTCCCAATCCAGATTAGCTGCACAAGATAAAAGGATTTTTATGGTGTTCATTTTTGCAACTGGAGCAAATGTCTCATGATAATCCACTCCATAAGTTTGAGTGAATCCCTTAGCCATCAATCTTGCCTTGAATCTCTCAATCGAGCCATCTGCTTTATGCTTTACAATAAAGACCCATATGCAGCCAACCAACTTCTTGGCTGGTGGTTTAGTGACAAGTTTCCAAGTGTTATTTTTTCAACAAAGCATTTATTTTTTCAATCATAGCCTGCTTCCATTTAGGATCTGCAAAAGCTTCCCTCCAATTCTGGGAAATAGACACATAAGAAATAGACAAGACAAATGCTCTATAGGAGGAGATATGGAATCAAAAGAGACAAAATTAGATAAGTGATGTTTGGTGGTGCAAGTTTTGACACGATTTCTATGAGCAACAGGAAAGTCTAAGTCATTAGGAAAAGTAAGTAACTCACTAGTAGAAGAGGATTCAACTTCAGCAGATTGCATGATGGCTTCTTCAGCTGCTTTCTTTTTTCTCGAGTAGATTTTCAAACCAGGTACATCCAAAAGCCCAACAGTTTCCCCATCAATGGTGTCCCTTTCAACAGTCTCCCCCTGCACTTGGGAGACTTGAATGGAAGAATCATCTCTTCTTCCTTATCAAGAGGTTGAATGGAAGAATCATCTCTTCTTCCTTATTACTCTCCTGAAGAGGTGATTGTATAGAACTGAAATAGGGCTCATATTCTTGAAAGGTAACATCCATGCTGACAAAGAATTTCATGGAAGGAGGATGATAACATTTGTACCCTTTTTGAGTCGGAGAATTTAAGACTTCCTAGGATCAAGTTTTTCTGACTTCCTACAGTGAACAAAGCAGATATTCCCAAAAACCTTTTGAGGAACAGTATTCATTTTTCCCTTTTCAGAGCTTCAAGTAGACTTAGAAAATAGAGGGTTTTAAGTGGCATTCTATTGATAAGATCGGCAGCTACTAGCATGGCATCCCCCCAATAAAGTTTTGGTAGATTCTTTGTAAACATAAAAGATCGTGCCACTTCTAACAAATGTCTATTCTTTCTTTCAGCCACCCCATTTTGAGAGCTAGTGTAAGGACAACTAGTTTGATGAATTATCCCATTAGATTTCAAATAATCACCAAACATTTTATTCATATACTCCGTTCCATTGTCAGTTCGCAAGATTTTTACCTTAGTGCATATCATCTTACGAAATGACTAAAAGCAAGAGAAAACTTCACTTTTGGCTTTTTACAAATACACCCAAGTCATCCTAGTAGAACAATAAATAAAAGTAACAAACCATCAACTTTCGGACAAAGAAACTGTTTGAGTTGGACCCCATATATCTGAATGAATAGTCGAGAAAAGAATTGTACTTTTATTATCACTCAAAGGATAAGAGTTTCTAGTATGATTTGCAAATCCACAAGCATCACAAGACAAAGACTCAAACTTAGTCTTAGAAAACAAACTAGGATATAACTTTTTTAAAACAAAAAAGGATGGGTGTCCCAATCGTCTATCTATGCCACTGTATTATTTCTTGGTTGACATCCATATTTCCTCCAAAAAAAGGCTTGACTAGAGTCTCGAGTTCCATCAATCATGTATAAGCCATCATGCAATCTACCACTTCCAATCCTCTTCCCGGTTTAAAGATCCTAAAAAAGACAATGAAGCAGGGAAGAACTCGATTTTATAGTTTAGATCTTTGGTGATGGAACTGACAGACAACAAGTTAACAAGAAAGTCAGGTATAAAAAGAATAAATGATAATGTGATATCAGGTGTGTAGACAATAGAACCTGTTCCAGAGATAGGTGAGAGGGAGCCATTGGCTATTTAGACATACTCCCTTTTGAGACATGAAGTATAATTTTGAAAGCCTTTGGATGAGCCTTTCATATGTCTATTCGCACCAGAATCAATAATTCAAGAATTATCGTGAGCAATAAAAGCAGTACCTAATTGCACGTAATTGGATGTGGCCACGGAAGGAGAATCAAGTTTGGCTAGAAGCCGATGGAGATGCTGAATTTCATCCGAGGACGAAGTTCCTCAAGAAGAATTTTCCCTTGATGTCTTTATATCTTCTGTCATATGAGCCTGACCCTTTGGTAGACCTCCTTGTTTCCCCCTACTACCTCTACTTGATCTACGTTTGAGCTTCCAATAAGTTTTTCTGGTATGCCTATGTTTGTCACAATAATCACAATACAAGTGATCTTTATCAGAAGTATGTGTCTTTGGTTGCTTGTAAGAGAGAGTCAATCCAGCCTTCTCAGTTGGTGTTGAATAAAGCATGACCCCTCATCGGCTTTCTTCCTGTTGAACATAGGAATATGTATCTTCAAGAGGAGGAAAGGACTCTTTGCCAAGAACTTGTACCTGATCTGATCATATTCTGGGTTCAAGCCGGCCAAGAAATCATACACCATCTCCTTTTCAACTAATTTCTGAAAGAGAACTGCATCATAAGTGCATTTTGCTTGAAGGTCTTGATAGTAGTCGATCTCATGCCACAACCCACTCAACTCAGAATAGTAGCCAGTGATACTCAACTCACCTTGTCTTGTAGCATGAATTTTATTCCTGATTTTAAAAATTTGTGCATCATTCCCCTTGCGAGAGTAGGTGCGCTTAGTTGAAGTCCATATCTTTTCAGTTGTATCAAGCAATAAATACTGTTTCGAAATTTGAGGATGCATTGTATTAAAAAATCATGTCATAACAAGAGAATTGGTAGAATCCTACTGACTATAGATAACATCAGTAACAACATGTGCTTTCTTTTCTCCAGTAATATAACCAAGCAACTTTCTGGATTTAATGAAAAACAAGCAAGATTGTGACCAAGTAAGATATGTACCAGCCCCATCCAATTTCACAACACTAATATGTGAAATAGGTGTAATATCTAATGCCTTGTCTCCCATTGTTTAATCAACTAATATGAACAAAGATGAATAGCTTCTAAAAACTGCCAAAAAGCAAAAAAGCTGTCACCGGAAGCTTGAAGCAAATTGGTCGCCGAAAAAATTCTTCTGGTGGCTGGAAACTGTTGCAATTGAAATGGGTAGGGTCAGAATGATCCAGCAACCTAAACCCAAAAAAAAATTCTGGAAAAACTCGCTGGAGATGGCCTCACGCACCGGCGCGTGGTCGCCAGAGCTAAATGTTCGGGTGGCTCGTGGAGGAAATTTTTCGACAGGGGTTTGCTGGGGTTTGGTCGCCAATGCAAGTGGAAGCTTTTGGTGTTTTAGTTTTTCCAAACAACCAACGAAAAGGTTAATATAAGTAGATAGCCACCGGAGGAAGGAAAATTTTTACCTCTTAGGGTGTGTTTGGTATGAAGGAAGGAAAACCTTTTCCATAGAAAATGTTTTCTTGGAAAATATTTTCCTAAAAAATGTTTTCCCATGTTTGGTTGATGAGTGGAAAATATTTTCCGGAAAATATTTTCTAGTGTTTGGTTAAAAGTAGAAAATATTTTCTAGAAAATAATTACATATGCTTCTCCTACTAACCTCATACCCACCCCCACCCCCAAAATATAATTAATGATACTTGGTGTTGAACCCCAAAAATTACCCCGAAAAAAGAATAAATTCCGGAATATCGACAGGATGGACTAACTCTTTTGAAGTTTTTTGAGTCGCCACCCAATTTAAGGAAAACAAGGAACCAAATTAACAAATGCGTGCAAAAACTCCGTTTTTATAAAAAAGGCGGTCTTTTCAGAGATTCTAAGTAAGAGGTTTTATTAATTTCGGAAGAAGGTTTTTAAGGCACTTCCGAAATTCCGTTAAAAACGGTTAATCCGACAGGTTTCCAAATATTTACAAGTGTGCTTTTCTTTCAAAAGAATTATTTAAAAATAGTAATACTAATAAGAATAATTAATCGAATAAAAAGCTTATTTTGCAAAAATATTCTTTTACTTGCACGCATTTGCTAAGACGGCCCCAATTTGCAATAAATTAAATAACGACTTCACAATAAAAGGAAATGAACATAAAGTAAAGCAATATACAAACAATTAAATATTATTGATAAATAAAATATTCTACACATTTATTTGCATAAATATCTCTAAGGAAAGAAAGGCAAAGCTAAAGATAAAACCCGAGAAAATGATCAACTCGCGGGAGCCTTCGATTTTCTAAAATTTCTAAGTCTTATTTTGAATACTTGAGTTCGAATTCAAGCCAAACGACTGCAATGCAACGGACTATCCCCATTTGTAAGTTAGCCAAAAGCGTTCCCGAATTGCTCGTGCCAAGATGTACCTCGCAATAAAATGGGAATTAAACTGGATTAGTACGATAATAAAGTGTAATGATTAATAAAATAAAATAACAATAATAAAGTAATAAAGTAATAATAATAATAATAATAATAATAATAATAAAATATACATATAATAATAATAATAATAATAAAGGGGTTGTTTTTGCAAAATTTAGGCTCAGGTTTGTATGGCGCGTCATGTTGAGGCTGGGGTATTGGTACGACTGCAAACACGGAGCCGGTCCTGTTGCCATGCCAGGTACCAAACCCACCAGTCTATCCGACTTGCTTTGCGTTAAATTCATACATTCATCATCGCCTTTTTGCTTTAGGGACACGGGAACGGGACGGTTCAAGTGTAGTATCGTGTTCAAACCCATCCCGAGGCCTCAATACGTGTATGTATTTTTTCATTGGCCAGTGTAGTATCGGTTCAATATCAGTTCAAATGCCTCAGAATAAAGTATTTCCATAGGTTTTATTCAAACCAATATCCGTTCAATATCCAGTGGGTCCCACAGCAGTATTGTATCCGCTCAATATCCAGTGGGTCCCACAGCAGTGTAGCATCCGCTCAAATCAGTGAACATTAACAGAGCATCTAAAATATTAGATATTTGCATAGAGGTTGCAGCACCTGTACGGTATTGTTCCAATTGACAAAAAATCAGTAGAACAACATAAAGGAGTATTACACAGGGGCAATACCACCCAAGTAGTGATTAAAATGAAATGTTAACCACTGAATCATCTTCACTCAATAACACAGCAGCTACAAATGGAAACCAGCATCCTAATCCATGATAGTAGAAAATAATCAGGCCGAATAGCACAGCAATTAAACAAAGAAGAAAAAAAAAATTAACAAATAGGCAGTAGAGGTATAACGAAGTGATAACAGGACACCCATCCTCGCTTAAGGCTGAAAAAACACATCCAAGAGATCGACGGTGAAATTTCTGGTGGGAATATCGGCGCTAGCAACAGAAACTCGACAAGGAAAACGAAAGAGGAGCGACTGCCGCTTGTTTATCTTTCACGAGGCGACTCCAATGGCGTCGCTACTACCCCCCGCTTCTCACTGTCAAGATTCATAGTCACTTGTTCAAGCCAAACAAAAGAAAGCAATCGACACCCATGGTCAAACAAATTCCGGTGGGACAACGGTGACGACGAACCCGAACAGCGGTGAAATAGGAGGAGGAGCAACACCGATCGACGATGGTGTTTTTCCGATCATAGTCACAGCGGCTACGGGTTCTACCACTAACCCATTTCTCCAATCCCCAGATCTGTGCGTGTGTATGGTTTTTATTGTGAGCGTGTGGGTGTTTTCAGAAGATGAGAGGTGGGGTTATTCTGAAAGGGAGAAGGAGAGGAGACGAGGAGAAGGGGCCCCCGCTGGTGTTCTGTGTGTGGGAGTGTGTATGTAGGTGTTTTTGAGGAGAGGGAAAAAAGTTGTGTGGGGGGCACGGCTGATGTATCTAATGGGTGTCGGGTTTCTTTTTTTTGTGTGTAGGGTTTTTTTTGTGAGGGAAATGAATAATGGGTGTCTTGTGGGAATGGGCCAAAAAATGAGAATTATAGGCGTGTGTGTGTATATGGGTTTGCAACGGTAAGCTGATTTTGAAAGAAAGAACGAATTTAGCCTTCTATTAAATTAAACAATTAATTATATAGTACGCTGCAAATGAAGGGATGACTTGCGATTTTGGCCATTTCACTTTAAAATTAGCTATTTATTTGCAATCTTCAAAATTGAACTTAATTTTAAAATTATTATACTTTTAATTAAAATTCGGGACAAAATTGGGTGTCAACAGCTGCCCCTCTTTACCCAAAAAAGGATGAAAGAGTTTTCAGGGTAAAGAAAGTTGACGTGAAACCCATTTTGTCACGACAAAGCCAAGTACTTTGATTCCAAGGACCAAAGTGCGAGGCTTATAGACATGGTCGAACTCCGGTTTCCGAGTTGCCTACATATCTCGGGCTGAAAGAGAATCAGGCCATATGTAGTTCGACGCGATTTGCAAATCAAAGACGAGATAGTAGCTACTACTCAAGAGCGGAAAAAGAGGCTTGTAATTACCCAAGTTATGAAAATGTGGTCGACGACACACCCATAAAGAGGGGTTTACACAGACGTAGCTTCCACTGCACCTCGATAACCGAGCAATCTTGTCTTCAATCTCAAACCTCAGACTCAGGGTTAACAAGAGACTTACCTCTAGGGTGGATGACTTATGCGGGTGCAATTCTTCAGGTCTTCGTTGACGAGTCTAGCTCATATCAACGATTGCCCCGGTTCATTGCTAAGCAACGCTCCATGTTCCAAACGCTGCTGCGGTGCTGCTAAAAATCCTGTAATAGTCTCAACAAGCGGTAAGCGTGCAATTGCTAATAAACTGTATTTATTGGAATAAGAAATAGATAAAGTGATAAAATTGTAAATGCGGGTTGCGGTATCATCGATAAGTTCTTCCTTCGATCAACTGACAAAGTACTCCGCCCGGAGAACCTCTAAGCTGATCCTTATTCTGAAACAGTAAAGCAAGACAATAAGTAAAGCAAGAACGAATTGTAAAATGCAAGGCTTTCATAAGATAAGTTGACTAACGAGACATAATGTCTCAAGTCGACTTGGCTAATCTATATCCTAAGCAGGTAACATAACGTTCATTTATAAGGCGAACGAGCCCAAAACATTCAATTGTAAGGCGAATGAGCCTAAAACGTTCAATATAAGGTGAACGAGCCTAAATTTGATAGCAGCCTGCAAAACAAAGTTGCAAATTGGATTAATTAAGGCAAGATAATGCAAAACAAATAAGCAAAACTGGGTCGTGTTGCTTGAATTAATAGTGCTGCAAAGCGTTGAATGCCTTCAGTTCTGATTGAATCTGATGTTCAATTTCTGCAAATTTAAAGTAAATGCGTTAGAAAACGAGTGAATAATAAAGCAAAAGCTATAATGAAAAAAGGAAGAAATAGATTTGTGCTGCATATGCGACAAGACGAATGATCTTTGAGAAACTGATGGTTGACGGTAGGAACAATAACAAAAGAGCCTTCAATTGCTTATGATAGGCTTCAGAATAATGCCTCCAATTGCTTATGGTAGGATTCAAATGATAACGATGTCTTCGCTTGCTCACGATAGACTTGATAATGAAACCTCCGATTGCTTACGGTAGGATCAATAACAAAATAGCATTCAATTGCCTATGATAGGCTTCAGAATAATGCCTCCAATTGCTTATGGTAGGCTTCAAATGATAACGATGTCCTCGCTTGCTCACGATAGACTTGATAATAAGACCTCCGATTGCTTACGGTAGGATTAATAACAAAAGAGCCTTCAATTGCCTATGATAGGCTTCAGAATATTGCCTTCAATTGCTTATGATAGGTTTCAGAATAAGGCCTCCAATTGCTTATGGTAGGCTTCAATGCTAATGAAATATTCGCTCGCTCACGATAGACTCATAATAAGGCCCCCGATTGCTTACGGTAGGCATGACGTAATTTGTAAGTGCAAGCTGCAATATCTTTGATAAATTATCTTCCCATCCACTGGCGAAGCAATAAAGTAAATGCGAAGGCATAGTGCAAAGCATTTTCAATAATCTTGACAAATCAACTGGCAAGCTGGTCGGGCATGAAGCAAGGAGGGTCTCGGGACTGACCTGTTAACCTGAAAAGTAAAACAAGACGTAATACAAAGGAAATGCGAAGGCATAATTTAAAGCAAGTACAAAGAAAAGCAGTGTGGGAATGTAGAGCAATGCAAGAGCCATTTGGCGAATCAATGGGCGAGATAGTCCAACAAAGGGAATCCTCGTAGCCGATGGTCAACATGGAAGAGTAAAGCAAGGCGTTAATTTTAAAGCAAGTGCGAAGACATAATTCAAAACAAGTTCAGGGCAAAGTAGTGCGGAAATGTAGTCGGTGCGATAGCCATTGGTAAATCAATTGGTGAGACAATCCGGCAAGGATGACCTTGTGCGGATTATAACCTGAAAAAAAGCGATGCCCTATTTGGCTTAGTTTTGAAAACACAAAAACAAGCCTCGACTTTGTCGCCTACTAGGAATGAAAGTCATAGAGGTAGAAATGCCGCCTGTTCGGCAATAACTCACGACAAAGCATAATACTTTAAGTCATAAAAAGGGCAATGCGACGCAATTTGCAAGGCAACTTTGGATGCGCGTTCAATAAATTGTTCATCCATAATGCGAATGATCCTTTCATTGCAAGCTTTCATGTTCCTGCTCTCAAAGAAAAATTGTTAGCTTTGGGGAGGAAAGGGGAAGCGTTTGATTTGTGCACACTTCATCCTGATCTTGCTGCTTCTGCTGCTTCCTCGTCTTCATTGGACTTGGATTTGCAAATTGCTTACAGAAACTTGGCTCAGGAAGTCAAATAGCATAGACTTTGAAAAATAGAGGCAAGATAAAATATTTTAATGCGGATGCAAATGAAGTCAAAGATGCATTTTGAAAATTTTGCCTTGACTTAAACTTGTAATATATTTTAAAACAAACCGAACGTCCTTTGTCTTAGACTTTGCACTGTTTGCTTAACCAATTTCAAAATTCTTGCCAACTCATCTTTAACAACCAACGCCGCTTCTTGCAAAATTCTGCCCCAGTTATTATCTTGCGCATCTCTAACTCGTTTTTGCAAAAATTGCCCCAGTTGTCCTTCTTGGGGGGGAAAATGAAAACTTAAATGCTAAAGGGTCGAGCCCGATGGGGGAGCCTACGTATCCCTCCTTGGGAATCAGACCGTGCGTAGTTCTGCAGCATTGCTTCAACGCCATATACCAACAAATAAAAGCTGCCCCAGTTGAAGTTCTAACAGAAGTGCGATAACCAAAGAGCGAAGACAATAACTTTCAGTGCATCGCTTTAAATTGTTCAGTTGTTTTGCCATACGTTACAAGCAAAGCTTTGGCAGGTTTATCAATTTTAATTTTGAAATGAAAATAAATGCAAGCGTAAATAATATAATAAGAATGCGATGCATTTTATTTCGACTTTCATAAATTCAAAATGAGTTGATTCAGATTAACATAAGCTTTATAGGTACAATGCAATTCAGGGCCTCAATCTGAATTAAAATTGAAAATGATGCTACTAAGTTCAATCGCCAAATTCTTTCAAGCAATGCCATTAGCTTCTGGAACTGCATCGTTCACGAGCTAGAGCGTCTATCATCAATCATATCTCGAAACCTTTGCATGGTGGATGGTCAGCCACTTCACAAATCCAACATTTGCTAGAGAAGTAAACAAACAAAAGAAACCGCACAAAGGGTAACTAAGATTGTTTGCATGTCATTCATAGGATTGCATACAAGCAAGCAACCCCTAGTATTTAACGCATTTTGAGCAAATAAAGCAAGGCAGGCAATTAAAATTTTAACACAGCTCATGCTCTCCACAGCATCTGCACAAAATTCTAAACCCAAATGCCTAAAACCCGAAACAATCCTCTATAGCTTTTGCAAACATCCACACTCCTCCAAGCACAACTCCCAATTGTTTTACAACATCCAGGGAGAAATTTCCAACTGCCTCCACAATACCAGACTGCAAATCACGAAAGACGCCAATTGGCCTTTCAAAATAAAACCTCACTGGTCCTCGGCTTTAGACAAGCCTCTCAGCTTCCTAGGTTTTGCAAGGCTCACCGACCTTGTTCATAGGGCTCCTCACTGGTCCTCGGCTTTAATCAAGCCTCTCAGTTTTTTGGGTAGCCAAGACCGCACTGTTCTTCAAGGAGGGACCCCACTGGTCATTCAAAGATACGGGGGCTTCGCTCTCTTAGTATGCGACAAGCATACTTCAACTTTTATAAAGTTGCAGCTGGATAATCAACATAGGCCTGCACACACGCAAAGCCATTCACAAGAGGGACCCCACTGATCCTTTCTAAGACACCAGGGGCTTCGCCTCTTAGATCTCACTACACCAGGCCATCTCCAAAGCACAAACCAACCAAATCTGCCGAACTTTCCCCCGGACTGCAATTTTGTCTATGATCTCAATTCTGCTAAATTCTTCCATTTTTTTTACCTAAAGACAACATAGGAGACAAAATTTCAAATCTGATTTTGCTCAAAACATGGTTAGGTCTGAGGATTCGTTTTCACACAACACATAATATGCATTGTCGTTGGGTTTCAAGAACCCGTTGACAAAAGGACGGTTTCTTAATTCTTGGAAACAGTATCAAGGACCGGGTCCAAACTAAGTTGTATATGCATGCGTGACCTAATCTCCTTCTAAGAGTGGGCTAACGGTTGAGGCTGATTCAGACCTATGCGGGATAAACCTGGCCCTATAAACCAGTAAAACCGGCCATGACAAAACCAGGCAAACCATACCCCAACTAACTTTGGTGACACGAAAGAAGTTTCAAAGAGTGAGGTAAGGGCAATGCCCTTCCTGCATAACTACCCGTCAAGCGGGTACCCCGTGATGAAATTGAGGAGGTGAAATAGAATCGACAGGCTCCATGAGGGAGGAAATATGAACGGAATGCAGACTATGCACAAATAAATATAATACATACTTTATAAGGCAAACCAAACAAACAGATATAATAAAGCAAATAAATTAAGCATGCTAGTTGCAAACAATTGGAAACCTTTATGGTCAAAACATTTATTGCTCCCCAGCGGAGTCGCCATGCTGTTGAACCCCAAAAATTACCCCAAAAAAAGGATAAATTCCGGAATATCGACAGGATGGACTAACTCTTTTGGAGTTTTTGGAGTCGCCGCCCAATTTAAGGAAAACAGGGAACCAAATTAACAAATGCGTGCAAAAACTCCATTTTTATAAAATAGACGGTCTTTTCAGAGATTCTAAGTAAGAGGTTTTATTAATTTCGGAAGAAGGTTTTTAAGGCACTTCCGAAATTCCGTTAAAAACGGTTAATCCGACAGGTTTCCAAATATTTACAAGTGTGCTTTTCTTTCGAAAGTATTATTTAAAAATAGTAATAATAATAAGAATAATTAATCGAATAAAAAGCTTATTGTTGACACCCAAGTTTTGTCCCGAGAAATTTAATCGATGTCAAAATATTTAAGTAGAATCAATTTTTAAATTTTAAGAACGAATTAATAAATTTGGAATGAAAGGGCTAAATTTGCAAGATATATCCTAAAATCCTTCCCACCCGCGCAATACCCTTTTAAATTACTCTATTCTAAGAGAGGCTAAAATCATTCCTAAGTTAAAATATAGCCTATCCTTGCAAACTCCATATATACAATACACAACACACGTATCATTTCTTTTATTTTTCAGACCCACCGCAAAATCCCTAATGCACAACCCATTTTCTAGACCCGATTTCCCCCCAAATTCACGCAAAAAATTCAAATTCCTGGCCCCCCATCTCCAGCTCAGCGGATGTGTCCAAAATATTATCCATTTTTGTACCGTTGGGAGGTTGTTTTGGGTATTTTCTCATGGCCTTTAGAACCCTAAATTGTTCATATAAAAGGGCTTTGGAATTAAGTTTTAGCGGGGGGGGGGGGGGGGGGGGGGGTGGATATTGAATCTGAGGAATATTTTTCTAGCAGCAGTTGTAGGCATGAAATTTGTATTTTTTCTTTAGAATCAGTAGATGTTTTACATGGAAATATATAGCAACTTTTAGCTCCATAAATCTCAGCTCGCATTTCTATCATGCTCTTCCTCGTTATGAGTTTATGAAGTCGAGTTCCATTATTCGCTTCACGTTTTGTTCGAGCCGAGTTCCTCGGATCCTCACACCCCTCGTTCACTGCATCGCAAGAGGTAATAAGCTTAACCTTGATTATTTTCTTGTTTCTTTACATTTCTTGTACTTTGAGTGAGAGTTTAATCTTTCTTTTACTGTTTGTGTATTCACTGTCAACTTTGGAAATTTGTCATGAATATTCTAGTTAAAGTCAGTCTTTAGTCATGAAGTAAGCTAGAAGTTTTCTTCCTTAAAATTCTGTATAATATTTGGCCTTGTTAGTAGCTATCACTAGTTTCATCAGTTCTTGGTAACTTGAATTTATTTTGTAAAAGCTTGAAGTGTTAGCTAATGATAAAAGTCTTTCTTAGTCTAAGTTCAAAAGTAGAAACTGTTTGCATTTCGAGCCAAAGGGATCAATTAATTTTATCTAAGCTTTAGTATTTCGTTTATACCCCAAGCATGTTAATTTATAATTAAATTCCAAAGCTAAAATATTGGCTTATCTTGAGTTCTGTAGGGGTATGTATGAAGTCTTGTCCCTTTTCCTGTTACAAAAGATTAATTTGGCTAAACCTCTTTGTTTGTTTGAAGTCATAAATCTAGCATGTGTGTATGAGAATGGAAAAAGCCAACCACATATTACAACTTTGCTATTTGTTTAAGTTCAAGATTGAACTTTCATGGCTTAAAAATAGATGCATTGTCTGCTATTTTGATTAAGAAAGAATCGTGGTTTAGCTCTCATAATCATGTGATTTTGCTGGTAGGCTAGTCTCTTGGCTAATTCAAAATTTGTAACTTTAAGTTTGTCTCATTAGGATTAAGGTTTAGATGTTGTCCTCAGGCTAGAACCATTAAGAAAGTTTCTATTTGTTTTAGTTCTCGTAGTTAAACTTGATTCGTATTTCATGGAAGAATGCCGGTTGATTTTTAGCTCTTTTATCTTTTAGTGAAGTCCTGAATCTTCATGTATAAATTGGTTAAAACTTGATAATCTAAGGCGTAAGCATTAACTTGATAAATTTTAGTTGTGTTCTTGTTTTATTTCGAAGCCAATAAATTTTGTTTAAGTTAAATAGTTCAAGGTTTACCATTTATTTGCTCTGTTGCCTGCCGGTAGAAATAAAGAATAACCTTGGTATTAACTCATATAGATGTTTAATAAAGTACCAATGTGGGATAGCTACTGAGATTTTCTTGTTATGTTTACTGAATTTTCTCCTTTCTCGCTTAATCTTTTCAAGCTTTTTTTTTTAAAAAAGAAGTTATTTAGAGTCATTTCTCATTTTTTCTAAAGTTAGAGTACTTCTCTTTCCGTGACTTAGCTTCTCTATGGCAAAATGTAATCTTTCTTTCCTTGTTACTGTTACTACAAATATTTCCATTAATTAAAGCTACGAATAAAAGATTTTCCTTTGCTTCAGTAAACTTTCAAATAGTGCATGTTTAGAAGTCGAATAAATAAGGGTTTTTGATCTCTAAATGTTGTCTTGTTTAAGAGCTGGAAAGTTTTAATCCCTATTTCTTCTTGAAGTTACCCATGTGTTTTGGTATACATGAAATGTGGAATTTAGAATGATATCAGACTAAAACTTAATAGGTTCATGAGAAAATCTTTGCCATGGGAAGTTCAATGTATATTTGAAACTATTCTGTTGTGTGGGATTTGTTCTGCTAGTTACTTGATGTTTGTAGGTTCATTTAGTTAAGTGTAGTCCTCTTTACAAAAGATGCTATCCTAGATTCAAAGATTTTTTTTTGTTTGGATAATTAGTATTCAAGTAACATTTTTGTGTTGTCCAAATCAACTCTCAGGTGTATTCCATTAGATTAGCCAATATCGATTACTCTGTTTATATCAATTTGCTCTTGGCTTAAGGACCTAAGCATTCATCTTTAGCAAACTGTAGAAATACTGTATATAGTGTAACCTTGGCTAAATTGACTGGAGGTCTCCTATAGGACGTAATTGTTATAGCTTTTCTCTAAAATGTAGCCTAGCTTTTTTTTCTTGAATTTTATAATATTTGAGTGGTAAAAACTGATCTATGCTGCAGCGATAGTAAGGAAATATCTCATGTCAGGTTTATATGTATTTGTTTCAGTTTGGTTTAATTCCAGTTATGAAGATTGCAATGACCTTTCATAGTTCTTGTCTATTGATTATATGCTTAAGAAACAGTTAAAAGCTATTTTTTTTTTTAAAACTATGATTTGAATACTCCTGTTGGAATGTCTAATTTTTATTTTATTAGCATAACTTGGTAATTTGGCCTATCAATGTATTTGCCTGATCTATTAAGTATGATTAAGGTTTTATTAGTTTAAGTATACTTTATTTACATATCTTTGGGAAGTTCTATGATATTTGAAGGAATTTTGCCTAATATCAAAAAGTTTTATGCTTGACTAGAAAATCAATTACAATAATTTTCTTGGCCATATTCGTTATTCATAAGTTTGTTTTTTTTTAATTCTGCCTTCAGTGAACAATGCTTCAGGTTCTAGTTTAAATGTATTTGCTCTTTTCTTTTATTATGCACTTTATCTGAGACGCTGTTGTTAAAATATTACATGTACTTATCGTTATCTTCTTTTCATTTTGTTATGGAAACAACTTGGGACGAGTTGGCCTAAAACTCACTAATTGGGATGGTTCATATTGGCTTGGAGTCGCGTTGGGATCAAGCTCAGGCTCAAGTTTTCAGACTTTAGAAAATTTAGAAATCCAAGGCTCGTTTCGCGAGTTTGCTTTCCGGGTTCTATCTTTTAACTCTTATCATTCCTTTCCCCTTTAGAATATTTATGTAAACTTTGTAGAAATTTTTCTACTTATTAATATATATATATATATATATATGATTTGTTTGGATTATTTGATTCACTTTATGTTCATTATCTTTATTTTGAAGTCGTTATTTAATTTGTTGCAAATCAGGCCATTTAGGCAAATGCGTGCAAAATTTCGTAAATTTTCAAAACCACTTAATAATAGACGATAAGAAAAGACTTCTATCTCATTGATACGAAGTAGTTTCTTTAAAAAGTCAAAAGTTATAAAGAAGTTTAATTAACTTCTAAATGTCCCGAAACAACTTTGCAAAAAGTGACTTGAAATCTAAGTTCCATCTTATGGTGTGATACTCGGGTTTTAAAGTTGAAATTAAGCAAGTGCCATTTATGCACTATCACATACAAGTTGCCAAAGAAATTAGGACGATCAAATCGCTCCTTTTTCAAAAGAAAATGCGCTTTTATTTACTTTATTTTATTTTGAAAAAAAAAAGATAGCTAAAGCTTTCAAATAAATTGCAAATCTTTTGAAAACTTGCTAAATTTAATTGATTGAATTAATTAATAGTTCAATTAATTATTTTTAGAAAAAGCGCATAAATAGCACTTGCAAATATTTTGGAAACCTGTCGGATTAACCGTTTTTTACGGAATTTCGAAAGTGCCTTAAAAACCTTCTTTCGAAATTAGCAAAACCTCTTACCTTTAGAATCTCTGAAAGAAAGACCGTCTTTTTATAAAAAACGGAGTTTTGCACGCATTTGTTTATCTGGTTCCCTGTTTTTCCTTAAATTGGGTGGCGACTCCAAAAACTCCAAAAGAGTTAGCCATCCTGTCGATATTCCTGAAATTTTAGTCCTTCAGGGTTAATTTTTTTGGGGGTTCAACAGCATGGCGACTCCGCTGGGGAACAATAAAGGTTTTTGACCATAAAGGTTTCCAATTATTTGCAACTAGCATGCCTAATTTATTTGCTTTATTATATCTGTTTGTTTGGTTTGCCTTAGATTGTATGAATCATTTCTTTATTTGTGCATAGTCCGCATTCCGTTCATATTTCCTCCCTCATGGAGCCTGTCAATTCTCTTTCACCTCCTCGATTTCATCACGGGGTACCCGCTTGACGGGTAGCTATGCAGGAAGGGCATTGCCCTTACCTCACTCTTTGAAACTTCTTTCGTGTCACCAAAGTTAGTTGGGATATGGTTTGCCTGGTTTTGTCATGGCCGGTTTTACTGGTTTATGGGGCCAGGTTTATCCCGCATAGGTCTGAATCAGCCTCAACCGTTAGCCCACTCTTAGAAGGAGATTAGGTCATGCATGCATATACACCCTAGTTTGGACCCGGTACTTGATACCGTTTCCAGGAATTAAGAAACCGCCCTTTTGTCAACGGGTTCTTGAAACCCAACGACAATGCATATTATGTGCTGTGTGATAACGAATCCTCAGTCCTAACCATGTTTTGAGCAAAATCAGATTTGGAATTTTGTCTTTTGTGTTGCCTTTTAGGTCAGAAAATGGAAAAATTTAGCAGAATTGAGATCATAGACAGAATTGCAGTCGGGGGAAAGTTAGGCAGATTCGGTTGGTTCGCATTTTGGAGATAGTCTGGAGTGGTGAGATCTAAGAGGCGAAGCCCCTGGTGTCTTTAAAAGGATCAGTGGGGTCCCTCTCTTGAATGGCTTTGCGTGTGTGCAGTCCTATGTTGATTATCCAGCTGCAACTGTATAAAATTGAAGTATGCTTGTCGCATACTAGGAGAGCGAAGCCCCTGTGTCTTTGAATGACCAGTGGGGTCCCTCCTTGAAGACCAGTGCGGTCTTGGCTACCTAGGAAACTGAGAGGCTTAATCAAAGCCGAGGACCAGTGAGGAGCCCTATGAACAAGGTCTGTGAGCCTTGCAAAACCTAGGAAGCTGAGAGGCTTGTCCAAAGCCGAGGACCAGTGAGGTTTTTCTTGTAAAAGGTCAATTGGAACCTTTTATGATTTGCAGTCTGGTATTGTGAAGGCGGTTGGAAATCTCACCCCTGGATGTTGTAAATAATTGGGAGTTGTGTTTGGAAGAGTGTGGATGTTTACAAAGGTGTATGGGGATTGTTTCAGGTTTTAGGCATTTGAGTTTAGAATTTTGTGCAAATGTTGTGAAGAGCATGAGCTGTGTTGGAATTTCGAGTTGATACCAACTTTTGGAAGGTAGTTGGGATAACATAATTGCAGTGTCAAGGCGGAGAGTTGATTGTTATCAATTATTATTGCTTACTCTAAATCTGAATTGCTCAGAACTAGCATGAACTATTTTTCGTTACCACTTGTTTGCGCGATTAGGCTTACCTCTAGCACAAAGAGGCACCTTACAGGGTAGGACGCGCCCGCATTTTTATTTACGTTCAACTAATTGTGATTGCCACATGTCAAACTTGCTTAAAAATGCAAAGCGCTACGTGACGCGCGCTACGTGATTGTATGCAATGTTGTTAATGACACGCAAACTAACATAGTTTACCTTTTGAATTTTTCTTTTGTTTGATTATTCCCCGAAGAGAGAGAGTTTGATTAGTGTTGACTCCCGAGTTGGTTAAGTGTCTAATCTAAAGTGAAGCAAGCAATGACTGATAATCAGACTGGTATCCCTGCATCTTCTAATGAGCAAACAGTTGTTGTTCCTGATGAACAAATTACTAGAATGGCTAAGCAGATTGAATGTATGCAAGCTGAACTAGAGAGAATGAAAGGGTCGAGCCACGGAAATGCGCCATCCATGCTATCAACTCTTAATCCCAATTTTGAAACTGCTAATCCAAGCATGCCTTTAAATTCCAGTGTCATTCATATGCTTGCACCAGTTAACGACATCCCAAATGCATTCATTAACCAGAACAACTTGCCTCACTATCAATATTTACCTGCCAAAGATACTCCTCGTCCTCCACAATCCGAAGCACCCATTTCTGTGGCTGTTGCTCCTCAAAATGCCAATAACCCAAGACAAGGATATCCCCAAGCCCAATACTATGAGCATGACCCCAATGGTAAGAGCGTGGATTTTACTAACTATGTGCCACAAAGTGAAATGCCTGTAACTGTGAAAAAGCGGGGAAGGACAGTTGAGCAAGGGGAGATAATCCAAACGATGAAAATCATGCAGCAATCCATCAAGGATTTGCAAGTGTCTAGAGGACGTCAAAGCATCTCCTACCGCAATCTTTATCTATACCCTGACGTTACTCTTCCTCCCGGGTTTAAGGTGCCAAAATTTGATATGTATGATGGTCATAGTGACCCATTTGTCCATTTGACCAAATATCTCAACCGAATGAGGGTTGCGGGAGGTAAAGAGGAACTTCTGATGGCCTTCTTTAGTCATAGTCTGGAAGGTATTGCTGCTGAATGGTTTGCAAGGCAGGATATAAGCAAGTGGCGTGAGTTTGATGACATAGCAAGTGATTTTACAAAGCAGTTTGAGTACAATGTCGAGGTGGCTCCCGACCTTATAACCTTGTCCAATCTGAAGAAGAAACCAACAGAAACCTTTAGGGAATATGCACTGAGATGGCGAGAACAGGCTGGAAGGGTGCAACCACCAATGACTGAGAAAGACATGGTAAAATACTTCATCCGAGCCCAAGATGATTCTTATTACATGCACTTGCTTCCTATGATGGGTAAACCTTATTCTGAACTTCTTGTGATGGGAGAGATGGTTGAAGAAGGGGTTAAGACAGGGCGAATTGTAAGTTTTGCTGCAATGAAGGCAACTACGCAAGCCATCCAGACTGGTATGGGCAATTTTGAGAAGAGAAAGAGGGAAGATGAATTTGGAATTGATATGGCTGATATCGACCAAAGGCCAAACAAGAAGCCAACCTTCAGAAACTCATCAAACCAATCTATTTATAGAAGCACACTATATCCAACTTATCCAAGTCAGCATCAAAATCCACCCGCTCCATGTCCAGTCTATAATGCCCAACCCAATTACCATCAATTTGCAGCAACCGCTTATCACCCTTATTCACAACCACAAGCATACAATTATCCGCAACAACATCTGCCACCTGTGGCCCGCCAATATAAACCATCAGGATCGCATCCCAAATATGAGAAGAAGCAGCGTCGAAAATTTACATCTTTAGGTGAACCACAAGCTCAATTGTATGAAAGATTAAAAGATGTGGGAATGCTAGAACCATTATCAGGAAATGGTACATTTGACCCTCCCCAACAATGGGTTGATGGAACCAAATATTGTGCTTACCATGCAGAATTTTTCAAGCACGACACTAATGAATGTGTTGCTCTTAAACACAAGATCCAAGATTTAATTGAAGATGGATCAATCCAGATGAGAGAACCAATGCCCGGAGATTTAGTAGCATGACTGTTGTTGAAAATTGTCTCATTTGCAAGAAGGCTCACCCTACAGTCTAACCAAAATTTATCAATCCAAGTACAATCAAGATAGCTCACAAGCGGCGCAAGCAAGTGTTTTTCTCATTTCATGTAATTTTAATTGTAATGCGAACTACGCGTAACCTGATTCCCAAGGTGGGATACGTAAGCAACTCACATAGAGCTCGGTTACACTAGCATAGGAATCCCCTATTTCCTCTTTTATGTAATTTTGAACTACTTTTGGTCTGATTCCTGGAATGGCAACAGGATAAGTAAGCAATCCACATCGGATTCGATCGGGTTTTGTAATGCTTTAAGGCTTGTTTATCTTTGATGATGTAATTCCGAACTATGCATCTGGGCAGATGTGTAGGCATTCCTATTCGGATTCGGCTTCGTACTTAGATTGCCATATTTCCCAAATCTTTATGTAAGCAGAACTACGCACGGTCTGATTCCCATGGAGGGATACGTAGGCGCTCTTAACGGGCTCGACTCTATAATATTAAAATTTCCAGTCTCCCCTAAGGCAAGCAACTGGGGCAATTTTGCAAGATAATTTGAAGGTTTGAAAGATAGCAACTGGGGCAAATTTTGCAAAATAAGTTGAAGATTCAGGAGATCATAACTGGGGCAAATTTTGCAAAATAAGTTGAAGATTCAGGAGATCATAACTGGGGCAAATTTTGCAAGGCAAGTTGAAGATTTGAAAGATCATAACTGGGGCAAATTTTGCAAGGCAAGTTGAAGATTTGAAAGATCATAACTGGGGCAGATTTTGCAAAAGCCGTATTGCTTGACAAAGAGTTTGTAGGTCAAGTCTCAAAAGACGGATCGCAAATCTAGACAAAGGGAGAAGAAGGAAGCGGATGAAGAATGAAGGCTCGAGTCAGCATGACTTAAACTCTCCCCCCTCCCTAAAAAACTAACAATTTTTCTTTGAGAGCAGGGACATTAAGATCTGCAAAGGAGGATAAACATCTTAGCAAGTCAATCTCTAAGATTCTCATCGCTAGGATTACAACAATATTTGGATAAAGCTCGTGCTTCATGACTCGACGCTTTTCCACTTTGTCGAAATGCGGCATTTCTATTTCCCAT
Organism: Petunia secreta; assembly: GCA_029990175.1. Classification (NCBI taxonomy): domain Eukaryota; kingdom Viridiplantae; phylum Streptophyta; class Magnoliopsida; order Solanales; family Solanaceae; genus Petunia; species Petunia secreta. The sequence continues at coordinate 555,898 of JARKIP010000081.1, read as the reverse complement.
AACTCTTGCAATTTGTTAAGCATATCTGTTCATTTCTCTTCATGAGAACGTTTACTAAAGTTCTATTTTTTGATTTTCAGATATTGTCAATCCTAAGGGGTTCACTTTGTTTTATAATCAAGACCATTCCTCCGTGGAAGAGTTCAGAGAGTATAACGTATTCACATGTTCACGCTTTCGAGAAGCGTCTTTATATTTCAGTCTTTCGAAAAGCGTCTTTATGTTCACGCTTTTGGTAAGCGTATTTATATCACCTCGAAGGTGTTAATTATTCGAATGCCTCGAAGGCGAAATTTTGTTGCCCCGGAGGCGTATTTATGTCACCTCGAAGGTGTTAATTATTTGAATGCCTCGAAGGCGAAATTTTGTTGCCCCGGAGGCGTATTTATGTCACCTCGAAGGTGTTAGTTATTTTAATGCCTCTAAGGCGTAATCTTGTTGCCCCGGAGGCGTATTTATATCACTTCGAAGGTGTTAGTTATTTTAATGCCTCTAAGGCGAAATTTTATTGCCCCGGAGGCGTATTTGTGTCACCTCGAAGGTGTTAGTTATTTTAATGCCTCTAAGGCGTAATCTTGTTGCCCCGGAGGCGTATTTATATCACCTCGAAGGTGTTAATTATTCGAATGCCTCGAAGGCGAAATTTTGTTGCCCCGGAGGCGTATTTATATCACCTCGAAGGTGCTAGTTATTTGAATGCCTCGAAGGTGAAATTTTGTTGCCCCTGAGGCGTATTTATATCACCTCGAAGGTGTTAATTATTCGAATGCCTCGAAGGCGTAATTTTGTTGCCCCGGAGGCGTATTTATGTCACCTCGAAGGTGTTGATTATTTAAATTCCTCTAAGGAGTAATCTTTTATGGTCTCGATAGACGTTTAATATTAGTACACTTTTCTTGAGCACATTTTGTAGCCTCCTGAGGCGTTTATACATTTTCTATACCCTGACATTGCTGATAAGTTTGTTAAGACACGCAGAATAATGTGGATACTTCGGACGTATTTTTTTAACTTCTGGGTGGAGTACAATCCAAGTCTACCAACGGCTCCGAAGTCATCTTGCCTAACAAAGCCAGATTTCTCCATTAGTCGATTGGAGACAAGCTTATCATTAATATTGCAACCAACATCTACAAGTTTTATTGTCATTATTCATTTATTACTTCATTTATTAAGCTTTATTTGCAGTTACTCGCTTACCGTTTGTCAAGTTTATTACAGGATATTAGCAGCACCGCAGCAGTATTTGGAGCATAACGTGGAACTCTTTCTTAGCAGTGAACTGGGGCAATCGTTGATATGAGCTAGACTCATCAACGAGGATCTGAAGAATCGCACTCGAACAAGCAAGTATATCCTAATCTTTCATTTCGAATTAGGGTGTCAGTTTGGTTTCTTTTCTATTCGTGCGTCTTTTTTGTCAATCGTGCGAGTCTTCGTATCTAAGTGTCGTTGAACTACATATGGCCTGATTCTCTTTCAGCCCGAGATATGTAGGCAACTCGGAAACTGGAGTTCGGCCATATCCATAAGCCTCGCTTTTTGGTCCTTGGAATCAAAACCCTTGGCTTTGTCGTGACAAAATTGGTTTCTCGTCAACTTCTTTACCCTAAAAATTCTTTCATCCTTTTTCGGGTAAAGAGGGGCAGCTGTTGACACCCAAGTTTTGTCCCGAGAAATTTAATCAATGTCAAAATATTTAAGTAGAATCAATTTTTAAATTTTAAGAACGAATTAATAAATTTGGAATGAAAGGGCTAAATTTGCAAGATATATCCTAAAATCCTTCCCACCCGCGCAATACCCTTTTAAATTACTCTATTCTAAGAGAGGCTAAAATCATTCCTAAGTTAAAATATAGCCTATCCTTGCAAACTCCATATATACAATACACAACACACGTATCATTTCTTTTATTTTTCAGACCCACCGCAAAATCCCTAATGCACAACCCATTTTCTAGACCCGATTTCCCCCCAAATTCACGCAAAAAATTCAAATTCCTGGCCCCCCATCTCCAGCTCAGCGGATGTGTCCAAAATATTATCCATTTTTGTACCGTTGGGAGGTTGTTTTGGGTATTTTCTCATGGCCTTTAGAACCCTAAATTGTTTATATAAAAGGGCTTTGGAATTAAGTTTTAGCAGGGGGGGTGGATATTGAATCTGAGGAATATTTTTCTAGCAGCAGTTGTAGGCATGAAATTTGTATTTTTTCTTTAGAATCAGTAGATGTTTTACATGGAAATATATAGCAACTTTTAGCTCCATAAATCTCAGCTCGCATTTCTATCATGCTCTTCCTCGTTATGAGTTTATGAAGTCGAGTTCCATTATTCGCTTCACGTTTTGTTCGAGCCGAGTTCCTCGGATCCTCACACCCCTCGTTCACTGCATCGCAAGAGGTAATAAGCTTAACCTTGATTATTTTCTTGTTTCTTTACATTTCTTGTACTTTGAGTGAGAGTTTAATCTTTCTTTTACTGTTTGTGTATTCACTGTCAACTTTGGAAATTTGTCATGAATATTCTAGTTAAAGTCAGTCTTTAGTCATGAAGTAAGCTAGAAGTTTTCTTCCTTAAAATTCTGTATAATATTTGGCCTTGTTAGTAGCTATCACTAGTTTCATCAGTTCTTGGTAACTTGAATTTATTTTGTAAAAGCTTGAAGTGTTAGCTAATGATAAAAGTCTTTCTTAGTCTAAGTTCAAAAGTAGAAACTGTTTGCATTTCGAGCCAAAGGGATCAATTAATTTTATCTAAGCTTTAGTATTTCGTTTATACCCCAAGCATGTTAATTTATAATTAAATTCCAAAGCTAAAATATTGGCTTATCTTGAGTTCTGTAGGGGTATGTATGAAGTCTTGTCCCTTTTCCTGTTACAAAAGATTAATTTGGCTAAACCTCTTTGTTTGTTTGAAGTCATAAATCTAGCATGTGTGTATGAGAATGGAAAAAGCCAACCACATATTACAACTTTGCTATTTGTTTAAGTTCAAGATTGAACTTTCATGGCTTAAAAATAGATGCATTGTCTGCTATTTTGATTAAGAAAGAATCGTGGTTTAGCTCTCATAATCATGTGATTTTGCTGGTAGGCTAGTCTCTTGGCTAATTCAAAATTTGTAACTTTAAGTTTGTCTCGTTAGGATTAAGGTTTAGATGTTGTCCTCAGGCTAGAACCATTAAGAAAGTTTCTATTTGTTTTAGTTCTCGTAGTTAAACTTGATTCGTATTTCATGGAAGAATGCCGGTTGATTTTTAGCTCTTTTATCTTTTAGTGAAGTCCTGAATCTTCATGTATAAATTGGTTAAAACTTGATAATCTAAGGCGTAAGCATTAACTTGATAAATTTTAGTTGTGTTCTTGTTTTATTTCGAAGCCAATAAATTTTGTTTAAGTTAAATAGTTCAAGGTTTACCATTTATTTGCTCTGTTGCCTGCCGGTAGAAATAAAGAATAACCTTGGTATTAACTCATATAGATGTTTAATAAAGTACCAATGTGGGATAGCTACTGAGATTTTCTTGTTATGTTTACTGAATTTTCTCCTTTCTCGCTTAATCTTTTCATGCTTTTTTTTTAAAAAAAGAAGTTATTTAGAGTCATTTCTCATTTTTTCTAAAGTTAGAGTACTTCTCTTTCCGTGACTTAGCTTCTCTATGGCAAAATGTAATCTTTCTTTCCTTGTTACTGTTACTACAAATATTTCCATTAATTAAAGCTACGAATAAAAGATTTTCCTTTGCTTCAGTAAACTTTCAAATAGTGCATGTTTAGAAGTCGAATAAATAAGGGTTTTTGATCTCTAAATGTTGTCTTGTTTAAGAGCTGGAAAGTTTTAATCCCTATTTCTTCTTGAAGTTACCCATGTGTTTTGGTATACATGAAATGTGGAATTTAGAATGATATCAGACTAAAACTTAATAGGTTCATGAGAAAATCTTTGCCATGGGAAGTTCAATGTATATTTGAAACTATTCTGTTGTGTGGGATTTGTTCTGCTAGTTACTTGATGTTTGTAGGTTCATTTAGTTAAGTGTAGTCCTCTTTACAAAAGATGCTATCCTAGATTCAAAGATTTTTTTTTGTTTGGATAATTAGTATTCAAGTAACATTTTTGTGTTGTCCAAATCAACTCTCAGGTGTATTCCATTAGATTAGCCAATATCGATTACTCTGTTTATATCAATTTGCTCTTGGCTTAAGGACCTAAGCATTCATCTTTAGCAAACTGTAGAAATACTGTATATAGTGTAACCTTGGCTAAATTGACTGGAGGTCTCCTATAGGACGTAATTGTTATAGCTTTTCTCTAAAATGTAGCCTAGCTTTTTTTTCTTGAATTTTATAATATTTGAGTGGTAAAAACTGATCTATGCTGCAGCGATAGTAAGGAAATATCTCATGTCAGGTTTATATGTATTTGTTTCAGTTTGGTTTAATTCCAGTTATGAAGATTGCAATGACCTTTCATAGTTCTTGTCTATTGATTATATGCTTAAGAAACAGTTAAAAGCTATTTTTTTTTTAAAACTATGATTTGAATACTCCTGTTGGAATGTCTAATTTTTATTTTATTAGCATAACTTGGTAATTTGGCCTATCAATGTATTTGCCTGATCTATTAAGTATGATTAAGGTTTTATTAGTTTAAGTATACTTTATTTACATATCTTTGGGAAGTTCTATGATATTTGAAGGAATTTTGCCTAATATCAAAAAGTTTTATGCTTGACTAGAAAATCAATTACAATAATTTTCTTGGCCATATTCGTTATTCATAAGTTTGTTTTTTTTTAATTCTGCCTTCAGTGAACAATGCTTCAGGTTCTAGTTTAAATGTATTTGCTCTTTTCTTTTATTATGCACTTTATCTGAGACGCTGTTGTTAAAATATTACATGTACTTATCGTTATCTTCTTTTCATTTTGTTATGGAAACAACTTGGGACGAGTTGGCCTAAAACTCACTAATTGGGATGGTTCATATTGGCTTGGAGTCGCGTTGGGATCAAGCTCAGGCTCAAGTTTTCAGACTTTAGAAAATTTAGAAATCCAAGGCTCGTTTCGCGAGTTTGCTTTCCGGGTTCTATCTTTTAACTCTTATCATTCCTTTCCCCTTTAGAATATTTATGTAAACTTTGTAGAAATTTTTCTACTTATTATATATATATATATATATGATTTGTTTGGATTATTTGATTCACTTTATGTTCATTATCTTTATTTTGAAGTCGTTATTTAATTTGTTGCAAATCAGGCCATTTAGGCAAATGCGTGCAAAATTTCGTAAATTTTCAAAACCACTTAATAATAGACGATAAGAAAAGACTTCTATCTCATTGATACGAAGTAGTTTCTTTAAAAAGTCAAAAGTTATAAAGAAGTTTAATTAACTTCTAAATGTCCCGAAACAACTTTGCAAAAAGTGACTTGAAATCTAAGTTCCATCTTATGGTGTGATACTCGGGTTTTAAAGTTGAAATTAAGCAAGTGCCATTTATGCACTATCACATACAAGTTGCCAAAGAAATTAGGACGATCAAATCGCTCCTTTTTCTAAAGAAAATGCGCTTTTATTTACTTTATTTTATTTTGAAAAAAAAAAAGATAGCTAAAGCTTTCAAATAAATTGCAAATCTTTTGAAAACTTGCTAAATTTAATTGATTGAATTAATTAATAGTTCAATTAATTATTTTTAGAAAAAGCGCATAAATAGCACTTGCAAATATTTTGGAAACCTGTCGGATTAACCGTTTTTTACGGAATTTCGAAAGTGCCTTAAAAACCTTCTTTCGAAATTAGCAAAACCTCTTACCTTTAGAATCTCTGAAAGAAAGACCGTCTTTTTATAAAAAACGGAGTTTTGCACGCATTTGTTTATCTGGTTCCCTGTTTTTCCTTAAATTGGGTGGCGACTCCAAAAACTCCAAAAGAGTTAGCCATCCTGTCGATATTCCTGAAATTTTAGTCCTTCAGGGTTAATTTTTTTGGGGGTTCAACACTTATTTTGCAAAAATATTCTTTTACTTGCACGCATTTGCTAAGACGGTCCCAATTTGCAATAAATTAAATAACGACTTCACAATAAAAGGCAATGAACATAAAGTAAAGCAATATACAAATAATTAAATATTATTGATAAATAAAATATTCTACACATTTATTTATATAAATATCTCTAAGGAAAGAAAGGCAAAGTTAAAGATAAAACCCGAGAAAATGATCAACTCGCGGGAGTCTTGGATTTTCTAAAATTTCTAAGTCTTATTTTGAATACTTGAGTCCGAATTCAAGCCAAACGACTCCAATGCAACAGACTATCCCCATTTGTAAGTTAGCCAAAAGCGTTCCCGAATTGCTCGTGCCAAGATGTACCTCGCAATAAAATGGGAATTAAACTGGATTAGTACGATAATAAAGTGTAATGATTAATAAAATAAAATAACAATAATAAAGTAATAAAGTAATAATAATAATAAAATATATATAATAATAATAATAATAGAATAATAATAATAATAATAGTAAAGGGGCTGTTTTTGCAAAATTTAGGCTCAGGTTTGTATGACGCGTCATGTTGAGGCTGAGGTATTGGTACGGCTGCAAACACGGAGCCGGTCGTGTTGCCATGCCAGGTACCAAACCCACCACTCTATCCGACTTGCTTTGCGTTAAATTCATACATTCATCATCGCCTTTTTGCTTTAGGGACACGAGAACGGGACGGTTCAAGTTAAGTACCGTGTTCAAATCCATCCCGAGGCCTCAATACGTGTATGTATATTTTCATTGGCCAGTGTAGAATCGGTTCAATATCAGTTCAAATGCCTCAGAATAAAGTATTTTCATAGGTTTTATTCAAACCAATATCCGTTCAATATCCAGTGGGTCCCACATCAGTATAGTATCCGCTCAAATCAGTGAACATTAACAGAGCATCTAAAAAATTAGATATTTGCATAAAGGTTGCAGCATCTGTACGGTATTGTTCCAATTGACAAAAAATCAGTAGAACAACATAAAGGAGTATTACACATGGGCAATACCACCCAAGTAGTGATTAAAATGAAATGTTAGCCACTGAATCATCTTCACTCAATAACACATCATCTACAAATGGAAACCAGCATCCTAATCCATGATAGTAGAAAATAATCAGGCCGAATAGCACAGCAATTAAACAAAGAAGAAAAAAAAATTAACAAATAGGCAGTAGAGGTATAACGAAGTGATAACAGGACACCCATCCTCGCTTAAGGCTGAAACAACACATCCAAGAGATCGACGGTGAAATTTCTGGTGGGAATATCGGCGCTAGCAACAGAAACTCGACAAGGAAAACGAAAGAGGAGCGACTGCCGCTTGTTTATCTTTCACGAGGCGACTCCAATGGCGTCGCTACTACCCCCCGCTTCTCACTGTCAAGATTCATAGTCACTTGTTCAAGCCAAACAAAAGAAAGCAATCGACACCCATGGTCAAACAAATTCCGGTGGGACAACGGTGACGACGAACCCGAACAGCGGTGAAATAGGAGGAGGAGCAACACCGATCGACGATGTTACTACCACTCCGCCTCTTTCTTTATTTCCAGTTTCGAAAAAACGGGTAAACGAAATAAGAGGAACCAAACAAAGTGATCGATAATGGTGTTTTTTCGATCAAAGTCACAACGACTACGGGTTCTACCACTAACCCATTTCTCCAATCCCCAGATCTGTGCGTGTGTATGGTTTTTATTGTGAGCATGTGGGTGTTTTGAGAAGATGAGAGGTGGGGTTATTCTGAAAGGGAGAAGGAGAGGAGACGAGGAGAAGGGGCCCCCGCTGGTGTTCTGTTTGTGGGAGTGTGTATGTAGGTGTTTTTGAGGAGAGGGAAAAAAGTTGTGTGGGGGCACGGCTGATGTATCTAATGGGTGTCGGGTTTATTTTTTTGTGTGTAGGGTTTTTATGTGAGGGAAGTGAATAATGGGTGTCTTGTGGGAATGGGCCGAAAAATGAGAATTAATGGTGTGTGTGTGTATATGGGTTTGCAACGGTAAGCTGATTTTGAAAGAAAGAACGAATTTAGCCTTCTATTAAATTAAACAAATAATTATATAGTACGCTGCAAATGCAGGGATGACTTGCGATTTTTGCCATTTCACTTTAAAATTAGCTATTTATTTGCAATCTTCAAAATTGAACTTAATTTTAAAATTATTATACTTTTAATTAAAATCCGGGACAAAATTAGGTGTCAACACTTGGAATATGTACTTCTATGAATAGTAAATACATACCTCATTTTTGTTGGTTTCTCACCCCAATATTTATTTCAAGGCTCGGCTAATTCAAAATTTGATGGGATAAATCCCAAAAAAGGACAATTATATTCTTAGCCTTCGAGACATTAAATTTTTTAATGGAATGTACTTACCACCCTACTATAACTATATAAACAAAGAAAATTATTTTTCTAATACTTGTACTAAAACTAATAAGTACACAGTAAGTGCATAATATCGAGTGAGAAACCAAAAGTTATCCAACTTGCTAAATATTACAGTATAATGAAGGGAATCCGCAATAAATTGTTCATTTCAACACAAAAATAACTACACATGACAAACTACTTAGACAAGCAACAAACTCTATCTAGCTATTCCGCAAATCTATTGTGTATCATAGTGTTCTCGCTTGAATTTACCCAACCACAACTTGCGAAGAGCCTGACTTTTTACCATGAACGCCTTAGCTAACAGGTCTCTTTCCACCAAAAAATCAACAGCTTCAGATAAGAAAGCTTCCTCATAACGTTCAGTTGACATAACTTCTTCATGCAACTTCTTCACATCTAATCGAGTGTCAGCTATTCTACTGATTGCAGTTGCTACTTCTCCGAGCTTTGATGATACATCAACAAACATGTCTTGCATATCAGAACGACTTCGTTTGCGACTTGTCTTGACTTGAGGAGTTTCACTAACTACGTCTTCCACCTCATTTTCCTTTGATGGTCCTTGAATGTCATCATTGTTACCTTTCTTGGAATCTTCAAAAGACTTGGCACAATCACCCCTAGCTCGATAATTACCACAAACCAGAGACATTTCCTCAAATATATCAATCTTCTTGTTGATGAATTTCTCGTGTGCGGGATGGGCCTATAACACATGACAAATATAATATTAGAAACAAGCATAACAACAGATATTCTTTTTGCATAACAGCAGTGGCATAACATTAGTTTGACTTTCTTTGAGATTAAACATAAGGGCCAATGGAGAGTGAAGGTTCATCTAGTAGACGGGGATATAGCTGCAAACACCATTCCTATCAAAATTAAAAAGCTTGAATCAAATGCTTTTGATTCAACTATCACTGACACACCACAGAAAACAAACCATGTGATACTTCAGGTGACATTGTCTTCTGCTGGTGCCCACAAAATGCCTTCTAACAAATACTAATCAACTGGTCTCTATGAGTTGCCTTTGGTCTACATAAGCGCATTCAAAGAAAAGTTACCATGCACCACTACTCTCAGCTTCTATGAACAAAATCGTACGTACAGATTATCTGATTCTATGAATTTAAGAAAGGCAGAATCAAGCGGAGAAGTAAATGTAGTAGCAGCAAGTAGAAAGAACAGAGGATAACGAGGTATAACCAATAAATCCCTACCAGTTTTGAATCCAACAGTGTATAATGCCTATGCACTAATTTGCCTTGATGTTTGTACTCTTTTTCCTTCTAAAGTAAATCAAATGGTACACCATTGAGGAACATTAAAACACAATAGCTGTGTTGTTTCTGAATCCTTTCTATAAGTCATTCATACAGATGGAGCACAAGTATTCCCATTAGTCTTGACTATGTGAATACTAAAAATGTTGTTCTATGTTGGCAGACAGATGGATTTACCTAAAAACTTTTGTACAACATACATGGTGATTTAAACCATGTTCAGCCTCAAGAAGTACAAAGATTGAGAAATGTGTAATGTGTAATTATCATCATCTCCCACAACAAACACAACACTATTCTCATTAGTATTTCCTCCTGCATCACCTAACACAAAATCATCCTCAATTATATGTCTTCGTCAATCTCACTTCTCGCTTGAATAGTACTTGATAGATTTAACTTTCACAAATCTGTATGGAACTAACTAGGATTTCCAGCTTGTACAAATAGACGAGTACGTAGATACGCATGAGTAAGTAGAATTTAGTCATTTAGGAAGGCTGTTGTCAAACAGATAACTCAGTTATCTAATCAAATATGGTTAGAAGCATTGCTTTTGCAAAAGTGTTAAAAGCAACTATGTAATTGCACTAATGCTCCTTCTTTGAGCTCACCAACCAGACAAGAAACCACAGGTTTGCGCTGATAAGAGAATGAGTTACCAGAAGTACTACAGAGACTTCTAGCTTGTGTCACATTCCCTATATTATGTCTCACACCACTAGCAAAAGTGACAACCAAGAGGTAACAGACGACTAAAAGCACAGTTTTCAGTCGATCCATCATCCTCATATGTGAACAGATTATAAACAGACCTAACACAACCTTTAAACCTCTACACTCTCTCTTGGATACAGCCCAGAAACAACCAATGAAGGAACATTTTACCTGAATATGGGCATTATAGATGCTAGGACTAGCGGTAATCATCTTGTAATTATCATTCCATCCAAGGCCACTTTTGTTTAGTAGAGTTTGCACCGTATTCCATGTGTTTTTTATTATTTTAAGATGGTTTTCCACATGCTTAGGTGAACACTCCACTCTAAGTCGTTGATTAATGGCCTCCGCAACACGATTAAATGAGATCGCCTTGAATTGAGTAGTTGATTTATTCCCTTGCTTTACTTCATCGGCTAGAATCTCCAACATTAAATACTCCATTGGTTTTGTCTACCTAAATTGCTTCTCTCCCTTTTTCCCCATTTGTTTACTGTCACAAGAAAGCAAAACAATTCTTTTATTAGTAAGGGATTAAACTGCCAGATCAAAATGCCAAACACAGCACCGAACCATTTTAGGCTATGAAAATTAATATACCTAGTAAAGAGTTATCTGCCAATTCAAAAACTCGTCAACGTAAACTGAAAACTTAAATTTTTTACCTAGGGTTTTTTTAAGAAGCAACAATATCAACCGTTCAGAAAAAGGAAATAACAAACAGAGCTTAAAGTGATGAAACAGAGCTTAGAAAATACAATGAAAAGTTCAAAATCGTGAGGTCGAAAAATACCTTTGTATGCGATATGTGAAATACCAGTAGCTAAGCTAGCGGAGAGTGGCAGAGATCAGCGGAGAATGGTGGAAAGCGGCGGAGAGTGCAGAGAGAGGCAGAGAATTTGCTAGAGAAACCCTAGTGGAGGGAGGGGGAGAGAAAGTAGAGAGAGAGGGGAAAGAAAGAAATGATCTGATTTGGGGGAGAGAGTTGAGCGCGTGTATTTTTTATTTTTTTGGAAAATATTTTCCCAAGTTTTTTTAGGGAAATATTTTCCTTTATTTTGAGGAAAATGAGTGCTTTGAGAAAATATTTTCCTAATTATATATATCAACCAAACAAAGGAAATGGGAAAATATTTTCCACTCATACCAAACACACCCTTAGAGTGACACGTGAAATCCTAGGCTGCAAAAGGCAGCGGGCTCTGATATCATGAAGATTTTCAAAGAAGGAATATTATTTCTGAATGAATATTATAACATATGAGGAAATATATTTATACAATGAATCCTATGACCAAACAATAAAACATAATTAATATAATAAATATAATAAAGAAAAGATACTACTTATATAATTAACTATCAATCTAATACTAGTCTCTCTACAGATTGTGTGGCCCTACATCTATTAGCTAGTTACTGCTAAGGTGACTGTTGTTTTGTATCTTTAATTAGTTTATTAGTTCTCGATTTCTTCTATGCTTTTCTTTTGATGTTTCTAAGAATGTTATTTGGGGTTTCATGATTATTTTGGGTGGCATCGCAAGGGTGGTTGGGAAAAGCTTTACCATTATCTGGTGTATGTGCTAAAACTTTACCACACATGTCTTCCTGTTTTACTTAAATTTTATTTTGCACGTTATGTTAAGTAAGATCTAAGAAAACAGTCCTAAATGTCTGATAAGTCATGTACTTTTAAAGTAAACACAGTTTCAACACATTCGTTTTACACTTGTGAAAATCGACAATCTCAGATACGAAGAGAAATTAAGTGACTTCAACTTGTGATTACAGCTCTCTGTAATCAGTTGTACTTGTGTGGCATCTATGTTTTTTTTCCTGTGGATTACACACTTACAATCCTCATTCCACACAGTGTTCTGAGTTCATATTTGAGAAGGGATGTTCAGTTATTTCTGTTTATGAAGATTACAGTTATGTCTTAACTTGACATGACCTTTTTCCAAATTTCTTGGGACATCACTTTAAGTTTCTTAAATGTCTGGGCCAAATTCAAGTGAATTTCACTTTAATTGCACGAAATGATTTATAGTGTGATGTAATCGAAATTTACTCATTAATTTATTTGATCCATGCGTTATTGATTGGGACGTGTAACATTATTTCAGTCGTGGTAGTGTAGACATTCCTTCATAGACTCGTAATGGGAGTGTTATTAATGTTCTCCTAACTCATTTAGGTTTGGTCAGGACAACTTTAGTTATGTATTATGTGTATATATTCCACAGCTTGTCAATTGAAAGTTATAATTTTGGGAGTAAGAAATACGGAACAAGTCTAGTCTTTCACGACTCTTGCAGATTATTGAATTCCGTTACAAGAACTGAAGATAATCAATCATCATATCTTCAACAAGTAAGTATTTCTTTGTGACTAATTACATGTAACAATAACAAGACGTGGCATCTATTATTTTTTTCCTTATGATTCTTTTAGATACTGTTCTTCTCAAAGAACTTCCACTTTCATTGTTTACACCAATTCATATCGACTTAATTTATATAAACTTAACATTGTTTAGTGATTTAACGAGATGTGCAATTTGAGAACAAGAAAAAAGTAAGGATGAAAGAGAAAGAGACGTAGAATCTGCAAGTAGCACAAAAGGAGAAAGAAAGAGAATATGTTTTACGTGTTACCTACTGCAAAACAGTAGCTGAAATACTCTGAAACTGAAACCTAAGTCCAAAAGTGTTTTTACATGGATTCTTGTGGGAGCAAGAAAACGCACTCCACCATCCTGCAGGTGGACCAAGGAATAGCACTCCCTCTTGACCATATTATTTGATGTTTTGGTTGTTTTCACGCGTATTAAGAAAATTACTACTACATTTTTAGCATTAATTAGCAATATAATTGACTATATGAGTCCTTATTTAAGCTATTATTACTTATCATTTTATTTAAAGACATTTATTAGCAAGGATGACATTGTAAAATTCCATCTTGATTTCCGAAAAGATCAAATATTGTGGACCAAAAAATATAAGCTAAAACATCAAATAAAGTGGATCGGAGGGAGTAGCAATTTGGCCTTTTGGAAATTATACAATGTGAATCTAAACTGATTAAGCTCCTGTTTGGACATAGTTTTTGGAGGGATTTTTTGAGAGTTTTTGGGCCAAAAAGTGTTTGTTTATGCTTTTTGAGCAAAACTTGTCCCAAAAACTCAGAAACTGGTCTTGAACTGTTTTTGAGCCAAAAACTAATATTTACACATCAAATTTCATTTTCATAAGAGCTCAAAGGCTCTTTTGAGCCAAAAAATTTGTTCCCAAAAAATATATCCAAATAAAGCCTTTTTCATTTTCATATTAAAACTTCACCCAAAAAGTATTTTTCAAAAATTATTTGGGAATCTATGTCCAAACGCTAGCTAAGTTAGTAAAATTCGAATGAGTTATATTAATTTACTTGCAAATAATAATTCAACAAGTTGTCAATTAGTTAAACCATCTTATTAAGATTTCAACTTATAGAAAATGATTCTTTTTCAGTGAGTGTTTTTGGTAGATATACATACCTCTTCTCCAAATAGTCTTTTATTTTATTGGAACATAGTTTTTGATAAAAATCTTACTCCTCAAACTATTCATTTTCTTCCATATCTATTATTGAAAAGGAGATAGTGTACCTTTTTTCTAGTAGAAAAATATTCAAAATAATAAGTCCTTCATTTGTCCACTTGAGCTAAGAATGAGGCAATAAAGTTTTAAATAAGTTCTTCATTAATCATTAAACATGCCGGGTTACTTAATGAAAGTTGATAAAGAGGAAAGAGGAAAATGACTTGCACAAGAATTTAACTTTAAGAGTTGAAATTAAAGCGACAATATATATCATGTAATCGTTAACGATAAAGAACATAATTTAATTTTAAGAATATAAATTAAAGTGAAAAACATATCACATGATCATGGTCGGATCATAAAACATAATATGCTGTATACTGCATGATTTCTTTTTATGTCCGATACATGATTAATTTGATATAAACACCAAATGTATAAAACTTTAAATTGTGTAATTTTTTTTTACAAAACAGAATTTTTTTCACTTCAAAGTACACTTGTGAACCAATAAGTTAGCAAGTGATGAGATCCATGTCAAATGTCAATCACATCTGTCCAAGGGTCCCACTTTTTAAAGATTCTCAAACTACCTACCAAAACAGAAGCTGCCACTAAGATCCTATGCTCATCTTTTGCAGTTTATTCACACATTCCTCACTCTATATGACTTGTTTATTTTACCTTTCAGATTACCATAATCAATTTTCACCTCTATATATAGCATTCAATCTCACACATGCATCACCACTTTGCCTATAATAACAAATTCTTGAAAATATAATTCTTCTACATTTGTCTAATTTGAAGTGAATTTTGGATTTTCTTGGTTGATTTTTTTGAAGAAATGGATCATGTTGAGAAAAGTGAAAGTGGTGATGAGAATAAGAAGGTGAGTGATGTTGAAGCCTTGAAGAAATGCTTGAAGGAAAACAAAGAGGATGCTGGTAAATGCAAGCCATTGATTGATGCTTACAATTATACATCAAGAACCAGGCAAAACAAACCACTCAGAAACATACCTGGTTCTTGGACTGATGTATAAAGCTCTAGGCCTATGCTCTATCTTTTTTTTTTAGTGTATGAGACAAATTTTGAATGTTATATAAATTCTTGCCTATTGGCTTATGATGATGATGAAAATTTGTCAATTCCAACTTTCATTTTGGAAGATTGGTCCTGAATTAATTCTGGATTGGTTGTTTTCTCTTTTTACTGTTTCTTCCATTTGTTAAATCCTAAGCAGGGAATCAAGAAAGCTCTCACTAGGCTATATACTCAAGTAATATGTATGCCTTTAGACAACTCATTTACCAAAAAATTTACCAGTTTCTGAGACTTAAAGAATTTCTCTGAAAAGAACATATTATTCTTGGTAAATTACAGGTGGAAGGGACTCAAAAGGCCTGCATTGAATGATCTAACTAACAAATTAACTAAGAAGGATATGAAACTACACATAATTTGGCTGTTGAATATAAATATACAAAACCATGACAAAAACAGATTTTCCAAGTCTGAGTGCTTCTCTCAGATTACATAATCAATTTGGTTTTCAAGTAGTGATCAAATTGATCCTCTATTTGTTCAAGTTGTTGGCTTGGTGCTATTCTATTCAGTAATGATCCTTTGTCAGGGAAGTTTAAATGTATTTCGAGAGGAGCTGAAAGTTGACTCCCATTTGTAGAAATCAAAAAGGCTTTGGCTACTGCAGTTCCTATGCTTCTTGGTTTTTCATGGTCTTATCTACAAAAAGCACATCATCAATCCATGCAACGACGTTGAATGCCAAGCTTTCCAATACTCTAGAATAGCTCTCCAAGATTGCTTTACCAACATCCTGCAAGAATTTGTATATCTTAGTTCACTTATCTATTCGATTTGTAAGGTCTAACAATTACATTGTTACAATCACCTATATAAGTTATGGAATCGAAGCAGATCCATTGGAATTTTACCTTATTGCAGTGAATCTTGCTTGTGTCTAATGTTGTTTGGGAAAGTTCAGGATACCTTTGCTTCAAACAAAACAACAAACTTTCTGCTCGTTCTGCTAAAACATGATTCTTATCAGTCCGATCATCAGAAACAAGATCTTTTACCATGACCCATGATGATTTTGCGTGAGGCAAGCATGATTTACGTTTCCATGTGTACATTGAAGCTTCAACCTTGTCGGCAAGCTCAAGTGCTTCATGTTCAGAGCTTATGTTTAGACTGTCAAGGAGAAATTCAGGGGAAAATTTCTCTACTGAATGCAGGTGGCGATAGATAGAGTCTCCAACACTCGCCTTTCCACTCTGTAACAAAATTATCTCCTCATTAGTACTTCAATTTCCATGTTTTGTGGAGTATTATAATTTGCGCATGGTTAAAGGTTTTAATTCATTTAATCAAGAAGTATTTGGTAGAAGCCATGGAATGTACCTTAGGGAGTGTTGCCATATATGATTCTGGGATTTCCATTTCAGCAAGAATGCTGCTATTGATGGCCATTGCTGCTTTGTGAATTTGGTTTGCACTATCGCGCTTGTGTTTCAAGTGCTTCGTTGCCTTCTCAGAGAGGCCACCGGCAGGAACACAAACAACAGGTAGCCACCACTTCTCTTCTTTGCGCTGAGGTTGAGGCTGGACCTGAATAATCTTCCTAAACGATCCAACACGAGTTGAGTTGCTTGATATGCTTCCTTTCTCAGCATACCAGAATTCAGTGGTCTCGAAACTGTCCAATGTTTCCTGCAAAGGTCTCATTTTTAGCTTCAAAGTTGCTAAAAGCAGAATTTGCTTTTGAACGAACATTTTGATATTGGGAAATAATAGTTGTGGTCTTACGAGGAGCATGGCATCGAGTTTTCTCAGTGCAGGAAGGTTGATGTAGATATCTGATCTAGGCCTGCTTGTCAATGCCTAAAAGTAGTTGACATGTTGTGTTAACACTTGGATATTATACAAATGTGAAAGGATACTAAATCTTCTGCTAAAAAAGTTTTTACCTCAACAGTGCTTCCATCTTGCAACTTCTGTGATGTGGTAACAAAATCTACAATGTAATCACATACTGATAAGAGACAATTCATCTCTCTCTTCCACATTAGTTTCTTGTCAGGATGTAAAGGTTCCAATCTTTGGTGTTGACCAAACATAGATGCTGAAGGAAAAACACCGATCAGTAAACAAAAAACACAGAACAAGAATCACTTGAAACTGGGATTTAGCATGTCCAATTGACAAACTTACCATACAGATTTGTGATAGAATTTGAGATTGTCACTGCTGTTGACACCCCTTTTCCCCCTCCTGACATGTCCTCTCCCAATAACAGCTTCGAAAATCTCTCCTTCATCAATTCAAGCTCTACCAAGTTTTCAACATCAAAGTTAGCAAATTCATCTGAAACTTAAAACTTGTAATCCATTTTACTCTCCATGTAAACTTACCTAAATCTATTGTCGTAGGATCATCCGCAATTGTCTTGTGCTGCCTCATTCCTAGCCTCGAAAGCACACCACGAGTAGGAGATTTCATGCCCCGCGAGCTCATAGGAGAACCTGTCTCAGACCAACTGTTTTCATCTGTATGCTCAGAAAAGGCTGAGGTCTCCGAGTTTGTTCTGCAATAGGCGAAAGACTCGCCACTCAGCATTGAAAAACCTGTTGTTTCAGTAGGTGATTGATCATCAAGAGAAGAAGGTGATGGTTGATATCCATAACTTTCATGATCAGGACTTGATATGTTGTCCATTTTGAGCCCCTCTAGTTGTAAACTCTCTGATAAAATCTGCATAACAATCAAGAAAATGCCAAAAGTTGTTTCAAGATTTGTAAGTAAAAGTTTCAAGAAACTTAATGGCTTCTTTCAAATCCTATATCTTTTTGAACTACCCGGGAACTAAAATGAAATAAAGAAGATAGAATCTACAGGTAAAAAGAATAAAGTAAAATGAATTATACTCCTTTGGGACAAAAGCAAAAGAAAAACAGCATGTGTCATTGTTAACTACAACTTTAAATAACTCGCTGAATCTGCAGCAAAGTTTGTTTACAAAAAGGCAGTCTTGAAAATGAAGATATAAACTGAAATTTAAACATTTAAAGCCAAACGGTAAACAATTATTTTATGTTACCTTTTAATGGTCACAGGTTTTTGAATTTGAACAGTTGATGGCAAAAGGCTAATACTCAACAAGTTTGAAACTGTTCCCTCCTTAAAGAAAACTGATTTATGTAAAGGAAAAGAAAAACAAATCTTGAAAATGGAATCAAACAAAGAATACCCTTTTGTTGAAAGTAATGGTTTCAAGAATTGGCCATAAAGTTGTGTGTTTTTTCTTGAAAATGTACAATGAGGCATGCATTATATGGTAGTGAGATTATATTAATACTTGGATTATACCATTTAATTAAAAAATATTTTTTTGTTATATTATATTAATTTTCAAATGCATCATAAATTTATTAAGTGTTTTACACACGAATGAGTTGGTCCATTGGATGCTTCCTTGAACTCAAAGGCTGTATTGCTAAGGTCAATATGAATATAGAATTAGATTTGGTGAGAATTAAAAATGAATAAAAGAAAATAAATAGTTTGTCTTCATTTCATTTCTTGCAATTTGATTATCAAATTGTTATTTAGAAAAACGAAAAATGGGATTTTGAATGGATTGAAGGATTATTGAATAAGTGGGGCGGTTTTTAATAAATTCTACAAAGTTTGGATTAGCTTTAAAATTAGAGATATGCTGGAATTTAGTTGATGATTAATCCTTTAATTAGATGCAGTAGTCTTATTAGCTTGTGATTAGGCCCACAAGCCAACTAACAAATATGAATTATTGGCGTCCAATTTGCTAATTTCCTGAGATAATCTTAGAAAAAAACAAATAAGATGCAATTAAGGTAAACAAAACATTTTCACAACTTTCTTCCAATGTGAATTCTTTTCTTTTTGGCTACGAGAATTAAAGTTGTATTTTTGAAATTTTAGGAACACGAATACGAAGCAAGATGCAATATACTACTAACATCGTGCACTTTGTTGTTCCTCCTTTGTGTGTCTTACATGTTATTGGATATAGAAAAATCATAATACTTGTTATAGATGCTACTTAATATAGACTGTACATCTCTTTTGGATTTTTGAAACAAAAAAAGCAAATATGAGTTAAAAGAATTATTAAGACACATTTAGGGAAACTAAATGTTTTACCACTAATTTTCCTATCGAAGTTGTGACTTTTATTAAAGAGAGATCGGACAATATAAAATTTCATTCAAAAGAAGGACAAAGGTGAAAACTTAAAAGTTGATAAATGAATATAGGAAAATGAAATAGATGAAAGTAGGAATTTTCAAAGACAAGTGCCTAGTTTTAAATATGAGGTTGTTACTATTGTCGGGAGTTAAGCAGTGAAGCATGTGAATAAATCTTTATAAACCATTAATATAATTATGGAGCTGTGAGGAAAAATTAACAATTATGGAGGAATTGAATAAAACAGTATAATAATAGGATGAGAAGGGGATGAATCATTCTCTAATGAAGTAGTAAGTGGTAGACGTGCTTGCAACTCTTATTTTCTCTCATGTGGCTTATCGTCTCTTACTATATGCTATAAAATATTGAGTTTGGTCAATTGGTTATTAAATAAGCAAATACATGAACCATAGTGGAAGTGTGGAACTTGTCACCAAAAATAAAAAGAAAAAATTCTCAATTGAAGTTAAAGTGAAATATTTTTGTGCACAAATTCATGTAGAGAAATTGGCCAAAATTGTCCTTAATGTATTCGAAATACTGAATTTTGGTCCTTAATATATCTTCTTTGGATGTTTAGTCCTTGATGTATGCAAATACATGAGAGGTTTGGTCCATGGCAAAAAAAAACTAACGGGAGAACTCAAAATATCTGTTAAATTTAACCTTCTTTACATATGCCACTCATATGCCACATAAAGTTAACCTCTTAACTTTCTTCCGGTCAACAATAACATAACACAAAGCTCTTCTCTTAAAACACCAACAAAGCCCTCTAAAACATCAAGCGTTTTCCATTTCTCAAATTTTCTTTCTCTGCAATTTTTGAAGAGCTCGACGAAGATGAAGCATATCAGTCTGCAGCGTAAGATTTTCATGACAAATGAGCTGCTCTAATCTTTCTCTAATCATTTCTGGACCTAGTCGTTCCACTCTTGTCTTAGCATTCCAAAGCCCTAATTTTTAAAATTGCCTTGATTCGAATGTAAAGCAATGGATAATTGAACCATATTTCAGAGCCTTCATTTATTCATAGGTAATTGAGGCCGATTATCAACCTTTGTTTCTTGAAAGTCAAAAGTCAGGTATTTTTTGTGAATTCAGTTTTTTAATTATTTTCTAAATTTTATCTAAAAAGTTTTAATGTTTGTTTAGCGTAGGAACAATGTCATCATTTAGCTTGACTCCAATTTGTATGGATGAGCAAGACCCAATGTTAAATGTTGTAGCGCTTGCAGCAGCCCAAAGTTCATCTTTTAAGGAGAAACCACAAAAACCAGCTCTCTTGAAATTATTATGAAGGTGTCTTACACAAAACCTGTGGCTAACGGATGGCAAAACTTCATTAAATGCTTCAATAAGACCTTTTTGTTTATCCGACATAAAAGTCCAACCATCTTGGTCATCAATCTCTAAGTCTCTAGCCAAGTATGTCAAAAACCATGACCATGTCTCCCTTGTTTCCTTTTCAACAATTGTGTGTGCTACTGGAAAAATATAGTTATTAGCATCAAGGCAGCTGCAGTCAATAATTGGTACCCATACATTTGACCCTTCAACCAACATCCATCCACACCTAGCCTTAAATCCCTCCTTACAAGCAGCAAAGCTGACATATATTCTCTGAAATCTATATGGTTTATTTGGCGTTTCATTCTGTGTCAATTTCATGTACATAGAAGTTCCAGGATTTGATCTTCCAATCTCAAGGCAGTAATCCCATAACATAGCACATTGTTCTTTGATATGTCCATTGATGTGTGGGCAAAATGCCACACATTACCTTCGATTTACTTGAGCTTTTGTTGTGCATTATTGATTAAATACGTGCACTTATCATGTTTAGTTGCATATTACAGAATATTGAAGCTGTAGTGATGAATGGATGAAAACAAGTCAAAACAAGGCAATCTGTGAAGTTTCTGTTTCTGGCTGGGGAATTGTTCTTCGCGATCGCGCCAGCGTCTCACGCGATCGCGTAGAAGACAATCGCGATCGCGCCATTGACGCACGCGATAGCGCTAGGAAGAACGCGATAGCGAAGGTTCGCGTCTGAACAACAGTGGACAGTGTTGTAATTTCACAGCAGCCTAAATGGGGAACATATATTCAGCCCTTGCACGACCTAGGGCTCATCTTTTGGCCATTTTTCCAATCTTGGAGCAAGGATCCATCAACAAGAACACCAAGAGGGTGAAGATTTGGAGCAACCCATTGAGAAATTCTCAACCATTAGTACTCCTTTCTTTACTTTCATGTTTTGTATTGAATATATTGGGTGTTGTTGATGTTATTGAAGAATTGATTCTGTGAATATATTTCATGGCTATTATTTTGGACATGATTATATGAATGAGTCATGACTAGGAATTTATATTATTGGGTTTTGATTATCTAGCTTCCATTGTTTGATTGCTCGACTCTTGTGCTCGCGACACTTGAGTTGCCCGTCTACTTTGCTAATTAAAGACTCGGAAGAGATTAGTTAGCGTAGAATAGTGAAGCTAGCGAGGATTTGGGTTGATAGGCTATTTCATAGACTAACTCATCTAAAAGAAGTTACGCTCGGAAGAGGTCTTCTTTCCTCGGGTAATGGGTAGTGTTTTATAAGCTCAACCATGGCTTTGACGAGCGCCGTTGAGGTAAATCCCTTCTAGGCCGGAAGGATTCTAGGGATTACATTAGAACGACTCGGCCATAATATATAAACCCCGTGCTATAATTGTATCCTAGGTTCAAAACTTGTCTTCCTTGATTGTGAGAAGGCCATAGATCACATTTACTTGCTTTTCTAGTACAGTTTGTAGTTGTTAATATCGTTCCATCACCTCGTTATCCTAGTTTGGCTTAGTCAAATAGGTTTAGTTCCTCCACTACTTTGATCGCATCACTTTGTTCCTTGTGGATTCGACCCCGACTCCTAGTTGGGTAAATTGTATTGCGATGACCGTTCATACCTCAAACC
Organism: Petunia secreta; assembly: GCA_029990175.1. Taxonomy (NCBI): domain Eukaryota; kingdom Viridiplantae; phylum Streptophyta; class Magnoliopsida; order Solanales; family Solanaceae; genus Petunia; species Petunia secreta. Next base: position 533,633 of record JARKIP010000081.1, on the reverse strand, counting down.
GAGGTGTGTGTTGAGCGTTGTCAAAATTAGCGCCGTTGCCGGGGAACAATTGGCGTATTAGAGTAGTTTGAGGAGTTGAGCTAATTGGCTTAGTTCCAAACTTTGTGAACCATTCTTGTTAAAATTGTGAATAGTAGCAATGTCCTTTGTAAATTGTAAATATTTGTTTGTGTGTAGTGTTTACTTGCATTAATTAGTTAGTTTAGATTAGTGATAACTATCTTGAAATGGCATCATGGAACCAAAATTGGTCCTATATTGAAAATCCATACATGAGTGATCCTTGTCCTTATTGTGGCGGACCTCACCATTGGCAAGATTGTCAAATTGTTTCCGGGGGCGAGTTGTGTGCACCTTCTCAACCCTTTGAGTGGGACATATGTCATGAGTGTGGGGGTCAAAATGGCCATTGGGACGGTTGTCCTAATATTCCTTATTCTTCTTCCAATTATTTTTATAATGATGCTAATGATTCTTATGAGTTTGATAGGGCAAATGTTAACATGAACATGGAGCTTGAACCCGAGTGGCAAGGCATCCAAGAGAAGTTCCAAGAAGAGATGGACCTATCGACTTCACAAGATGAATGCAATGAAAATGAAAGATTGGAACATTTGATGGAGCGAATACTTAAAAATAATTGTGAGAATGCCGAAACGATCCATCAAAATGGCTTAGCAATTCACAACTTGGAGACTCAATTGAGCCAATTGATTGACACTTTCAATGATCAACAAGCTAAGAGTGTTGCCAAATCTCAACAAAGGTTTTACATGGAAGATGAGGTTGAGTTCCAAGAAGAATCCTCCATGGAAGATGTGCTTGAATATCAAGAAAGAATTATTGAAGAAAAGCACAATTGGGATGAAGAAGAAATTGTGAGCCGAGCTTGGCTCCGAGATCAAGCTCGAAAAATGAAAGTCCATGAAGCATGCCTTCAATACTTAAATGTAGAAGGTTGGGATCTCAAACATGAAAGGGAAGAACTAGGACAAAGAGTGAACCAATTTGATCTTGAAGCTCGTGTCTTGAACATTCTAGTGCATGAAGTGATTGATGCCTCCAAGGCTCAACATGAAGAAATAGTGAATGACATGCTAGAAATGAGCGAATTTGTGGAAGAGAGCACAAGTCAAATCATGGGAACTCGTGAAAGTGATCACATCTTCAAGATGTTTGGTGATGATGCCGTGAACAAGAAGTGTGTGTTGGAGTCTAGAGTGGAAATGAAAAACTCTTGTGATGAAGACTCTAACACATGTGAAGAAGAGGATGTCATGCTTGGTGCTCCATTGATGTTAAAACAAGTGAAATCTCATTCACTTCACTTTTCAACTCTATGTGTGGATGAAGCAATAGAAGTGGAAGAACAAGCACCTTCGAAAAATTTTGGCGTTGATGAGCAAAATGAGTACATTGTTGAATTTGCCACGCCAAGAAGGCAAAATGACATTCCCCACTTGAAAGCGAAGAAGTGCAAAATGAAGAATCCGGCTTCGCGATCTTGTAAATGTGTGCCCCCACCTAAGGAGCATAATAAAAAGCATGAAGCGATGTTGGGGAGAAAATTCACCTTCACCAAGTGGAGAGAAAAGCACCATGGGTACCGTCTAGCCAAGACGTTAAATAAAGCGCTTTTCGGGAGGCAACCCGAATCACTTTTAAAATTTTAGTTGTTATTTGATTGCATGTTAGGATTAGACTAGTTTGTAGTTGTTTTTGATCATCTCACATGAATCCCACATGTAGTAGTTGTTAGGATGCATGATTTAAAGCATAAACATTGAAAAAAATGAATTGCACGGAGTGTGAGGCGGACCATTCAATGAGAGAAGGCGGACCGCCCACTGAAACTGGGCATTCTGCATCCCAGTAGGCGGAGCGCCTAATGTTTGAGGCGGACCGCCTCACTGAAATTCTGCTTACTGGAAGCTGGAAAAATATTTGTTCATCGCTATCGTGTCAACACCCACGCTATCGCGCTTCACTGTGAGACAAACCAGCGCGATCGCGACTGATCCTCACGCGATCGCGTAGGTTAGCTCATCATTAAGGCACGATACCGTCCTTGCCCACGCGATCGCGAAGAATAACACTTCAGGCAGATATTAGGCAGTCTCAAGAGAGAAACGGACCATAATTTCTAAACCCCCATTCTCTCAAATTCCCCTCCCCCATTTTTATAATCCAAGTGTTTCATTGCATCTTCTACTACACGCTCAAGTACTCCACTCCATTATCAAGGTATGTTCCCAATTTCCATCTTCAATTTGGTTGAATATATCTCCATTGTCAAGGTAAGGTTCCATTAATGGTTGTCGCAATAAGCAAACAAGGGGCTTTTATTAGAGATAGGGGAAGTCTGATGTACCCTCATTGACAAATTGTTTGTGAAGAAATGGGTTAGGTCACTAGTTGTTAAGGCTCATTTGAACTAAGCCCTAGTGTTAGATCCGACAAATTGAAGCCAAAGATCATGTTTTTGCTTATTTAAATTGTGGGTGTGCATTGTGATTGTTGCTTAAAACATGAAAATTTGGGGTGTTGTAGCCGAGGTTTGTATCCTCTTTGCCGGAGAAGACAGCCTCGCGATCGCGTTACATCCTGCGCAATCGCGCGGCTTTGTCCAGGGCTGTTCTTCGCGATCGCGTCATATTATCGCGATCGCGCAGAAGGTCCTAGATAAAGCAACGCGATCGCGCCTGTAGTGTCGCGATCGCGCAGAGATGCAAATTCTGGCAGAAACAGTGAGCGTGCACAGTCCACTGCTGAAATTTTTTTACTTCAACCTTTGGCTCCTAAGCTTTATTAATGCATATATTAAGTACTCAAATCATGTTTCAACAATGTTGATCTTTGTAGGTACTTTTTCTTTATGATGGCCGAAGGAAACAACCAACGGAACTCAACAGGAGGAGAAGAAGCAACATATGACAGAACGAGGTTCCTATCCAGATCATGCTATGAAAAATTCAAGAGGGACCTTGAAATGAGCTTCATTAAGGAAAGAGGGATACATATGGAAAACGTGGAAGAGAAACTCCCCGAATTCTTTCAAAAGCTGGAAAATAACGGGTGGAGCTGTTTTGCCAAGACACCTGAGAAGGCAAACGCTACCATAGCGCGGGAGTTCTATGCAGACGCCACTCGGACAGATTTTAGTGGGGAGTTGGTGACAACTGTGAGGGGCAAGTTGGTGAGATTTGATGCAGCTGCTATCAATGCGGTATACGAGCTCGAGAATGTTGACAATGCTCTATACAAAACTCGTGCTTCAGAAGGGGGCGTGCAGTGGATGGTAGATATGCTTCAAGGGGGCAACCACTCAGGTTGGTCCACATTTGGTCACAAGATTGTGTCCACCGATTTCACAGCTGAGGCCCGCATCTGGTTATCCATTGTGTGCACTAGGGTGATGCCTTCGAGCAATGAGAGTGATATCTCTCCTGAAAAAGCTCGCCTGGTCGCGGCACTGATTGATGGGCTCAAGGTTAATGTTGGTGAAATAATTGTTCGTGAGATTGAGGGAGTGGTGCTAGAAAGAACAAAGAGTTTATTCTTCCCAAGCTTAATTCACCGACTATGCATGAATGCCGGGGTGGAGATACGCACTACTGACAAAAGTGTGGGTCCTGAAAAACCTATCTATCCACTGCTGAAGAAAGGACGGGGAGGAGTAATACAAAGCAAGAAGAGAAAAGTTGAGATGCCTTCCCAGGTTGATATCGAGGACCCAACTTTTGGGCAGTTCTCCACGCCTGCTACTACTACTGCATCAGGGAGTTCTTACACTCCAGTTCCACCACTTGCATCTGGAGCATCTAACATGAGGTACATTTCATCTCAAATCTCTTCTGTAGACGCTCAAATTAGACAGCTAGTAGCAGGACTTCCTTCAGGCCCACATGGAGAGGGTTCTTCCTCCAGGCCTCTGAGCACACCATCATTGGAGGCAGTAGCAGCTGAGCAAGAGCGGATTAAGGTCCGACTGGATAAAATGGAGAGGAAGCAGAAAAATTTTGGCAAACGAACAAGCAACTTCCTCAACAAGATGATGAGCAAGCTGAATTCACTCTGTCGCTCCTCTAGCTCAGATGAGGAGTCCGAGGATGAGCTTCGCAACCCAAACACTGACAGTGAGGAGTGATCTGCTAGCCAGGGAGTTCCTTACACCCTTTGCATTTCATTGTTAGTTGCACTGAGGACAGTGCATAATTTAAGTTTGGGGGTGCAGTTGCGTTCTGGGTGTAGTTAGTATGTTGCTCATGTACTTGATATTTATGACATATCTCTCTCATCATGTCCGTGTTCTTGAGCAAATTGTGAATATTTCTGTGGATGATCATTTTCTTTAATATTAGTATAACTATTGTGTTAATAGCTTGTGTATACTTAATATTAGTAGTTATTATAGTATTGTGTTAATAGCTTGTTCATATGTAGTAGTAGTTAGTTAATCTAAAACAAAAACACATGGTACTCCCATGAACTACGCTTGGGATGTTACCTTTTCTTTATCTGATTCACTCACGGGTGATACGTAGGCATCTCATGTGGGTGCGAAAGCCTCATTTGGGTCCGAACAACCATTTTCATTGTAAATACCATGTTGCACAAAATTTTTGAAATAACCTCCTTGGTTTTTCTTTGCCATGGTTCTTTTCCAAGGAAGTAATTGTGTTGAACCGGGCATCTCTAGTACTAGTTAGTATTTAGTTGTAAATAATGATGATTAGTTGTAGATTTTTGCCCCTTAGCAACTTTTGGCATGTTTGGTTCCACCATTATTTAATCCTTATCATGTGAGCTTGTTTTGAAAAATGAATAGGAAAATTTAGTTGGTAAATTGTGCTATGATCTTTAAGTTCAACTTTTGGCTCTTAGGTCACTAATTAGCTCTCATTAGGCTATGAGTAAACTTTGGATGCTTAATTGCCTTTGATTGGGACTTGAATATACTCGTCTTCCTTGCTTTACATGTGCCATGTGTGGTGAGGTTTTGGTGTGTTCATGTGTGTGCTTCTTGATCTAGAACTTGCCCTAAGTGTGCTTCGAGGCGAAATCCTAGGTGATGCTTGACTTGAAAAATGATTTTAGGCTTTCTTTGGCCCGCTCAGTAATCTAAAAAGCCTACTCTTGCATTATATCCTTAGTCAACCCCTTTGAGCTTAATATCCTTTTCTTTGGCAACCACATTATTAACCCGGACCAATTCTAAGTGCTTAAAGCACTAACCCTCTCTTTTGGCCCTACCTCCTTAAGTGTCAAAATTGTATTGCGATGACCGTTCATACCTCCCCGGCAACGGCGCCAATTTTGACAATGCTCAACACACACCTCGGTTTGAGGTATGAACGGTCATCGCAATACAATTTACCCAACTAGGAGTCGGGGTCGAATCCACAAGGAACAAAGTGATGCGATCAAAGTAGTGGAGGAACTAAACCTATTTGACTAAGCCAAACTAGGATAACGAGGTGATGGAACGATATTAACAACTACAAACTGTACTAGAAAAGCAAGTAAATGTGATCTATGGCCTTCTATCAAGGAAGACAAGTTTTGAACCTAGGATACAATTATAGCACGGGGTTTATATATTATGGCCGAGTCGTTCTAATGTAATCCCTAGAATCCTTCCGGCCTAGAAGGGATTTACCTCAACGGCGCTCGTCAAAGCCATGGTTGAGCTTATAAAACACTACCCATTACCCGAGGAAAGAAGACCTCTTCCGAGCGTAACTTCTTTTAGATGAGTTAGTCTATGAAATAGCCTATCAACCCAAATCCTCGCTAGCTTCACTATTCTACGCTAACTAATCTCTTCTGAGTCTTTAATTAGCAAAGTAGACGGGCAACTCAAGTGTCGCGAGCACAAGAGTCGAGCAATCAAACAATGGAAGCTAGATAATCAAAACCCAATAATATAAATTCCTAGTCATGACTCATTCATATAATCATGTCCAAAATAATAGCCATGAAATATATTCACAGAATCAATTCTTCAATAACATCAACAACACCCAATATATTCAATACAAAACATGAAAGTAAAGAAAGGAGTACTAATGGTTGAGAATTTCTCAATGGGTTGCTCCAAATCTTCACCCTCTTGGTGTTCTTGTTGATGGATCCTTGCTCCAAGATTGGAAAAATGGCCAAAAGATGAGCCCTAGGTCGTGCAAGGGCTGAATATATGTTCCCCATTTAGGCTGCTGTGAAATTACAACACTGTCCACTGTTGTTCAGACGCGAACCTTCGCTATCGCGTTCTTCCTAGCGCTATCGCGTGCGTCAATGGCGCGATCGCGATTGTCTTCTACGCGATCGCGTGAGACGCTGGCGCGATCGCGAAGAACAATTCCCCAGCCAGAAACAGAAACTTCACAGATTGCCTTGTTTTGACTTGTTTTCATCCATTCATCACTACAGCTTCAATATTCTGTAATATGCAACTAAAACATGATAAGTGCACGTATTTAATCAATAATGCACAACAAAAGCTAAAGTAAATCGAAGGTAATGTGTGGCATTTTGCCCACACATCATCCATCAAGTAATGCAAGTGCCTTTTTCATTGCCCTTCTAGCTTGATCTAAACTCACGTGAGCCTTAAGTTCCGCACTAATTATGACCCTGAATTCAGATATCTTCCACTTCCTGTTTTTGTTGATCTCATAAAGATATGTTCTTGCAATAAATGAAGAATTTATTGTCTTGTTGCGATGGTGCCAATTCTTGCAAGTGTGCTCAGAATTATATGTTTTTATTTGAAATGCCTTGCCCCTATGCATTACCGATGCCATTATCGCCCATTCACAATCTGGATGCTTACACACAGCTTTTATTCTAATCTTATCATTCTTGGCCCACTGGATACTTCTTCCTTCTTTTACCTCATGAGTTGATACAGCAAATTTGAATTCCTTTTTGCTTTCCAATGTATATCCAAGAGCTAAAACAGGATTTTTTGCATCAGTTTTGGGGTTATGCTTTGGCAAAACAAAGCACTCATTATCAGAATCACTATGTAGACTTTTCAGATCATCACAGTCTATACAATCTGAATCCCCTTCTTCATTAAAGATCTTCCTCATAACTTCATCACTAATAAGCGTAGCACCATCCTCAAAGCTATGCTTTCTCTGCCTTTCTTTATCAATAATCATATCTCCATCAGATATCTCATTTTCGGAATATTCAGTATCTTCTTGGGTCAATGAAATGGTTGTTTGACCTTGAATGTCGACTGGATCCATCTCGATGTGAGAGTCCAAATGTTCAAAATATAACTCGACCACTCTATCTTTGGGGATGAATTTTTCAATTGTGGACGTTTCAACTTCAGTAGAAACTAATCTCCATCTGTTACTAAACTTCCCGTACTTGTGCCAAAATATTACCGAATCATTCAAGTAGCCACACATCTCTGAAATTTTCTGCAAATCTGTCAAATTGAGGTTCTGTACTTCAACGTAGTCGAAAAAGTCTACCACACCTCCAACATAAAGTTTGCTTGGCTGGTGTTTCAACGATCATTTATGGTAAACTTTTATAGTAAAAAATGTCGCCCCGGATGTAAGGTCTGTACAAAAAAAAAAAAAAATTCAGCACCATTATTCAAAATATTCTCCAGGACAACTACGACAATTTATAAGACAAAAGGCATCAGCTTTGGGACCACTATTGAATTTTATATGTAAAAACTGAAACCAACGACATAGAATAGTAAAATACACCCATATTCAGATTTAAAAACAAAAGATACTTACCATAACATGAAGATAATTCTTCACCATCATTTCTTTTGATTAACGTTGTTAAAATTGAAAAGAGAAAAAGATGAAGTGGGAGTCTGATAGAAAATTAGGGCATGCTTTGTTGGTGTTTTAAGAGAAGGGCTTTGTGTTTTTTTATTGTTGACCGAAAGAAAAGTTAAGAGGTTAACTTTATGTGGCATGTGAATGGCACATGTAAAGAAGGTTAAATTTAACAGATATTTTGAGTTCTCCCGTTACTTTTTTTGCCATGGACCAAACCTCTCATGTATTTGTATACATTAAGGACTAAACATCCAAAGAAGATATATTAAGGACCAAAATTCAGTATTTCGAATACATTAAGGACAATTTTGGCCAATTTCTCAATTCATGTAATTTGCAGGAGATTCAGAATCCAAATAGGGAGTAAAAAGAGGGATTACAAAATTGGCTAGATTACCCCCAGTGTTATTGTATGGATTTTTTGGATTTTTTTAAAAAATATATAGCAATATTTCACACATTTACCAAATGTAACAATATCTTTTAAATAATACCAAACTTAGCATTTTTTTAAAAAATCTTACTTTCCTCCCTCTTCTCTCCCCACACCTTACCACACTGTTTTATCGCCGCTACCACCCCTTTCCCATCGCCGCTATCACCTACCCCTCCCCCATCATCGCCGGCGTCCCCTCCTCGATGCCCCATTGTCGCCGGTGACATCACTGGCTGTCTTGGTGATCTCATTGATGCTGCTTTGTTATGACTGTGTTCATCGGCAACGACATTTCTCCTTCCTCCTGTCGCCAGCACTGCTCGTTTAGACAGTGCAACGTCTGTGTTCTTTTTTCTTTTTCGTTTCTTCGGTGGCAGATCTGATTTGGTCCAGGTCTGACTTCCCACTGTGTAAAGAACTTGCATGGATAGTGTATGTCATGTCTATTGCCTTGTATGTCTGATGTGTTTCATATGTATTTTTGTATATACAATGGATATACAACAAGCATACAAAGTGTATACACTTGACATACAATAATCACGAGTGTATGTGTTTGTTTATCCGATGTATGAATGTTGTATGCACGAGTTATATTTGAATACATACAATAAATATACAAAATATACATATAAAATACAATAATAGCATTTGTATATGATTACTATACTTTCATTGCGTGTTTATTGTATTTGCACGATACATACAAAGATTATACATGTAGCATACACTGAAAATACACAGCATATACAACAAAATACACAATAAATACATTAAATAGACTTTCAGTCGACCGACCGGCAGCCAGATATGGTGGCAGTCATGTTGGGTGGCGGCTAGGGGGATGTAGGAGGTGGATTTAGGATTTTATCACCCTTTTATATATATTTTGCTATGTTTTGAAAAAAAAAATATTGCTATGTTTTGAAAATGAAATAATATTGGTATTTTCTGTGAACAAGAGTGTTAACTTGTATAGTTATGTAAATCACCCTATAAAATAGGGGAAAGTACACGAATAGCCACTTTTTGACTTGCCTTTACAGTTGGAGCCAATTTTTTAAAATTATTTAGTTTTTAGTCATTGGAACTTCATTCCTTTCGGACTGAACTTCAGACAATGTGGGCTAGTATGAAGTTCAACTTCAGCCTACAAGAGCTGAACTTTTAGGCATTGAATGCGAAACTTCAGCCCATTTGGGCTGAAGTTTCCCACAAGAACTGAAATTCCAAAAAGTGACTTCTTTTGCACAACAAAAAAATATGGCATGAAATCAAATAGCAATGACAAAAGTGTCTTCTGGACGAAATTTTTACTACAAAATGTCATAATAAAGATGTCACAAGAGATTATCCTTGGAATGAGCAATGAGCGGTGAGCTGTCACAAGAGATTATCCTTGGACATTTAATACAGAAGTTATTTACAAAATATAGAGTTATTTTAACAAAATTAATCAATATAGAGAAAATGAGAACTTAATTATAAGTTAGAAAAAAAAAATAGCCTAACACAGCAAAACTCTACATTCTTCATCCCCTTTCCCCCAATTCGCTTCTCCTCCACCACCCCACTCTTCCCTTCGTCTCTCCTTACTATACCACTGTTGTTGAACGGAAAATCGGATATCAACCAATAGAAAATTACAGTATGTGATCGTATTCTGTTTATCTAGTTAGGTAAGAAACACTATGACTTAAACCTTTTAATCATTTTGTATTGTCCACGGAAGAAGGAAAAAATGAGTTGAACAATAATTTGCACTCAAATACAATTGCATGTTATGTATCAAACCCAACTCGATATATTTTTGTGCTTGTAATTTGTAGATAAAGCAATTTATTGTTGTTGCAAGCATTTAACTCTAAACTTATGTCCGCACCGTTGAGTGGAATTTGTGAGAAATTGAAGTGACTTGGCTAACTCCCGAAGAAGACGATGAATAGTAACACAAAATGTCCCAGAATTTACGATTTTCAGAAATAGCCACTTTGAGCTCTAAGCTTGACCCGCTAACCATTTTTTTCGCAGTGAACTCGACTGTATCAACACTAACTGTGTCTGTATTGTATCTACATTATATATGTAGTGTATCTACTATATCAAAGTGGTATCTATTGTATCTTTTTTTTTTAATTTCTTCTTATTTTGTGTATTATGTTGTTTCTAGACGGTATCTAATAGTATATCTATTTATTACTTTTTATTATTTTTCTTTTTACTTAATATATCTGCACCGTATCTTTGTATCTAGTGTTTTATTTTATTTATTTTTACTGTTCTTCTTATTTTACTTTTGATATTTTTTTCATATTTTTATTTTATTGCATCTCATTGTATCTTCAATATTTCTGCTTTTTTACACTGTTTCTGCATTTTTTCGGTGTTTCTGCATTATTTCTGTGATTTTGCACTATTTCTGCATAATTCTGTATAATTTTTGCATTATTTTCTGCATTGTATCTTCACTATTTCTTCATTATTTCAGCATTATTTCAGACTGTATTTGCGTTGCTTCTAACTGTTTCAGCACTGTTACAAACTGTATCTGCAATGGTATTGAAGACATGGGCGCAAGCGGCTTCAAGTCTTCCTTTTAATGCTCCAGTCCGGAATCTGCCAACACAGTGGGGACAATAGGCGGCAGGGGGAGGGAAGTGAGGTGGAGGCTAGGTTTTTCCCTTTCTAGTTGTTTGTAGCAACTTATATATAAAAAAATAATGCTAGTTTTGTAATATCAATAATATTTTTTTAAGGCTTCAAAACGTAAAAATTTCGTCCAGCAGCCACTTTTAACACTGGTATTTAATTTGAGGCCACTATTTTCTTTGGTCTTACACTAGAGGCCAATTTTGGGTCTTTACTAAATAAATGTTGACTTAAGTTCTGATAGTTGACTGAAGTTCAGTCCATACGGCCCCTGGACTGAAGTTCCATCTCTTAAGAACTGAACTTTCAGTCTATATGGCCATGGACTGAACTTTAGTCCATAGTATGGCCATGGACTGAACTTCAGTCCATGGCCATGGACTGAAGTTCCATCTTAACGACTGGACTGAACTTCAGTCCATATGGCCGTGGATTGAAGTTCAATCTTTAAGGACTGAACTTCAATCCGGCCTCTGGACTGAAGTTCTATCTCTTTAAGCAAAAGTGGTCACAAACTAAATATTTTGGTATTAGTGGCCTGTGCCCAAAGACCAGTGGCAAAAGTGGCCTTTCGTGCACTTAGCCCCTTCAAAACTGTATATAAGTGCAAGAAGCCCATTATCCTTCTAAAGGTGGAAATGACACCAATTAGCCACTCTAAGGGATGTGCTTTATGTTTTTAGCTACTGTGTCTTGAAGTTCAATTTTTCCGTTCAAATTTTCAAGACACTGTATCCCGAAATTTGGTTCAAATACTCGGGGATAAATAACTATTGGCTAAAGTATAAATACTTGCACTAATGAATGGTTAATCCTGCACTTCCTCTGGCCAGAAGATACATTCATGTAATTTCACACAGGCAAAAAAGAAAAAGATGACCCCTCAACCCCTTTGTACATAGCAAAGTAAATTAGGAAGATAGATAGTATCTTTGGTACGCAGGTTTCCAATTTTTTCATGTTTGATTGGCTTAAAAGTTTTAAAAAATATTTTTCATAACAACTCCTTTTTCTTTATTTGGAGGAACATGACTTACCTAGTAAGAGTAGGAAAAACAAGTTCGAATGCGATAATTCATACTCATTGTCTACACCAAATACCATTCACCCTCACTTCATACCCCACCGTCCCCAACCTTACCCCACCTCTTCCATGCCTATCCCTACCCCCCACCCCCATCCACCCCATCTACCTTGCTCTAGCCACTGCACTTACCCCCCACCCCTCACCTCACCTCACCCCACCCTACCCTCGTAGAAAGTAATTATCAGATATAAAATTATTTTTTATTCTTTGGCTACCAAACACCAGAAAATAAGTATGAACATCGAATTTTTCAAGAAACGTTTTCCTTCATACCAAACAAACTATACTCACCATGGAGAATAGTGACACTTGATCACTTGGAATAACAAAGTGCAGGAATATAGGAAAATAACAAGTGATTTATCATCCTTTACTATCCCTAAATGTTGAAGAAGAATTCTTGACCTCCTATTATATGTCAGAACGACAGCTCGTATTATCAATCCTCTATGTAACAGAAAAGTCTCCAGATGGTTGGAAATCGGTACATCTGAATGATATGTGAAGTAAGAAACAAAATTCTTTCCAGATTAGTTGACATGAACTAGTAGTATAAATACACACATTTGTCAGTGTATACTTTTCCATTTTTCATAAAATCCGCTCTGATCAAACAAAGGTACAAAAAAGAAATTGTAGCACAAAGACTCAGAGTCTCAGACTGTCCATAATACACCCACTGTAGTTTTAGGTAATCTTTTCAATGCGTCTATTCTATGAGTTCAACGCAACTTGAGTGAGTTTCGCCTATACCCTTCCGCACTAAAGAGTTTAAGAAAACAGATTCTCAATCCTTGACAACATCTTAACCAAGATCCCTGAAAGTATCCTGACCACCATAGGTATAGGTTGATCCTCCTAGTAGCAGGGAAGCAAACACTATACTCAATTTTTGTTGAACATGATTCATGCTGATGACACTAGTGCGCTACCATGAAGCAGCCAGATAGTGGTAATTCATCTATCAATACCCATCAGTCTTCTGGCGCAGGCATGACCACTGCAGGATGATAAAAATTACAATCAGTTTGGAAAGCATAACTACTCCAAGTCATCCAGAGGAACTATCCTGCAAAAGCAATTTGGGGATACCAGATACAGTTAAAAATAAAGTGAAGAAGGATTCTACATGATTATCAGATAGAAGCAGTTGCAGCTGCAACCACAGTGGGCTGAGCTTTGCGAATTTGATGCTGAACATATAGTTCTGCATAAACGGTTGCAAATGGACATAACATACTAGTCGAAAGAAAGTATCTCACCTTGAAAAGGCATTTCACAATTCAAGCTATTCATGGAACCTTTTAGCTAGGACTGACTGACCCTATTGGCCACCTATTTTCCCAAGTGGCATTCCAAAGCCTATTATATTTACATCTATGAGGCCATTTTTCCGAAACCTGAAAATATGCAATAAAGTTATCTATTCAACTGCATTACAGACTGTCATAATCATTCAGAACTGTTTGTGTCTTGGCAGTTGCTGTGAAGCCAAAGCCTTCAATCCCCGGAAGTCTTTTAGGAAGCAGCAGCAGGTCAGATCCTGAGATGGAAAGGAGTCCCTGACAAAAGATGGATACTTCTTTCTTTATTTTTTTTTGTTTGAAAAGTGACAAAGATGGATAAGCGATTTAGAATGTATACTGATGTTAGCGATCTTCACTGCTTACCTTATGATATCTTCTTATGAAAAAATCTTCATGCACCTTCAGAATTTCCTGCATTGACAAAATTACATCTTCAGATTAGAAACGAATAAGAAGTCCATACATATTGGAGTTTCTGGAAAGATCATATATTTTTGTATCAATCAAACTTTGTTACTGACAGGCTTTAAAGCGGAAAAGGACTTCATAAAAAGAAAAGAAAGGAAGAGAAGCACAGGAAAAACATCTCTTTTCTTCCCCATCCTTTCCTAGGACAGATGTATATTGATGAGAAATAACTCAGAATTTCTTCAACTTACGCTCATTCAAATTGCTGGACTTCCACAATTGGACCTTGTTGCACATGTTATAAAATGCTTTAGTAAGTTAGTAGCTTGGCACGCTTCTCTAGAGATCGCTATGCTTCATTTTGTCATGTACCATCCAAATGCTAGGAGTTTCAAGCATCTCTACAAGTGAAATGGATGGCACCCAATTCAGAGCAACAAGAATGAAATCTTTGAGATCGTTGTATCCAATTAATACCAAACACAACAGTGCACAGCTTCTGTAAATTTTGGTTTGAAACATGCCCAACAGATTAGCAAACAAACTGAGGGGGTCGTCCTAAGAGAAACTGGATTCTATGTTTTTATCACTCCATTTTAAAAGGTAATTGAGTGAAGTGCTCACGCAATTTCCCCAGGATCAGCTAATTTTGTGCGCTATCTACAGACTGGTCTCAATTAAGCTATAACCCTTCTCTTTCTTCAGATTCTTCTCATCCATCAGCTGCCTCAACTGTTCTACCTCTTTCCATCTGCCTTGTTCTGCATATAAGTTAGATTGAATCACAAAGAAGCTTGTGTTTTCTGGTTCTAAAGCTTTGAGATTTTTGGCAATGATTTCAAAAATTTCAGTTGATACGCGAACTTTTCTACAGCCAGCAAGCAGAGTTCCCCATATCCTCTTATCAGGCTCAATGGGCATATTGTTGACGAATTCAAGAGCTTCTTCTATGTTGCCTTGACGACTAAGCATATCAACGATGCAAGCATAGTGTGCAAGTTTTGGTGTAACACCCAATCTCTCTTCCATTGCATAAAACCAATTCCACCCCTCATATTCGAGACCACAATGACTGCATGCAGATAGAACAGAAATGAAAACGACATCATTTGGTTTTATCCCGGAGTTTAACATGTCTAAGAAACACTGAAGAGCCTCATTTCCATGCCCATTAATACCATAGCCATTGATCAATGAGCTCCAACAGATTAGATCTTTGTTAGGACATTCACTAAAAATTGCCTCTCCTTCGCTTGTGCGTCCAAATTTGCAGTACAAGTCAATAAGTGAAGATATCAAAAAGGCATTGGATATATTACCAATTTTTATCACTTGTGCGTGTATACCTTCTCCAATCTCTTCAGCGGCCATTGAAGAACAAGCCTGTAATAGACTAACATAGATGATCTCGTTAGGCTTCTCATTTGCTGCCTGCATCTGCCGATATATTTCAAAAGCATTACTAGGCAGCTCATTTTGGGCATATGCTGCTATCATCGTACTCCAGGCAATAAGATCTTTTGGTTTCAGGTGATCAAACAGACTCCTAGCCGACTCAATATCACCAAAACCACCATACATGTGAAGAAGAGCAGTTACTACCGAAACACATCCCAAATATCCCTGCTTGAGCACAAAACTGTGAAAACACTGTCCAACTTTAATCTCATCCAATTGTGACAATGCTCCAATTACTTCACGAATAATACTCCCATCCGGTTCAAAGCAAGAATGCCTCATTTCAGCGAACAAACTCAAAGATTCACCAAAACAATCATTTTCTATGCATCCACAAATCATGGTCCTCCATGAAACAAGATCCTTCTTCTCTATTCCACGAAAAACGTTAACGGAAGCCTTCCAACTCCCACATTTAGCATACATATCCACAAGGCAATTTTGGATATTAACATGAAACATAAACGAACTTTTCATTGAATGCGCATGAATTTCTTTTCCAGCTCTCAAAGCACCAAGATTGGCACAAGCAGGAACAATCCCAACAACGCTCACATAATTTGGCTCCACACCAGCCGATATCATTCTCCTGAAAAGTTCAATAGCCTCAACATACTCTCCACGCTTCGCGCAAGCTGAAACCATCGCGCTCCACAAAATTACATCTTTACCCCTAGTCTGATCAAACAGTTTCCATGCAGAATCCACATCCCAAATAGAGTAAGCACCAACAAGAGCCGTTACAACAGGTAGTTCCAATTCAAAACCAAATTTGATCGAGAACCCGTGAATGCATCGAGCCGAAGACTCCCATTTATCAGCAGCTTTTATCAAGGTTAGCACTGTCACATAATTAGGCTTGTGTTCATTACTTAGCATTGTTTTGAACAAGTTAATGGCTTCTATAGATTGGTTTTCCTTCACTAAACTTGATATTCTTGATGTCCATGATTTCACATTTTGTTTTTCAGCAAACTTAATTGGGTCTACAAAAAAAGAGCTTTCACGCACATTAAATGATGAGTAACATCTCTTTGGCATTTTAGCAAACAACTTGTATGCATTTTCACCAATTAAATTCATTTAACGATTAACTAAAAATATAGTAGCATAAATGAGGTCATACCAGTTGGATTCTATTGGTTAAAAAGTTATGGTAGATGCAAATTGCGATAGCAGCACGGTGAAGCTGAAGCTGTTGTGAGGAACCTTATGCTATTGGTTCCTCAAGTAAGGAATAGAGGGGGAAAAAAACCAATTTTGGTCTTTTATATTGACAGTTAATCCGTTCATTAACTT
This sequence comes from Petunia secreta, assembly GCA_029990175.1. Lineage (NCBI taxonomy): Eukaryota > Viridiplantae > Streptophyta > Magnoliopsida > Solanales > Solanaceae > Petunia > Petunia secreta. The sequence continues at coordinate 517,166 of JARKIP010000081.1, read as the reverse complement.
GTTTGGATGGCTGTTACGGTTGTATCTTAAACAATGTTTGTTTTCATTGTTACTTTAAAACTTTATTGTATTGTATTAGTAACCGTCATTATATAACAATAAAAAATTTATTTTATGTAACGACCGATTTGGTGTTATCGCGTGTTACCACATCCTTTTTCTCTGTTTTCCCCTTATATTTGCATTTTACCATTTACTCCGTCTTTTCTATATTAATTATAGCTCGTGCCCTATTTTTTACTTGGCAAACGACATGAAACATAACAATCTATCTGAATGTTGAACTCACCAAAACAATGCAGTACTATACAATACAATGCGATACGATACGATATGATATATTATGAAACAATATATAACAACCATCTAAACAAGCTGTAAGAAGAAAAACTTAAAGTTTTATTTAATGACAGTGAATATAATTTTTACTCATTGTTATATTTACTTGTATAATAGGTGGTTTGTCTTATTTTCAAAATATTAAATTCTATTTTTTATAAAAAATTATGTAAATATATTTCGAGTGACTTTAAAAGATTATGTAGCCGGGAAGGCACAAAATTTAACTTGGAGGGAAATAGGTTAACAGTGACCTCTATGCATGTTAAAACAAAATCAGAGTGCACCATTGGGGCTTCCCAGTTCAGATAATGTCCACTTTATTTATGTAGATTGGGTTTGATTATATGTACGTACAGATAGTAATTAATATTCCTAGTTCTTTTTTAACTTTACTAATTACTATATTATTGTCTATATAGATTTTCTCTTAATATTTTGAGAGACAGTTCAGTGATCCCACAATTTCGACAGTAGCTAGCATTGCACGTTCAAATCTTAGTACCATGCTAGTAGGCTTGGCAACTTGAGAAAATTCAGAAACAAAACGAAATGAACAGAGTGGACTATAAATTTCAAAAATTTCTGGGGTCCCTAGTAATGTGACTCTGAGAGGTTAACCAAGATTTGGGAGCTTTGATCATGTATACACTGTCCATGCACAAACCTCAAACTTGAAAATAAGCATTATGTAGCTAGCCAAAAGGATTCCTTGAGATTAGTTCTGGTTATGTCTCGATTAAACTTCCACTTTCGTATGCATGTAAAATAAACATAAATTAGTCTTTGAATATGCATGCTTATGACCATCCATAAATTTGTAAACCTTGTCAGGGAAGTTGCGGTTTATCATTTTCTAGATGACTTCTCATATCATGGTTGTAATCACAGATGAATCCACCATATAAGCATTAAATATAAGCAATGAATGCAACCATTGCATCAAACTCCAACTATATATATGAAAATTTTGACAAATCCAACTTATGAAGTCATGCCTCGAACTAGTAGAGTTTTATATTTAGAGGCACGTACGCACCCCAACTATCTTTAGATCCTACATCTACCTGGGTTGTATTACTTGTGATTTTGATGTCCTGTAGAACTCTCACTAATTTAGTATAGACTTTTTGTTGGTTATAGTCGAGAAATTGAAAACTTTAGTGGGTGCCTTTTGATGGACCAAATATGTCTGCCATAAACAATACCTAACATTGTTTGTCTGATAAAGCAAAAGGGTTGGTCCAAGAATTGAATATTTACTCTGTCCATACAAGTAAGAGATTCTATGAGCAATTTACGAAAAATTACTCATTCGTTTGCTTTCTTACACTGGCTACTCTCACAGTTAAAACCATAACATATCAGTTGATAATATCATGTACCCATGCCCTCTCTTATGGCAACTATATTTGTTTTTGGAAGTTTCAATTATGCTATCGGGTAAAATGGCTTTTAATTATGGATTTCTGAGATTCTGATGTTCGAAACAGATTTGTTCATATGTGTTTCAAAGATACTGATATTTGAGGCAGATATTGCTCAATGCTCACGTATTAGAATAAACATCAAACCTGATGTACCATTATTAAAATGAAACGTGTGAACTTATTTATGTTCTAGTATTTGGTTTGTTTTGAACTTTATTTTGGTTACATGTTTTTGACAAGACTATAACTTCTATACATTGACAGTGTAAGACAATGTTCTACCCTATCGAGTCTTTTACACCACCAGTGTATAATTTAACTCTGTATGTGCTAGAGTCTGCTGGCATTGACAAATTAGATTTCTAAATAACCCTCAAGATTTCTCAAGGGATATAGTTATCCCTGTATAGTTTTTGTAGGAACAATGCTTCCATGCATCGGATTGCTTTGGATGCTTCATGTCTTTGTTCTTTTTCCTGGTATGCCCTTTTAAGAAATCAAGTTGGATTCTTCTGCATAAATTCTATTTTCTTCGAGTCAATTAAGCAAAATTCAGAGTTTCTCTCGTCATTGGATACTTGGTCCAAACCAGACTATGTGGATGTAATGATGGTTTGCTTATATTGAATAGTTTGCTTAAAGATATGAAAGATTTCACTGTGTGTTCAAGTTTGACTACTGACAGGATTAAATGAAGGGAAAAAGGAGATAACAAGATAGAATAGAGAAAGCAAGAGAAAGGACTTTAACAAAGCAATACCACTAGAAAATTTGGCCTTTTCTTCTTTACTGATACTATCCTAAAACAATCAGAAAGTACTATTACTGATATGTATGTTGTAACTACAACTACCTAAGAAAGCAAATAGGAAATGAGGAAACATATTAATTGGCGAAGCTTAGTATTGACCTCAAATTTTTCAGTTTCTGAAATTACTGATTTTGGGACAGATGAAGATGGTTCCCTTTTCAAGTACAAAAGTTTAATATGTTGGATATTAAGTACAGTAGTATATAACACAATACATCGAATACACAGTTCCTAATATTTGTGCCTCCAAACATCTAAGACAAATGACAACTCATGTTACTCTCCAAGTGGCATAGATGTTCTAATGCGCACCTAAAAATGGACATTTACATGTTTAAACTAGCATAAGCTAACCTTAGTACCTTTGTCACTCTGAAACATATTTAGGTGAAGTTTGTTACTAATGTTAGAAAATTAGGTGTCCATGATATACAGAACCAAACTAGTCATTTAAAATTGTTTGTTGATCAGTTGGAGTGTAGAATGATCATGAGACCCTGAGAGAATAGTCCAAAGTAGACGAACTGTTCATTAATTAAGGAGGAGAACAAAGTCCATTTCAACATGACTTGGTTGTTGCTGCTACAAGGCCCAGCAACTTAGATTAAAAGTTATCACTAGTTTGAATTGACTTTCACAAATATGCAAAGTCATCCTTCAAGCACTTTGGCCTAAGCATCATTGTCAATTAGTTGTGAACATATTTTTCAATTGAGGCTGCAAAAGCTGCCACAGTTGTCACGTCCCCTCGCATATTATATACCACCAAATGGAAGTTAAGAAATCTGTGTTGCATGCATGTATATATCTATCTTGCAAATGAGCTAAATAATTTAGCTACTAGGCAAAACCTCTTTGCTAAGGTTTGATTAACCAAGCAACATATTTAGCATCTTCAAGAAAATGATTCCTGAATCCCAAACACCATTGCAGCTTCCAGTTTTGGACATTTCCCTACCATTAAACTCATCTATTTTATCTTCTCTTGCTGCTGCCTGCAAAGAATGGGGCTTCTTTCATGTTACAAATCACGGAATCTCCAATGATCTTTACAGAAAAGTTCATTGCCTCTCCAAACGTCTCTTCAACCTCCCTTATGAGACCAAAATAAAAGCAGGTCCTTACTCGTCTCTGAAAACTTATACTCCTCATTTCATAGCATCTCCATTCTTTGAAAGCCTTAAAGTATCTGGACCAGACTTTTTCGACTCTGCTAAGGGTTCTGCAGATACCCTTACCGGTGAAGGCAATTCAGAATTCAGGTAATGCTCTTTCAGAATATTTAATGTCTCAAAGGTTGACATGTTTTTCTGATAAAGGTTATTCCTTCTTAGTGAGATACTGCAAGAATATGGAGGCAAAATGACAGAGTTAGCAAAAGTCATCCAGAAAACTGTCTTGATGTGCTTGGGAGAAGAACTTGGGATGAAGTATTATGTCTCTGAATTTGGTAATTGTCATGGATACTTGAGGATAAATAACTACTCGCCCCCAGACAGTTTAGACCAGGAAGTTGAAGGCCTTGGTATGCACACTGATATGAGCTGCATAACAATTGTTTATCAAGATGAAATAGGTGGCCTTCAAGTAAGATCAAAGGATGGACAGTGGGTGGATATTTTGCCATGTGAAGGAAGTCTTGTGGTAAATATTGGTGACATGCTGCAAGCTTGGAGCAATAACAAGCTAAGATCCTCTAAACACCGTGTCGTTTTGAAGAAACCAGTAAATCGCTTTTCTTTAGTTTTCTTTTGGTGCTTTGAAGATGAGAAGGTGATCTTGGCACCTGATGAAGTGGTTGGTGAAGAAAATTCAAGAATCTACAAGCCCTTTGTTTGCTCTGAGTATTTAAAGTTTAGAATGAACAATGAGAAAGGTAAATTTGAGAAAGTTGGTTTTACAGTTAAAGATTTTGCTGGAATTGGATCTAAGTAAAAGTAGAAGAAGCATGGTTGTCATTCTTTAGTAGTTAGATGATAATTAAGCTTGTACATCTCCTCATGTTCCATCATCCATATTCTGTCTTGCTATTTGCTGATGTTTGCAAGTTACCCGTAAGTGCATTCATTGAATGATAGGAAGATGTATGAAGAAAGGCTTTGACCTGACATAGTTATAACTGATGAATGCAAGTATAGTTGAATGCAAGTATAGTTGGAAGTCCAACTTCCAACTCATGTTTTTATTAAAATTCTATGTTTTCCCACTTGGCATGTTGGGGTTATTAATAACCTACATATGCAAAGGGCATATTCTAGAGTCAAATATAAATGATCAGTTAGTTTCTTTCTTTTTCTGAAACCTAAATAATTGTCCCTGAAGCGGGGATGCTCAAAATATCTAATCTCATGACCAGCATAGGCTGATCCAGACTTTACACTTGACAGGTTCAACCTTGAAAGTTCTTAGCATTTGATTAAGTATACTTTTGAAATCATGGATTCTGAAGTTAATATTTGTTAAAATCTTAGTATTTTTTCACATATATATCTACGTTGCATGAAAAAAGTAGTCGGCTTAGTTGAATCATTGAATATAGACTCCACCCGCCTCTAGGCGCCAGAAGGAGCTCATGGGGATCCAGAAAAGTAAGCAAATCCCACCTGAAGTACTTCTTTGCTGATATGGTATAAAGAATGGATTAATCATCTTTCAGCAGATTGCAGGACCAAAAGTTGGTTATCATTCTAATATTTGGAACTTTTGCCCTCTAGTAGTAAGTTTACTATATAAGCATCTATCTGTTTTAAAGAATAATGTTGATGTGCACCAGAAAAAGAACCTTTACTGCAACTTAGAACACAAGTCCTTTGTCCTCTAGTACTAAATCTAGACTGTATAAGCATCTAGTATTAAAGCATAATGTTGATATGCACCAGAAAAATACTAGCAATCATAGTGATGTATGTCTTCAATACATTCTGGTAAAGTCATATCATATGCTTTAATAGTGGATTTAACAGTGTGGATTCAACGAATCATCAGGGGGTTCTAGAAAATAAAAAAGTAGAGTTTGCTTTTGTTTAACAGCTAACAGGATGTAATTGCATTATTATCATTAATAAACAACCTATAAAGTTGTATACTGTTTTGTTATGGTGACCACCTTGTAAATAAAATACTCCAACTAGAATGATCAATTTGTCACCAGTCAACTGTCCAAAAAGTTAGTACTTTAATCCAAGTTCTTTATTTTAATACATGATGATTGTTTCCCACATGGGTTTGCTTAGGAAACCTAATTAAATTAAAAACAAATATCACCATTGATTGGTTTCTTTCTTTATTTGGCTGGATTTCTGTGGGCTTTACTTCTTTCTTTTTTTTTTTTTTTTTTTTCCTTCTACTTTCTATTCTTTTGGGATACATAAGCACCTTGGTGTTCCTATTAGATGTGTCTGGGACCAATCTCTCTACCCCTTAGATTTCGCACTTTTGTCAGATGTCTTCTTTTGTTTTTTTTCCTCAAAATGTCAAAATGAGTTCATGAAAGTCCTAAAGATGAAACAATATTCGAACTTTATGATTAAACAATGAGAATCCAACTTAAAATCTTAAAAAACTCGTAGCAACTCATAATTTTTCTGAATACCTTTGTAAACCTAACATGTGATAGAGAGTTGTTCTTTGATTTTGGAACTGCAGCTATACTTTGATGCAATTTGAGACATTTATTTAGGTCGTATTTTTAGTTGTAATAAATTTTTGTTTTTTCAACAAGGGAGTCAAAATGGCATGTGTTTGTGTAGTTATGGTTATTCCAATCATAATGGAAGTCTCAAATCTGGAGGAAGCCACCATGTTTTCAAGTTGGAAATTATTGGAAGCATGGGCAAAGTTATCTTGGAGAATGTCCATGTTAAAATCCAGTTGGAATAGACAAGCACATTTCTGTTCATACTTGTAATCACCATTTCGTTTTCTCATTGATACTCTTTTACTTCTTACTACTCCACAAACAATTGGTTGATAAGAGATGCCCCGGAATTGCACCATTCAAATTGCACTTCTGGTGTATCAGTTATTTGTAAATTTTGTTACCTCATCAATTGAGAGAATTGTTGAAGCCATGAAATCATGCCCTTCAATAAATATGAGATCAAAGGATATTTTGCTTACGGACATCAAACTTAAAAAAGTGCATGACGTCTAGGAGGTCAAATTATCACAACAAATTAAAATGAGAAGTGCAGTGACGCCTTCATGACTTTGTTTTAGCAAATATAACTGAAGTTACGAGTTACTACTAAAGTACAAGAAAAAGAAAATAAGTTACAGTTAACGAAGAAAGGTATCAATACTTGAGAGCCTCAAGAAAGCATCTACCATCCGCAGGAAAGACCGTTCAACAAGCAAACTGGATACAAAAATGCAAACGAAAAAAGAAATTTCACATCACCTGTTAGCATACGACCAGACTCATATTCCTGAAAGTTGAACGTACGAGCATTATTGGTAACATCAACTAACTACCTCTAGTCCTTTGTAAACTAAAATTTAGAACTAAAAGCTGGAGTTCTATCAATGCAAGTTATGAACTGTAAAGAAACAATAAGACAAGGGTATGAGTACTAGCCTTTCTAATGTGTTCCAGCTCTGCATCATTATCTGTGAAAACTGGAAAATACATTGAGAGGGAAATGAGAAAATTGGAACTGAAATTTCATTCACCTCAATTGAGTACTGTACACGCTACTCTATATATAGGAAAGCATTGAGTCCTAACTAACTAATGCCTACGTGGAAATATCTAGTATCCTCTACAGCTATACAACATAACAAATACATGGTGTAGATTAAAACACAGCTGGATAAATGAAAGCCTGAGATCTGTACACGTGGCGACCCGGATGCAGACCCGACCCGGTTGAAACACTTACACCCAAACTGATTCTCATTTTCTCCAATCGTCACTGATTGAAACCAAGGCAAAGAACCACCTACCCTTTATCAACCAAACAATCCTTTCCATTTCCAGATTCCGGTGAGATTTCACTGTCAACACCCCCCCTCAAGTTGGAGGGGGAGGAACGGACCCCCAACTTGCCCAAAAGATCCCTATAAAGAGGGCCAGAAAGAGGTTTAGTAAAGATATCGGCGAGTTTCCGATGAGAAGGAACAAACGACAAGGAGATTAAACCAGATTGGAATTGTTGGCGGACAAAGTGACAATCAAGTTCCACGTGCTTTGTGCATTCATGAAAAACGGGATTTTTGGCGATATGGATGGCGGCTTGACTGTCTGAATGAAGAGGAACCGGAAGGTGTGGTGGAATTGAAAGGTCATCAAGGAGGCGAACTAACCAAGTGATCTTGGCGACCACCCGGCGCATCGAACGGTATTTAGCCTCTGTGGAAGATAAAGAAACTGAAGGTTGTTTCTTGGACTTCCAAGAAACGGGACAACCACCAAGACTAATGAAAACCCCACTAATAGAACGACGGGAATCAAGACAAGACCCCCAATCAGAGTCACAAAAGGCGAGTAAATCCAGGGAAGGAGAAGCAGTCATAAAAAGGCCTAAGCCTGGATCTCGAATAAGATATCGAAGACAATGGAAGGCAGCCGAGAGATGAGGCTCACGAGGGTCCTGCATAAACTGGCTAAGATGTTGTACAGCGAAACAAAGATCAGGACGAGTGTGGGTCAAATAATTGAGCTTGCCCAACAAGTGACGGTAAACTGATGGATCAGACAAAGGAGAACCAACACCCGACTGAAGTTTACAGGAGGGATCTAATGGGGAAGATGTTGGAGCCAGGCCAAAGCAATCAAACTCACCAAGGAGGTCCAATGTAAATTTTTCGCTGAGTCAGAATCAGACCATGATCTTCACGGAGCATCTCCATGCCCAAAAAGTAAGATACATTTCCCAGATCTTTTATTTTGAACTCATGATCCAAAAATGTTTTCAAGTCTGTAAGTTCTTGCACATTGTTACCTGTTAAAAGGATGTCGTCGACATAAACAGCGACCAAAGACACAGACTCACCAGTTCTGTTATAGAAAAGAGAATAGTCATTTAAGGAGTGAGTAAACCCTTTAAAATTTAAAGCAGCTGTCAAACGAGCATACCACTGGCGAGATGCTTGGCGTAAGCCATAGAGAGATTTTTTCAAACGACAAACCAGATTAGGAGCCGGGGGGGTTAAGCCCGCAGGGAACTTCATATAGACCTCCTCATAGAGATCCCCGTGTAAAAAGGCGTTGTTGACATTTAATTGAAATAAACCCCAATTCTTCTTAACTGCAAGTGCAAGAATGCATCTGATAGTGGTCATTTTGACCACCAGAGAGAAAGTCTCCATAAAATCAATACCCTCTCGTTGGGTGTCCCCCCGAATGACTAGACAAGCTTTGAGTCTTTCAATGTTGCCATCAAATTTCAACTTCACTTTGTAGACCCATTTAGATGGAAGTGCCTTCTTGCCAACAGGGAGAGGAACAACCTCCTAAGTGTCATTGGCTTTAAGCGCATCAAGTTCTTTAGTCATAGCCTCTTGCCAACCGGGGTGCCTAGCTGCCTGAGTATAGGAAGTGGGTTCGTGAATGGTAGGTAAGGTAGTCATGAGATGCTGGTTAGAAGAAGATAGAGCACTAAAAGAAAACTGTTGGGGAGTGATAGGGGATAGGAAACAGTAAGAAGAAACATCAGTGAGATGGAGAGAGCCACAAATGTAGTCACTTAAGTATAAAGGAGTTTTGGACTCTCTAAGGGACCTGCACAAAGCAGGCTGCATACCGGGAACAGTAGAAACATCAAAAACTGGTTGGGAAGTGGAGGGATTCGGGATAGGAGAGAGAGGAGGAGTAGAAGCAGGGGAGAATGGACTAGGAACATCAGGGGAACAACTGAAATCAGGGGAAGGTAGCAGGGGTGGGGAAGGATGCTGTGAAGTAGAAAAAGGAAGCACCCTTTCATGAAAAATGACATTTCTTGACACAAACAATGCTTTAGAGTGTAGGTTTAACAGTTTATATCCTTTCGTGCCATTGGGATACCCAAGAAAAACACAAGGGGTTGCTCTAGGGTCAATTTTACCTCTATACTGTGGTAAAGTAGAAGCAAAGCATAGGCAACCAAAACTTCTAAGAAAATGGTAGTCCGGTGGTTTGTGAAATAATATTTCATATGGGGATTTATAATTGAGTAATTTAGTAGGGAATCTATTAATAAGAAATGTGGCAGTTAAAAGACACTCACCCCAATAACAAATAGGGACTTTAGATTGAAAAAGAAGGGCTCGGCAAGTCTCTAGCAAGTGTTTGTGTTTTCGCTCCACAATGCCATTTTGTTGTGGAGTGGAAACACAACTAGTTTGATGAACAATGCCTTTGGCAGAGAAATAAGCTAAGGCTGTGATACTACTGCCCAACTCTAGTGCATTATCAGATCTGATTTTTTTAATCTTGACTTCAAATTGCCTTTCAATCATACATATGAAAGATTGTAAAGCAGTGAAAGCACTACACTTAGTGCTCAACAAATAGGTCCAACTACCTCGACTATAGTCATCAACTATAGTGAGAAAATACTTAAAACCATTATGAGTAGGCACTTTATAGGGTCCCCAGGTATCGATGTGGATAAGTTCAAATATATGAGAAGTAGAACTGGTGCTCAAGGAAAAAGGTAATTTGTGTTGTCTGGCTAATAGGCAAATGCCACAAGGTAAATCATCTTGGCAGATAGCATTAGATGGCAAACAAGATATATGTTTCATACTTGAAATGGGCATATGGCCCAGTCGAATATGCCACAGATTATTACATGAAACAATAGAAGGTAGAACATGAGAATTATCAAGACACTGAGAAACATTAGAAGCACTATGACAATTTTATAATATTGAAACAGTCTTATTGTTGTACAGGGAAGCATCAGGGCAGTGGTGTGAATGGAGAAGGTAGATTCCAGCTTGTGTTTCACCAAGAACCAGAGGCCTCCTCAAAGAAAGGCCCTGCAATGAACATGAAGAGGTAGAAAAGGTAAGAGTAATATTAAATTATTTACACAATTTCTGGACTGATAACAAATTGAAAGTGAAAGTTGGGACTAGTAGAACTTTGTCTAGAGTTAATTCAGGATGAACAGTAACTTGCCCAGCATGAGTGACCTTAATCTTTTGGGAGTTAGGCAGATTAATATTCAAAGGTTTAGGAAGGGGTCTAATGTTGAACATGATATCTTTGTCAAAAGACATATGTTCGGATGCTCCGGAGTCAAGTATCCAAGTATGACTTTTGAGTTTAGGAGGGTTAGACAGAGATATACCAGCACAGTTAGCATTAGTCTCAACTTCAGAACTTGTTGCAGCTTGTTGACCAATCTTCACTTGTTGTAGAATCTCCATCAGCTGGGAAATCTGATCTAGATTAAAACCCAAAGCTCCTACAGAATTAGCATAGTGAGACTGTCCAAAATTATCTCCTGTAGCTACTGCATTTCCTTGCACAGAGTTGGGAAATCTTCCCGAGTTATTACTTTCCTTATTATTTGACTGATTCCTTTTGAGTTTGCGACAGTAGTCTATAGTGTGTCCTGACTTTTTGCAATAGGTACACCACCACTTACTGTTTGGTTGTCCTCCTCTACTTGCAAAGTTGTTAGCAGTAGAGTTATTGTACCTTCCTTGACCCTGATTAAACCTATTCCCAGAAGTATTAAAAGAACTACCAGGTGCAGCAAAGGAACTAGAATCAATAGGATTATTCCCCATAATTTGAATGTTTCTCTATCTTTCCTCTTGAAGAAGAAGGTAATATGCCCTATCAATGCTTGGTGAAGGGCTCATCATCATAATATTTCCCCTACATGCCGTATATGACTCATTTAATCCCATCAAAAATTGTACTAATTTTTGTCTCTCCTCCAGAGCACTGTTCTTTTCAGCAGCACCACAAGTGCAATCACCACAGGCACAAACAGCTCTAGCATCAAAATTTTCAATCTCATCCCATATAGCTTTCATTTTATTGAAATAAGTTGCTATACTACTAGTTCCCTGTGTTGTATCAATCAATTCCTTCTGCAATTTAAAAGATTGAGCTAAGTTTGACTGCCCATACCTATCTTCAAGTTGCTTCCATAAAATCCTTGCAGATTTGGAGTGAATTACACTAGATTTGATCTCTTTTGAAAGAGAATTAATCAGCCAAGCAAACACCATATCATTGCATCGAATCCAAAGACCGAGGTTAATTAGTATTATCATCTCTTGGCCTTTTCAAGCTATCATCAATAAAACCTAATTTGTTTTTGGCAGATAAAGCAACTAACACCGATTTTCTCCATGCTCCATATCCAGTTCCATAAAAAACAGGGGTAACCAGTACCATTCCAGGGGAATCCGACGGGTGAATTTAGTAGGGATGATTGCTGTCAATTCTCTCCATTGTAATGTGAAAATTTCAGAGGAATTTCAAAGAAATTGTGCAAAAACTTGTAAAAGTTATGAGAAATATGTATTAGAAACTACTAGAAACTTCTAGAATCTTCCAGAATCTGCTTGCAAAATGTTGTTTTGAATCTGGATCGAGGACTCCAAAGAATCCTATGCTACTGATACCATGTGAAAACTGGAAAATACATTGAGAGGGAAATGAGAAAATTGGAACTGAAATTTCATTCACCTCAATTGAGTACTGTACACGCTACTCTATATATAGGAAAGCATTGAGTCCTAACTAACTAATGCCTACATGAAAATATCTAGTATCCTCTACAGCTATACAACATAACAAATACATGGTGTAGATTAAAACACAGCTGGATAAATGAAAGCCTGAGATCTGTACACGTGGCGACCCGGATGCAGACCCGACCCGGTTGAAACACTTACACCCAAACTGATTCTCATTTTCTCCAATCGTCACTGATTGAAACCAAGGAAAAGAACCACCTACCCTTTATCAACCAAACAATCCTTTCCATTTCCAGATTTCGGTGAGATTTCACTGTCAACATTATCAAGGAAAAAGCCAAGATATTTAAAAGGTATATCAACCTGCATAGTATTCAAGATAAGAAAGGTATTAATCGTCGTTCTTTCTTTTGATGGCTAAAGATGATTCAAAGCTGTACTGATTCCAGCAGTGAGAAGAAAATAGGCAGAGACAGATTTGCAATCATAAGCTTCTATATTCAAGCAAATACAGTTATTTAATGGAAATGAATTCTAACATAGGAACAAGCTACTGTGTTCATATAAATTTTGTTACCTCCAGGTCAGCTTCGAATTTCTTGTGCAACTCAATTGACACTTGCCCTCCAGAGGATGCATATTCGTTTATCTGCATATGGTTACAATTTAAAGGGTCGTTATTCTGCTCGCCTAAGTCATTTGGAAAAGAGCAACTAATCTGTGAAAGTATCCATCTAGGAGACCATTATTTTTTATTTGAAACTGTTGCTAACTGTGAATTGAATGAATAAACGGATGAAAGAAATCATTCAACTAACAATTCGAACTACTGCAGGCTAGTTTCATAGTTTTCGACTGAGCTGCACTTATAATATAACGGTGGTGAATTTGAGATATGTAAATATACTTAACATAAAAACTCCAACCTTCTTTTTTATCTCTTCTTTTGAATCAGTTACATAAATGGCAGAATCTGGATTACTAGCGGACATTTTTCCATTCTCCCCCTGCAAATATTTCAATGAAAGAAAATTAATACGCCTATATCATCAATTTTTATAAGCAGACACATTAAATAATAGAAGATGAAAACTGTGTGCACAAACTAATTGGACAAGCAACAATGATGAGAAACAGTTATATTTCCTGTTTTCTACTTTCTAATTAGGTTTTATTAGCCGCCTTTTAGACTCCTAATCCAAAAAGGATTAAACTTTGCACTGCTTTGAAGAACCTTCCTGCGCGAGACCTATGTAGCAGAACTTGGAAAGTAGGAAAAAATGCACAAAGAACCTGGTAAAAAAGAAGGTATTGCAGTGGCCAATGAACTATTTTCTCAAGTTCATGAGGAACATGATGATGACATACCCCTAATTGAATTAAGGAGAAGGACAATTGAGTGTGTTCTTCAAGTGCTGAAAAAATAAAAATAATAAAAAAAACTTGAGTAGAGGTGAGGCCTGAAGAATCTCCTATTGAACCTGGTTCTAATGCATAGAAAAAGGTGGCTAACAAGAAAATGAATGAAGTGAACTGAGATATTGGTTCAAGGAACATCTTATTAGTAGAGGTAGAACTCTCGCTGGTATCGAAGAAAAGAGGATGGTACAACTGGTTGCAATGCTGAATGCTCCAAGCTGGGAGAACCTGGTTCATGTAGAGTCAATAAAGTTGTACACTTTTGAAGATTTGAGAGTTCTATATAGATATTCATGGGAAACCAAGTCTTACCAGAGCCACCTAGTTGGAAAAAGGTTATGGCATCCTTCTATCCATTGTTGTTTGAGTTTGTTCTGAAGAACCTGGTCCAGAGGTCCTAGTGTCATAGTGAGATGAACTTTATAGATTTAACTTACATGGACCTATTGGATATGGAGGTTCATATCAATCTGGCCAGGAGTAATGATACAACATATTTAGAGAATAGCTAATATAGAACTAGGAGAGCATGCGTTAGCTTATGGATTTCTTCTTACATAGATCATGGAACTCTTTGGTATGTCTTTAGAAAAATGTACAGAACCTGATCATCATGATGGATTTAAAATGAACATCCCAAAGAGCTGTAATTAGCATTTGGAGGAAGAATCTGCAGAGGAACCCATAGAGCATGATAACGATAAAGGTTCTTGTATGGGTGATCGGAATCAGGAGGTAGAAGCTTATGGAAGAAGAACTGGTGCTGGAGATACAAGGAAACTTAAGGAACATTGCGCGATTCTTGTTTTTACAAAATCTTTGTTCCATTCACTTTCCAGACAAGAACTAGTCCTACTCTATAACCCATATTCCCTCAATTTCTCTGTGATGTTCTATTTAAGACAATCTTTATGGTCTTAATCTTAATGTTTTGGATGGTTATTTGGATATTTTGCTTGATTCATTACTAATCGACTCTCTTATCTTATAGTTTTAACTAAGCATCTTAGATTGAAGTTTGACAGGTTCTGCATATGATTGGTTTGCTGCCATCTAGGCTATAGACTCGACATTACTTGATTGGTTCTTTGGCATGTATAATGTGATCTTTTCGATGATGCCAAAAGGGGGAAGAAGAAATGTTGGAGGTTTTTATGACCCAGTTTCATTCTGTTATTAATTTTGATACCTTTTTCACTGCTTGTGTGTTTGTTTGAATAGGGACTATTACTCATCCAAGCAACATTTGTTTGTCATCATTAAAAATCAAGTCAAGTGTTGAAGTTTGAGTTTTGATGATTGACAAACGGGAAGAACCTGGCGAAGGACCTTGTTCTTTGACAGGTTCTACTGGTGATGAAAAGATGCACAGAACCTGGACGCAGCAGTTTTACAGTCCGATTCGGATCAGGAGTCGCGCAGGAAGGTTCTACGAAGCAGTATAGGAAAGGAAGCAGAATCCTAGTAGAACTAGGAGAACCTTGCGCAGGAAGGTTCTTCGAAGCAGTGCAAAGTTTAATCCTTTTTGGATTAGGAGTCTCTTGGATGCGAATATAAAAGCCTAAAAGGCGGCTAATAAACCCTAATTGCTTTGGGTGTCAGCTGGAAGTATCTTGAAAGATCTACATAATAATGAGATTATTTTCAAAGAGTCCAAGAATGAAAAAAATGTGTTGGAGGTAAAAATGTATAAGGAAAGTATTTATTGAGTCCTAATTGGAGAATAATTCTTTTTTTTTATCCATCAAGAAGTCTTATGAACACTATATAAACATCATTATGAAGACTTAAAGGAGCATGCACGAAATACTATCTCTTCAGCCATATAGAGAGAGATTGAGAGCTCAAAAGGTTGATAATTCTGAAGAGAACGCCAGAAGAAATTGACTGGACGAGAGGCTCTTCCTCAGGCATAATAATACCAGTCCAGCAAGAACGTGCAGAAGGAACTGATTGACAAGTGGTTCTTCATCAAGCTGTATTGAGTTTCCGTCTTGGTCTAGTTCATATGTATTAGGGCTTTGAATTGTAACCTATTATGCTTATTTGAGAAGCATTTGTTAGGTATTATATTTGGAGAAATTCTTGTGCTTTTAGGCTAGAGAGCTTAAAGGTGTTGCTACGGTCATGGATCGTAGGCAGTCTTGTACTTAGGAGTTTCCTAGGTGTGTTTGCTACAATTGAGTTGATTGTAGACACTCTTATGTACTATAGTTTAGTCCCTTGGTTATGGAGTTTGTAATCTAAAATTTGCTCGTTGTGTTAGTGAAAGAGTTTTCAAAATCCCAGAGTGTGGATCGTGGTTTTTCTCCCTTGAGCAAGGAGTTTTCCACGTACAAATCCCTGTGCAAGTTTATTTCCGCATTATTGTTGTTAGCACAGTGTTTTGAAGAAAATCTTCAAGAACTAGGTTCTTTCGGGCACAAGCAAGGTTCTTCGGAAGGCGAAAACCAGAAGATACTATTCACCTTCCCCTCTAGTGTCTGTTAAAGATGCACCAAGTGAAACATCAAGTATCTTTCTCTCAATAAAATATGCCCATCCGACTATATAACCACTACTATTTTTATTTACTGACATGAAAGCATAACCATTGTTTTAATAAGTGCAAAACACATTGCTTGATCATAAATATATAATTAAAAATTTGAAGAAAGGCATGTAAAATGAAATTTTGAAGAAACTTGACAAACAAAAATAGGAGCAAGAACAAACCTGGTCAATGGCACGTGGAATCAAGCAGCGAATGTCATCATTGACTTTAAAAACATGAGGAAATGAACTGGGGAAGGATGGAGCAGTCTGCAATTTTGAAAATTCAGCTATCTCAGTTTCTTAATACGTGCAAAACCAATTTCAAATTCATCAATTTTGACGAAAAAACAAAACATAAAATGAAGCGAGCTACCATTCGTCTTCGAGCTCTCCACTTTTCCACAGCTTGTCTTCTTGACATGAAGATAGGAAAACTAAAATATGACATACAAGAAATATATACTTCACAAACTTTAGAACTATGACAAAATCTAAAAGGACATTATGCGCAAGGTATATACATAGATGTGCACTTGCAAGGTATATCGGTAGAGTAAGTTAATAAACAATCTAAGCTATTGACATCGAGGAGCAGGGGCGGAGCTAGAATTTTATGTAAGGGGTTTAAAAATATCACACTTTGGATTTGTCCCTGTGATCTAAAGCTATTGTTGAACCCCTTTACTACTTTATTAGAATTTTTCATCATTTCAACGGGTTCAATAGCTTATAAATATACAATAAAAATACAATTTTTTAACCTAATTACAGTATAAGTTTTCAACGAAGGGATTCAATTGAACCCCTTTGGAGCAAGGTGGCTCCGACCCTGTCAAGGAGTACGCTATCTGAACAGGTGGAAACTTAACCTTTCCCAAGGGATCTTCAACATTGAAACCAAAAATCTTAAACACCTGAAAAACAAACCACACAGTGTAAGAGGTGTAAAACTCAGTAACATAAGATGCACCTCTAGATAAAGCAGCAGTAATCACCTTTTTTACGGTGAGGTGTTTTGTAACCCTCTCCGCGTTCTTATTAAGTTCACTGTGCAAAAAGAACTTGTTAGTACCAATACAACATGTATGATTACCATGAATGAAAGACAAAAGAGGCTATATACTTACCCACCAAAAAAACTAAAATTAGAGAAAATAAAAGTCTTGGAAATATCAAATCCACAAGCAATAATGTCTTTAGCATTCTCACGAGCAAGTCTTTGGCTTTCTTTTATTGTCAAATTCTTATTTATCTAAAATTTCACATCATCAGTCAGCTGTATTACAACCGGTACCTTAAAAGCCTCCTGCAAGTACCTGCAACACAATAAAATAGGATATACGTATATCATTAAACTAACTTAAAAAATACTATAGTAAAAATTACTTTGTAAACATGAAGGGAATAAGATGATCCAAATGCAAGGATTTAGAAGAGGGTCATCTGCCAGTATACAAATAAAACTTTGTGTCCATTTTCATAAGCATCCAATATAACCTCCAAATCACGATGAGCAAAGAAAACTCCACGTCGAAGGAACACATGAGCATCCTTATTCGTAAGGTGTTTGATTCTCTTAACTAAATCCTCGTTAATCCTTTTGCATCCGAATTCATCGATTAATACTTCGTATGGGTTGTTCCTCCTCCTCCTCCTCTTGTTCTACGTCATTATTTTCCTTTTTCATAAGGATCCTAGATAATATAGACTTGACTAACTGTTTCCTCATTTTTTTCGTCGTTATTTTCTTTTTTTCCCATGTAGGGTTATAGCCCTAGTTTGCAAATTATACTACAATACAGGTGAACTCTCGCTGTGCATGATCAGAAGAATAACACTCTGTTTGGATCATTGTTGCCTATTATTACCTAATGTATTATTTTTTTATTGTATTGTATTGTATTGTATCGTACTGCATTATAAAAACGACTTTAAATTGATTGCATTGTTTTCCATTATTTAGTAACATTGTTATTGTTTGTTTTTTATTGTGTTGTATTGTACTGTAACTAATAAGATTACTAATATACCCTTAGTTGTTCTAAATATTAGATTAAGCAACAATTTTTTTAATTTAATTTAAGACAGTTTATATTTACTAGTTTATTACCAACTATACCTTGTAAATATATTAGCTATGAAATTCATGCAAATCATAGTGAAAATAAAAAAATAAGTTAATAATATTAAACATAACAATAAGTTCACACCACTAATAATTTAGATAAAAAATAATATTCCATAACGACATGCAAGCAATCATATTATCCAAATATAGTTATAATATAAATAATACTGGACTAATTCAATTGTCCGCGGACATCATGGTCAATAAAAGAAGTTTGTGTTCTTCAACTGGACATCCAATCACCGTGCGACACAAGTCTGCATGTTGACAAAGAAATATATAAGCTTTTGGGACCATTATCGTTTCCAAACTCATCTCATTTACCATTTGTCATATCTCGCTCTCTGGAATGTGTGGCATAGTTGAAAGGCGATTAATAGCACTGGCCAATTGATCCATCCCACCTCTCAATATGGTAGCCATGCCTTCAAGATTGTCTTTTTTTGACTTTTTGAGAAGTTGGTGCCTCTGTGTAGACATTCGACTTAGGTGCATCAAGAGTTTAGGGAACTTGTTCATCTTGCCCATATTCTTCAGCAGTTCCCAAATAGGCAGCATTCATGGAGATCATTTCATTAATTTCATCTATGGTCAATGAACTATTACTTGATTTTTTTTAAAAGATCACGAACACCTCTTTTCAACATATCCGGTGCAGTCTCATCATGTTTTCCTGTAGCCCTATCCTTTCCAAATAACATTATTAGTTTCTCATAGCTTCTAATTTGTTTATTCATCTATTCAGCAGCTTTTGGCTTAGCCTACATAAATGTATATAAGAACGACAACCCATTAATGAAAAATGAGATAAATATCATAACATAAATTTTTTCAAAAAAATTAATAAATATAAATTTAACTTAATTAGTTGATCCCACACTTCAGGTTTAGCATTCCACATATTTGTGCTGGGATCGCAAGCAAATCCACTCATCCCATTTTGAAACGTGTCATAACACTTGCCAAATTTACCTTTAATTAACTTTATATGGTTGTGGAGTTTTAATTTGTTAATACCTTTACCAGAAAATTTTGTTTGCATCTCCTTCACTACATTATTTACTGTGTGTGTGGTGAAAGTTCCACCAACCCTATTTCCAAGTGTATGCTCATGACAATATACATCAATTAATGCATCATCCATGTCATTTGACCACAAACAAACTTCTTTGTTATCAGATGCATTAATATCGCTTGAGGAAGGCTTTGACCTCTTCGACATGACGGTCACTATATAATTTAGATAAATATTGATAAGTCATAGCTTCAAAAAGTTGGGTCAAATATAAATACTTGTAAGTTATAAAAAAGTAAACAACGTAACACATAATGTCTATAATCCAAAATAATAACATTACGGAAGAAGTTATTTAAATTTTCCTTCCTAGAAAATTAAGCATGGTAACTATCCCACATCCCAGCTGCTATGTGATCTCGAATCACCTCTCCTATCCTACACTCCTCATTACTTACACTACTACTCGGAAGTTCTTCAGGCACATCATTTTTATTGATTAGCTCTGCATCAACCTATGCAAGTATCTCGTCATTTGGATCTAAACCTCTTAATTAGTTGTGCAAAACAGAACATGCAAAAATAATGAGCTTTTGGGTTTCAACACCATATGATGGCTCACTTGAGCTGGAGATTATAGAAAATCTTTTTTTAGGACTCGAAAGGCTCATTCAATAGCATTACACAAAGAAGCATGCCTCAAATTAAATAATTCATGAGGATTTCGAGGTGGATTCTTGAGTACTCCTTTAAATGATAGCGCTCCCCCCTATATGGCGTAATAAGCCCACTTCTCAACATGAATCCAACATCGACAAGGTAGAATTTTCCTAAAGATAAAAAATAAAAATTTTAATTATTTTTTCATCACACCTGTCCCTACACATTACTACTTTGTGTAATATTTACCTTCCAGAATTTTTAATGGGTCATGTCTAGTTAGTGCTTCCTTCATAACTCTTGAATCAGATGCAGTCTCTTCCCACCCAGCTAACACATATGTGAATTTTAAGTCAAATGTGCATGGAGCTAATATATTTTGTGTTGGATAATCTTTTCGCCCATGATATCTAGGTGCTTCACTTTGTGGAACTTTAGCACGTATGTGTGTTCCATCAATAGCACCAATGCAATCCTGACATTATAATCATGAATTAAAATCTAAAAAATCTTGACATTGGCTACAACTTGAAAAATGAATAAAATTATGTTAACCTTAAAGTACGGAAATAATCTCTGGTTGCTGGCAATCTCAAAAAGAATTTGGGAGCCATCAGGTTGTTTAATAAATGTTTGATATAACCCCAAGATAGCTCGTAGAACAACATGAAAATGACGACTAACCGACTCGCCGGATCGTCGAAAGATGAAAGTTAACTCCCGATTTGTCATGCTATGTGCTAATAGGTAGAGTTTGCAACTTGTTCTTCAACTGTAGCTTGAAGTGTTGGTCTAAGAACACCATATCTAACTAGAATCTCACATAGACCGATAAAAGCCGAAGGACTCGTTCTTAAAATATTATGACAAAGTTCAGTCGAGGATAAATGACTCAACAATTCGTTTCTAACTTGTTCTCCTTCAAGCCGTAAATTATGTGTGATTGTACGTTGATCATTTTCAATTTCGTATGCATAAGTCCAAAATTAAATAGCTACTAAGCAAGCAAAATATGTTATTAAAGAGCTCACTTGTCGTAACATTTGTCTATTATCTTGATTATTGAGACCGGCCATTTATAATAAAATTATATGCGAACTATTAACCAACTAAACTTAAAAATAAATCTAAACCAAAAATTACTTACAACCAAATTTATAAAGTAAGGATATTAGATGTAAACAAATTTTTCTTTTCAAAGAAATTATGCACGTACTAATTAAAGAATTCATGCATGTGAAGTTCTAAAATATAGGAATAGTACTATCTTGTGCAATATTTTCTAGTATGCAAAGAGAGGATTACATGTATTGGTTTATTATAAACTAGTTAATTTAAAAGATCGAGTAAATTATGCTTTTGAGTTAATATATGTACTTAATAATATACTTAACACGTGCAATGAAAAGTCACCAAAACCAAACATATATATGCATAAAAAATACAGTAAATATATTCATGGCTAAATCATGTTTGTAAGACCATATTATTATGTAATTTTGATTGAGTCAGAAATAAAAATGACACGATCCGGAATCCGGCTAGGCCGTGCGGGCATCCGACATCCTCTCCTACACCCGTCGGGCGAACCCTTACCAACTAAATTAGGAAAATAAATATAAATTCGACTCATAAATAAGAAAAAGACTTAGAAAACGAAGCACAGACATACTGATATCTCCAAGCTGTATAAAAGAAATTACAGGTGACTACCCAACATACTAGGTTTAGGGCTATCCAGACTAGACATCTAAGAGTGCAAAAGAAGACAGATACCTCCTGAAGGGAGCAAAATGCAACTGAAATAATAAACAATAAACTGGTGGCCATCTGGAATAAAAGTTGGCTCACTCTGACAGCTGAAGTCGTCTTGACGTGGCGAACTCAATCTTGGAGCGAACCTGCCGAAATGAAATAGATAGACAAGAAACAAACAACAAATAAGGGTGAGTCAAAAGGACTCAATAAATGGGGCAGAGTAGCCACCTCAAAGAACATGATAGCTAGCTAGGGAGAAAAGAAACAAATAGACCAAATCCCTCTTATTTAAAATCATAAAAAAGGTAGAGCCAGATAATAATCGGAAACACGTAAGAAACTATAAACTCAACCAGGGATGCGAGCCAGAAACATATCAACAAATAAGCAATGCACATATAAGCATAACAGTAGTCATGTACCGCAAGTCTACACAATGGTATGAATTGAGATGAGATGAAATGTGATGTAAAGGGTCACGCGTGCCTGTAATCCCATCCCGAAGCGGAATACTCCTGCATTCGAGGAGAATCCAATCTGATAACCAACTGGAGCGGAATACTCCTGCTCCTGGGGCGGAATACTCCTGCACCCGATATAATATAAACCAGAGGCGGAATACTCCTGCAATCTCCCAGGGCGGAATACTTCTGCACCTGATATAATGTAAAGCTGAGGTGGAATACTCCTACACTCAGTATCTGATATAAGAGCGGAATACTCATGCTCCTGGGGCGGAATACTTGACACGACCCGAATTCTCGGTTAGGCCGTGCGGGCACCCGAAGGAAGGGATAACACTGGAGCTGAAGTCAATAAGGCCTTAAGCTTCTGGAAGCTGGCCTCACACTCATCGGACCATCGAAACTGAACCGCCTTCTGCGTCAGGCGAGTCAGGGGAGCTGCAATAGTAGAGAACTTTTCCACAAACCTCCGATAATAACCTGCCAATCCAAGGAAGCTGCGAATCTCCGTAGGAGTGGTAGGACGAGGCCATTTCTGCACTGCTTCAATCTTCTTCGGATCAACCTTGATACCTTCACTAGATACCACGTGACCCAAAAATGCTACAGAATCAAGCCAAAACTCACATTTCGAGAACTTGGCATACAACTTACGATCACGGAGGGTCTGAAGAACCACCCTCAGATGATAATCATGCTCCTTGCGGCTACGAGAATAAATAAGAATATCATCAATGAAGATAATGACAAAGGAATCAAGGAATGGCTTAAACACCCGGTTCATGAGATCCATAAAGGCTGCAGGGGCATTAGTCAGCCCAAAAGGCATAACTAGGAACTCATAATGGCCGTAACGAGTCCTAAAAGCAGACTTCGAGATATCTGACTCACGAATCTTTAGCTGATGATAACCAGATCGCAGATCAATCTTCGAAAAGAACTTGGCACCCTGCAACTGATCAAACAAATCATCAATGCGAGGCAAAGGATACTTATTCTTGATGGTGACCTTATTTAGCTGACGATAATCAATACACATCCGCATAGTCCCATCTTTCTTTTTCACAAATAGAACAGGAGCACCCCACGGAGAAATACTCGGCCTGATGAACCCCTTATCAAGCAAATCTTGCAACTGCTCTTTCAGCTCCTTTAACTCTGATGGAGCCATGCGATAAGGAGGGATAGAAATAGGCTGAGTCCCTGGCACAATATCAATTCCAAACTCGATCTCTCGATCAGGAGGAAGTCCTGGCAAATCATCTGGAAACACATCAGGGAACTCCCTAACGACAGGAATAGAATCAAGAGATGGAATCTCCACAGTGGTATCTCGAACCATGGCAAGATACGCTAAACATCCTTTATCCATCATCCGTTTTGCCTTCAGGAAAGAAATAACATGCCCCCTGGGTGGCAAATAAGAACCCTGCCACACCACTGGTGCTGAACAAGGAAGAGACAACTGAAGAGACTTGGCATGACAATCTAATGTGGCATGACACGACGCCAGCCAATCCATGCCAATAATAACATCAAAATCAACCATATCTAGGATTAGAAGATCTACTAGTGTCTCACAACCCCCAAAAGATATGGTACAAGCTGGATAAACTCGATCCACGATGATGATGTCTCCAATAGGAGTAGAAACACAGAATGGATCACGAAGACACATATAATCAACATGGAAACCCGAAGCAAAATAAGGAGATACATATGAATATGTAGATCCTGGATCCACCAAAGAATATGCATCTCGACCACAAACAGATAAAATACCTG
Source organism: Petunia secreta (assembly GCA_029990175.1). Lineage (NCBI taxonomy): Eukaryota > Viridiplantae > Streptophyta > Magnoliopsida > Solanales > Solanaceae > Petunia > Petunia secreta. Next base: position 493,177 of record JARKIP010000081.1, on the reverse strand, counting down.
TAACAACAGCTGGGGATGCCTCGGCATCCTGCCTGGCCGGCAGTGCATATAGCTGTCTCTGCGGCTGAGCTGAGCCGCTACCCTGACGACCACCTCTGGAGGGACCACTAGGACCACGTCCACGACCTCTACCGGGTGGTGGTGCACCTCTAGCTGGCTGAGACCCTGGAGGGGCACCCTGAGGCTGCTGCTGCATAGGCGCTGGAAGACGAGGGAAAGGGCGGCTACTACCCTGCTGAAGAAGATAAGGGCAATCCTTCTTATGATGCCCTAGATCCTGACAGATAAAGCACCCTGGAGAAAATCTACGCTGATCAAACTGAGACTGATCTCGCGGGCGAAACCCAAACTGACCCTGAGAAGAAGTAGGCGCGTTCTGAGAACCACGCGCTGGAAACTGAGCTGGTCTGACAGGAGGCCTACTCTGCTGCTGATAGCTCCTACCTCCATACGAGGTACTAAAATGCCCTGGACCACGAGATCTCTTACTCTCCCGCTCTAACTCCTCCATCTCCAATCTCTGATAGGCCTCATATCTCCTGGCAATATCAACAGCGACATCAAATAGAGTACCAGCCTCAATCTCACGAGCCATCTGGGACCGCAAATGAGGAGAAAGTCCATCAATAAAACGTCTGACCCTCTCAGAGGGCTCCTGCACAAGATCTGGAGCATAGCTGGACATCTCTGAAAATAAAAGCTCGTACTCCGTGACTGACAGGTTACCCTGTCCAATCCTCTCAAACTGTCTCCTCTTCTCATCCTGTTGACTGCGAGGGAAAAACTTCTCCATGAATCGATGAGAGAACTCACTCCAGGTCAGCTTAGGTAAGCCCTGCCTAGCTGATCGGAGTGCGGTCCACCAAGCTAAAGCTGGACCCTCAAGCTGGAAGGCAGTATAATCAGCTCCATACTGCTCAAGATATCCAAGGGCCTCTAAGATACGCTGACATTGATCAAGAAACTCACGAGGCTTAAGCTTATCTGATTTCTGACCAGAGAACTTCGGAGGATTAAGTCGGGTAAAATAGTGCAACCTTGCCGGATCATCAACCTGACCTGCTACCTGGACTGGCTGACTAGCCTGAACAACCGGAGGTACAACACCCACCACCTCTGGAACATGACCATCTAGAACATAAACTGCTGGGGCTACCTGTGGAGCTGAAATGGGGGCTTCCTGAACCTGAGAACCAATATCTACCGCTGCCTGAGGAATAGGAGCATCTACGACAGCCTGAGGAATAGGAGCATCTACCGCAGCCTGAGGAATATGAGCATCTACGGCAGCCTGAGGAATAGGAGGTCCCTGGGGCATCTGCGTCGCTAGGAATCTCATAAAAGCGTCATGAAGTGCGGGGGGAACAAATAAGCCCTGCTCCCCCTGCCCGGCAAAAGCTGGCACTACCGGAACCTCTACAGCAGGATCAACACGATCCACCATCCTCGCGGCCTGGGCAACTCTACCTCTGCCTCGACCACGACCTCTACCGCGGCCAACACCGCGACCTCGCGGAGCAGCAGGCGTAGGGGCGACCGCTGGCTCCTCCGCCTCTCGCCGAACATTCGCGCGCGTTCTCACCATACTGCGGAAAATTAAAAATATTTAACTTCAGATAAGAAGACACACGCACGACAGGAAAAAAAAGAAGGGAAACTGCCTAAATGCCATCATAGCCTCTCGTAGATAGGTACGGACGTCTCCGCCCGATCAGCGAGACTCTATTAGACACTGTCATGATCTGGAAAGATTCTAAGCCTGGCTCTGATACCAACTGACACGACCCGAATTCTCGGTTAGGCCGTGCGGGCACCCGACCACCTCCCCTAAACCTGTCGGGCGAACCCTATTGACTGAATCGATAAAAACGGCACACAATTACCTTGAAAATGAAATTAAACATGACCTTAACAACATCAAATAACTCTCAAGGATAGACATATATACAAACTGTCTGGACAAAACAACTAACTACCCAGAATACACAAGTTTAAAGGTTTCCAGATCAGACATCTAAGAAGGCCAAAAGATATACACATCTCCCGAAGGGAGCAAAAGTAAGGAGAACTGTAATATCTGAAGTGGGTGGCCGCAATGAACAGGATGGCTCACCGTAGACAGCTGAGAACGTACTACTCCTCAATCACGGCGCGACTGGCTGGGTCCTGGAGCAGAATCTGCCGAACGAAAAGAAAACACAAGGACAAATAGGGGGGTGAGTCATGAGGACTCAATAAGTGTGAACAAACTAGCAACCTCGAAAAATAGATACACTAGTAAGGGAAACGGAACCAGACAACAATCAACAAATAAGCAGTACACATATAAGCAGAACAGTAGTCATGTACAAAAAATCTACATAATAGTATGAAATGAAATGGAATGAGATGAAATGAAATGATATGAAATGAGATGAAATGAAATGAAATGAAATGGGTCACATGTGCCAAATGAATGGAGCGGAATCCTCCTGCTCCGAGGGCGGAATCCTCCTACCCTCAATATGATGCGATGGAGCGGAATCCTCCTGCTCCGAGGGCGGAATCCTCCTACCCTCAATATGATGCAATGGAGCGGAATCCTCCTGCTCCGAGGGCGGAATCCTCCTACCCTCAATATGATGCAATGGAGCGGAATCCTCCTGCTCCGAGGGCGGAATCCTCCTACCCTCAATATGATGCAATGATAACCCTTCACCGGCGCGGGACTCTCATCGACAGCCGGGAAGTATATGTCAACTCATAGCCAGGGTACAATGCTCAGATTCCCAATGCAATACCAACAACATGACATAACATATAATATAGAATGTAAATCCAAAGCTAAGGCGTAATGAGTACGCCTATCGGCAGCTACACACGTAAGGAACACGTGGTAGAAAATCCACGAGGCCAGGTGCCTCCAAAGAAATGGATATAAACACTTACCGTATTTCAAAGCTGTCCTGTTACTCAACCACTGCTTTTTCCTTTGTATTAGTTGCCAAACGATCTCTTTCTATTCAATAAGCAGAAAAATTATATCAAATAAAGCTAAAGGCTTCATTCCTTAAGTTTTAGGGTAATCCAGTTAGGAACCTGATACCCTATTCGCATACGCAATACACAGGCCAGGCCTATATACAGGGTTCAAAGTTCCATAACCAAACCCTAAATAAATTACATTTATATGTTGCCCATAACTCACTGAGTATGAATATATAATCATTTTCATCATCGGGGTCCAATTGACCCTTTAAACTATCAATTTACGCCAATAGGGTGATGTCGAATATTCTTATTTTTACCGTAAAAATATATTCAAACACACGTAATAAGCTAAGATAATGAGTTAGCATTATTACCTGAAGATTTGGGGTAGAAATTCCACTATTTTTTCCACTCCTTTTTCCCTTTTTCCTCCTCTCTTTCTAATTTTTACTCTCTGTGCGTTTTGAAATGTTTCTGATGAACATGTCGAATTCAATCTGCTAGGGGATTAAATCCCCTAGGCCACCGACCTTGAACTTTGACTTTTTCCTTTTTTTTTTTTTTTTTTTTTTTAATATAAATTCGCTACGACGATTAAAATTAAAATGGAACCCTAGAGAAGTCGAAATGATCCCCACTTTTTCAAGTAAGCTATACAAAATATATGTAACATACCCGCGAAGACGGATCTCAAATCCGACTCCCGAAACTCAAGATGCGAATTTAAAGGAAAAAGGTCAAATTATTTAACTTTCGGTATTTTTGCGGAACTAGCCGAACAATATCGGAATTCACTTTCGAAAGTTTACAAAAATCACAAATAATCATACGAACCTAACGGCGCTTTCGGATTTCGAATCGGAGCTCATTCGGCAAAACCGAACTCGAAAATCTCTTTTTAATATTTATTGCCAATAAAAACTGAAACCTTCTTCCGATGCCTACCAAACGAGGTCTGATTTAACTCAAATTTTACAGACAGGTCCTAATAGACCTTACGAATATTTTAAAATTATCGGCACGCCAATCGGAGTTCTAACTTTCGAAACGACTGACCGAAGTCGTTTCAATACTCCTGTACCCAATATGATATAAACCAGAGGCGGAATACTCATGCTCCCAATATGATATTCAATGTAATGCATATTCAATGACATATAATGCATATAAATGCAATGTGATGTAATAATAACCTTTCATCGGTGCGAGACTCTCATCGACGTCCAGGAAGTAGATGCCAACTCACAGCCAGAGTATAATGCTCAGATCCTCAATGCAATACCAACAACAGGACGTAACATATAATATACAGTGTAAATCCAAAGCTAAGGCGTAATGAGTACGCCTATCGGCAGCTACACACGTAAGGAACATGTGGTAGAAAATCCACGAGGCCAGGTGCCTCCAAAGAAATGGGTATAAACACTTACCTCTTCCAAAAGTTAGCACTTGCTAATCAACAACCGCTTTATCCTTTGGTTTCATTTCCAAACAATCCCACTCTATTCAATAAGCAGAAAAATATATTAAATTAGGCTAAAGGCTTCATTCCTTACGTCTTAGGGCAATCCGGTTAGGAACCCGATACCCTGTTCGCATACACAATACGCAGGTCAGGCCTATATACAGGGTTTAAGGTCACATAACAAACCCTAAATAAATTACATTTATATGTTGCCCATAACTCACTGAGTATGAATATATAATCAATTCCATTATCGGGGTCCAATGGACCCTTTAAACTATTAATTGAACTTATTAAAACGATGTCTAATATCTCAATTTTTACCGTCAAAATATATTTAAACATACGTAATAAACTAAAATAATGCATTAAGATCATTACCTGAATGTTTTGGGGTGAAAATTCTATCTTTCTCCGGCTCTTTTTCTCATTTTCTGGTATTTTTTCTTCTCACTGTCTCGGTTTAGTTTCTTGTTCTATGTTTCTGCTTTTGAGTTAATCTCAAATGGAAGTGCAGCTAAGGGATTATCAATCCCAAGGCCCACAGCCATTATTTCTTTCTTGTCTTTTCCTTTTTCACTTTTTTTTTTTAATTTTCTTTTCTCTTTTTTTTTTATAATTTCTTTTCTTTTCTCGACGAAAATTAAAACGGTACCCTACGATATTCGAAATAATTCCAACTTTTTCATACCAGTTATACAAAATATATATAATGCACTTGCTAAGACGGATCTTAAATCAGACTCCCGAAACTTAATATGCGAATTTAAATGAAAAAAAATCAAATTATTTAACTTTCGGCATTTTAGCGGAAACTAGCCGAACAACCTCGAAATTCACTTTTGAAAGTTCAAAAAAATCACAAATAATCATACGAACCTAACGGCGCTTTTAGATTTTGAATCAGAGCTCGTTCGCCAAAACCGAGCTCGAAAATCTCTTTTTAATATTTATCGACAATAAAAACTGAAACCTTCTTCCGATACGTACCAAACGAGGTCTGATTTAGCTCAAATTTTACAGATAAGTCTCAATGGATCTTATGAATATTTTAAAATTATCGGCACGCCAATCGGAGTCCTAACTTCCGAAACGACTGACCGAGGTCGTTTCAAAAAAATCATTAGATAAATAAGAAAGAAAAAAATTTAGTACGTACCTCTAGTTGTAAACAAGAATAGAAACCTGAGCAAATAAAATAAATAAATATTAGTTCTTTTGATGATGAACTTCATGGATACAAGAGAACAAATAACAAAAGCGCTATCATACGAATTGAGATGAGAGTTGTCAATCAATTAACTACTCCTTGTTGGATACATCAATTAAGTCTCTGTATCCATATTCTAAGGACTCATCAAAGTTCAATCAACCTACCACAACTCTATTCTTAGTGCACAAATTAGTAAACCATCACAACTTTGAGCTATAATCACATGAGAAATTAAATTTAAACTGAAAACATAGTTACTAGGACGTTATGTATAATCCATAAAATTTATCCACCTCTGTTTCTATCGAACATATAAATAAATGCTTCAGTAGATTCCCTTATATAACGTTAATATATTCTTTTTATTTACGAGCACAAGGGCTTTAGTTCCAGATGTACATGGACAAAGTAGCATGTGAAATAGATTCTTTTTATTTTTCACATGCTCTTTTCCCCTGCAAGGTGGATTAAGATGTCCATATCTTAAGAGTAAACAACCTTTCACAATGGACAGAACGTATTTCATATAAAAAAAAAGAACGTATAAAGTAAGAGAGGCAGGGAACGTACAAAGTAAGAGAGGCAGGGAACGTACTGTATTTTGAGAAGAATGGGAGATGAGGTCAAAATAGCTACTTGAGTATATTTAAATAAGAAAATAGGGTAGAGTGTAAAATAGTATTATAAGGTTATAATTAAGGACTGCGTAAAAATCCAAAACCACCGAATCGGTTGTAACAAAAAGTGGGTCTTTGTTACGTAACAATGGAACTTAACAATACAATACAATACAATGAAATTAAAGTAACAACCAAAACAAATGTTGTAATTATAATAACAAAATAATACAATACAATGGGTAACAATGATCCAAACAAAGTGTAAAGAGAGAATAAAAATAGGTTTTCCTGAAGGATGCGCCTCCGACAAAGAACGTACTCCTACTCCAAATTGTTTTCACTTATCATTGCCTTTATATAATATAGTATACTAGTTAATGAACCCGCGCAGCCAGAATGTCATGACCTTAGTCTTGAACTAAGCGAATCATGCGACACTTGACAATTTGCTCACGATCTTGTTATGCCAAGTCTGCCAAGATCGCTAAGAGAATGGAAAAGAACAAGAGAGATTTGCCAAAGGAAGCTTTTTATTAGTTGGAGGATTGGTTGATTGCTTGATGGTTTACAAATGAATGGCCCCTCTATTTATACTACCCACTTAGGAGCTAGTGTGCAAATATTAATTGTTTACAAGTCCCTCTCTAGAATCCTCCATATTTACAAATAAGTCCCACTGTACAATAATCTACCTAGCTAGAATATTCCAAGGTTTTCTAAGATATTCTTCCAAGCAACTCCATAAAGATCTAGAGCCTTCTTATGGGAATCTCTCCATACTTCTCTAGAATATTCCATCAAGTGCTAGGCTCATTATCCATGTAAGCTTCCACATGGCAAAGTTATGCACCAAATGGCGCCTACGTGGCATAATGACGTGGTGGGTCATCACACTCTCCCCCACCTAATATTGCGGAGACCGCGAAGCAATGATGCTGCATAAACTCTCGAATCTTGTCTTTGAATTTCCACAAGTCTTCGTAGCGCTCCCATGTGGCCTCCTCTGGTGCTTGTCCCTTCCAGTGTACAAGGAACATGGTTGTGGCCTTTTGTCCATGTCTTCATATGGCTTGATAGTCAATGATAGCTTTAATCTCCCGTTCATGAGAAGTAGAGATAGTGATAGGAGCACGACTCGACTCGCTCCTGCTTGGATCATCCTTGTCTCTATGGTATGGCTTGAGCATGCTGGCATAGAAGACATGATAGATTTTAAGATGTGGTGGCAACTCAAGCTTATAAGAAATCTTGCCCACCTTGAAAATGATCTTGAATGGGCCTTCATACTTGCGCATCAAATTTTGGTGCATGCCCCGTAGCGACTTGAATTGCCTCGGGTTAAACTTCACCATGACCATGTCTCCAACTTTGTAGTCTGTGGGATGCCGCTTACGATCTGCAAACTTCTTCATTCTCTTAGCTGCCTTGTCCAAGTAGGACTTAGCAGTGTCAAGCTGCTCTTCCCAGCCCTTGGCCACATGATAAGCCCCCAAACTCTTTCCTACGAATGCTGCAGGTAGTGAATGTGGAGTTTGTGGTTGTTGGCTAGTGGCAAGCTCAAATGGCATTCGCCCCGTGGACTCGCTCCTCTGTAAGTTGTAAGAGAATTGGGCTATGTCCAAGAGTCTTGCCCAATCCTTTTGATGTCCGCTCATATAATGCCTCAGGTAGCACTCCAGTAAGGCATTGACCCATTTTGTTTGTCCATCTGTCTGTGGATGGAAGCTTGTAGAAAAGTGCAGCTCCGTACCAAGCATTTCAAATAGCTCCCTCCAGAAATTTTCAGTGAATCGAGGGTCTTGGTCGCTGATGATATGCCTCGGTAAGCCCCAATACTTCACCACGTTCTTGAAGAATAATTCGGCGGCTTCTTTGGCTGTGGAACTGGCTGAGGCGGGCATAAAAGTGGCATACTTTGAAAATCTATCCACGACCACCATAATAGTGTTGTAACTGTCGGACTTGGGCAAGCATGTGATAAATTCCATAGTCATGCTCTCCAATGGACACTCTACAATGGGTAGTGGTTCTAAAAGTCCTCCCGACTTCTACTGCTCAACCTTGTCCTATTGGCACATAAGACAAGTCTGCACATAACACTCTATGTCATCCCGCATGCGTGGCCAGTAGTAGACCGACTCAACCAAGGCCCTAATGCATCGTTGGCCTAGATGACCGGCCCACATAGTATCATAGGTCTCATTTATGATGTGCTGCCGGATGTCTCCAAACTTAGGCACGTAGACCCTTCGTCCCGCAGTAAGCAATAGTCTATCTTCCACCCAAAAACGTCTTGTCTTGCCTTGGGTGGCTAACTACATGAGCTGCTTGGCTGCCGAGTCATGCTGTATACCCTCTTTGATAGCCTCGCAAATGTCACAACTTGCTGAAGTTATGCCAGTAAGTTCGGCTTTTCGACTCAAGGCATCGGCCACAATATTGCCTTTGCCTGGCTTATACTCCAACACATAGTCAAACTCGGCCAAGAAATCCTACCACCTAGCCTGCTTCGATGTGAGCTTCTTTCATGTCTGAAAATAGCTAGTGGCCACATTATCTGTCTTAACCACGAACTTCGATCCAAGCAAATAATGTCGCCATGTGCGTAGGCAATGCACAATAGAGGTCATCTCCTTCTCTTGCACTGTGTAGCGCCGCTCCGTGTCATTCAACTTGCGGCTCTCGAAGGCTATAGGATGTCTATCTTGTATCAATACACCCCCAATGGAAAAGTTCGAAGCATCTGTATGTACCTCGAACGTCTTGGTAAAGTTTGGCAATGCTAAGACTGGTTCCTCCACTACCGCTGCCTTAAGGCCTTGAAATGCATGTTGACAATGCTCCGTCCAATCCCACGGCTTATTTTTCTTCAGCAACTCAGTGAGTGGTGCAGCCTTAGCTGAATAGCCACTAATGAACCGACGATAGTAGTTGACAAGGCCAAGGAAAGATCTCAACTCGGTTACCTTAGTTGGTGATTCCCATTCCTGAATAGCTCGTACCTTAGCCTTGTCCATGCGTAACTCCCCGCTACTGATGGCATGCCCAAAAAGTGCACCTTCAACTGGGCAAACTCGCACTTCTCGCGCTTGATGTATAACTCATTCTCCCGCAAGACTTGGAAAACCTTCCTTAAGTGCTCCATGTCCTCCTCCAGAGTGTTGTTATAGATGATTATGTCGTCCAAGTAGACCATCACGAACTGATCAAGGTAAGGATGAAAAATCTTGTTCATGAGAGTGCAAAATGTTGCAGGTGCATTGGTTAAGCCGAAGGGCATCACCAACTTCTCAAAGGCTCCGTATCTCGTCACACATGCTGTCTTTGGCTCATCCCCTTCTGCAATATGAACTTGGTAGTAGCCATTGCGAAGATCCACCTTGGTGAAGTACTTGGCTTGTCCAAGTCTGTCGAACAAGTCAACAATGAGCGGGATCGGGTACTTATTCTTCACCGTGACCTTGTTGAGTGCCCTGTAGTCTATGCATAGGCGCAATGATCCATCCTTCTTCTTCTGGAACAATACTTATTAGCCAAAGGGTGTTTTCGATGGGCGGATATAATCGATATCTAGTAGCTCCTTCAATTCTTTCCTAAGCTCCTCCAATTCATGTGGTGCCATCTGGTATGGGGCAAATGCGGGTGGCTTAGCTCCTGGATCCAGCTCAATCTTATGATCCACCTCACGTCTCGAGGGCAAGTGCTTAGGCAACTCCTCGGGAATTACATCTTTATTCTCCTCGAGCAATTTCTCTATGCAGGGTGGAAATGTCTCTGGCTTACCATCGTCATCTTCTAAGCTTACAAGGGTTGTTATGAATGTTGGCTCCCCTTTCTTGAGCCCCTTGACAAGCTGCATAGCTGAAAGATGTGTCTGACCTTTTCCCGGTGGCGGCATGGTCGCTGTAGGCACAATGCAAGATGGAGGTAGAGATTAATTCATAATGATTAATTCCTCTATACACTCGCCTTGAACGTCCATGCATAAAGAGAATGCATATTTTATAATACACATTATTTGATGCCTCATTAAAAACTTTATTAGAAAATTTATTTGGACAAAATTTTGGTTAAAGATAAAAAAAAGAATATAACGCGTATTTATCCTCATAATAAAAACATCACTTAATATCGTGAAGACGAGCCCATCTTATATGGTAATTTCTGGTACGTGGAAGATGACGATAACTTAGTAAATAGATCAGCCAACTTGTCAATTGAACGACTGTGTTGAAAGTTTATTTTGTCATTTTTGTAAATATTATGAGTAAAAGAATTTTGATCCATCTATTTCTTTATATCTTCTTTAATATATACTTCTTTCAATTATTTTATGCATGACGTGATATACTTCATTAAAAGTAGGATCACATTTCTTGTGTGTCATTTAAATTAATCACAAAACTTTTGTTAAATATGGGGTCGTTCGGTTGTAGGAGCATTTTATGCGGGTATTAACTATTAATGCGGGTATTAATAATGTGGGTATTAATAATGTGGGTATTGATAATGCGGGTATTAGTTCTGTGGGATTTAATAATGTGGGTATTAGCTACGCATATATTATAATGTAGGGATTATTTGTTGAATCACTGATATATTACAAATTAACAAAAAATATTATTATTTAAAATATTTATTTACTCCTTAAATAAAAATTTAAAATATCCTTATTATTATGAGGGTTAATTTTATCATTTAAAATTTTAATACCTGCATTATTAATACCCACATTATTAATACCACCTTCTACCCCGCATAAAATAATACATAGATTCCCGCATTAATAATGCGCGTATTAATAATACGGAATATACAAAAACACAACCAAACGTTGCACTAATTTTATGCGGGTATTAAAATTTCACAGAAAATCAACCGAATGCTGCGCTAAATTAACGCAGAGTTTTGTGCGGGTATTAAATGGTTAACTCAGTAACCGAACGACCCCTAAGTTACAAATTACATGAGTTAATTTCATTCAATATTAGCTCTTTTAGGCACGTGCGAATCGCACGCTCCAAAGATAAGGTCACAAATCACTTGGTCCGTACGTGTCACGCATATGCTTAGGCACGCTTGGCTTCTTTCACACGCGTGAGAAACCCTAGCTTTCGCATGCTCGCCGTGTACCACCCTCTTTCTCTCCTTCTCCGCCGTATCCTCGCCGGAAAACCATAAATCTCACCTCCTTCTCTCCTTCAGGTTCCTTTTTTGACAAAATAATCAATTTTCCTTCCGTCAATCTGCTCCGGCCAATTCGCCGGAACTTTTTTCCGATTATTTAAAAAATTATATATTTCATTTATGTCTTTTGTAGGTTAAAATATGCTGGAATTGATCTTAAATATGATTTTTTTTGGGATAAATTTATCATTTTCCTGAGAATCATTAGAAAAAGGCATAGAAAAAAAGAAAAAAAAAGTAAGAGTAATGGTTATATAAATGGACATGAATACAATAGAGGTGTAGCTGATGATGAAAAAGTGGTTATATAAGCAAAAAAATGAGACGGTGCAAAAGATCATGTTTTATATGTTAGTTGAGGTAGTAGATGAATAGTTGGTAGCTTCTAGATGTGTTTGAGAAAGAGTGCTTGGGATGTTTGTTCATTTTGTGCATCGGATTTAAGTTATATACACCAATAGCGTATTTTGTAGAATCCACTAATTTAACCGGTTGTAGCAGGTTATTTACAGATTTTTCATGGTGACACACACTTAATTATAGATATATGTATTGGCTTTTGAGTAATATGATAGTGTAAGTTTTCTTGTTATTGTTAACTTTATAGAAATTGAATATGCATACAAATCACTTGCATTTCTTAATTTTTAGAGCATGATTCCAATTTATATGTAAGTTGGCCTTAGATGTCTACGATTTCAGGAGTTTATTGGTTCTAATGGAATTCCTCAAGTAGTGCCTCTTTCTGCATGTCTTTCCTTTGAAATGCCTTTTGTGATCTAATTATATAATTTGCTTTTCAAACTTAATCAGGGAGCTGAAGACCCAAGCCTATCTGATCATATCAGAAATGTCTACTTAAATGCTTTACTCAAACTATCATGCTGAGGCATGATACTGAGCTAGTAGGCAATGTTGTCTATATCTGAAGTTTGAAATGTAGTAAAACTTGAGCAAAGGAAGTGGGTAACAAGAACCTGGAAAATGGCCTCAGAGATGCAGAGATATGATACAAATGAAGATGATGAAGAGATGGGGATGGATGTGAAAGAAGAAGATGATGAGGATGATGATGATGAAGAGAAGAATGCTTCCATGCATGCAATGGAAGGTTTTGATGGGGTACATGGATCTAGCAGCAATAATAGGTTTCAACACCTTCAGCAATATCAGGAGCAGCAAACCCCACAAGGAGGATCTCGTAGATGTAGGCCAGTAGAAGAGAAGGAAAGGACAAAGCTTAGGGAGCGACAACGAAGAGCTATTACTGCAAAGATCTTGGCTGGGCTCCGAAGGCACGGGAACTATAATCTTAGAGTTAGGGCTGATATCAATGATGTGATTGCTGCTTTGGCAAGGGAAGCAGGCTGGGTTGTTCTTCCGGATGGAACCACCTTTCCATCAAGATCACATCCACAGGTAACTATTCTTCTTCATTTTTAGCAAAGTTTTTCTCATTTTTTCTGATATATTCACATTTAGTCTCAATGTGTTAAAGTGAGGCAAGATAACAATCATTGCTTTGGAGTAAATTTGTCAACCAATACATGGTCAATCATGCTTTGTGTCTAGTAGATCTCAGTTAAAACCAATCATGGTGTTGTTAACATCTACAGGGCACAGGTGCTACTGGTGGGACATCCTCCACAATGGCGACTTCATCATCTTCACATATACCAAAACAACATAATCCTCCTGCTTCGTTGAAATGCATGCCTTCTGGGTTTCAGAACGCAGCTGATCAAAGTGCCTGTCAAGTGAAAAGTGTTTTTGTCCCTACTTCATCCCCTTATGATACATCTTCCTCTGCCCCATCGCAGACTTCAGTCATGGTAGCAGATGGACGAGACACACAAAATGATCCATTTCTTGTAGGATCTGTGGATTCAATTGACAAGCAGGTGAAATGGGTCGCTTTGATGTATTAAAAAACATGTAAATTATTTACAAAGCCATTTTCTCTTAGCTTATTCATTTGTGTGGAAATCAGTTGAACTATCAAAGCAATAAAAATTACTTCTGTAATCCCTTATGGGTGGACATGGGGTATCATATGGTGAAGTTAACCTTTTTTTTGAATACCTTTTGGAACCATATGTTAGCTCTGCAAGAGCATTCTACTTATGCTGATGTTTCTGAAATATTTTGGTAGGTTGTTGACATTCGCACAAAGTTACTGGAGCGTGATTTTGCTGGGACGCCCTACATTCCTATTTATGTTATGCTCCCTGTGAGGTTTCTGAATTTAGAACTTGTTAATTCTTCCTTGTTCTTCCCTTTTGTCAATTGGTCATTTTATTGTAGGGACCCCTATATCTTTTTCTCCATTTCCCTAGCCATCTGATCCCTGACCTGTGGAATATGTGTCTTGAATCTACTTCCTTCTCATCAAACCTTTAGAAGAGGTGACTTTATTGTTTTACAGATTTGCTCACGTCATGTGTCGTTAACCTGATGCCTTTTCCATGTTATTTTGGCAGTTAGGAGTTGTTAATATGAAGTCTGAGCTTGTTGATGCCGATGGTCTAGTAAAGCAACTGAGAGTGCTTAAGTCAATAAATGTTGATGGTGTGATGGTGGACTGCTGGTGGGGCATAGTAGAGGCAAATGTTCCACAGGAATATAACTGGAATGGATATAAGAGGCTTTTTCAAGTTGTGAGGGAGCATAAACTCAAAATAAAGGTGAGATTCACATGCGCTTTGCTGTGACTTCCTTGATCTTCCACTTTACCCGTTTTGTTTTAGCATGAATGGGTGTAGTAGTGGCGAAACGGATGGTCTGATGACCATCAACTCTTTTTTTTTTTTTTAAAAAAAAATAATAAGCTGATAACCATCAACTGCTAAGGATAAGGACTTCAAGAAATTTCTATCTGGATAGTAGGATTTTTAAAGAAAGTGTTTTTCGGGACTTGTGATTGTCACTACAGTTATGCATCATTTTTACTGAAACATTTGAGGTTTTAACTGAAACTAGGTTGTGATGTCCTTCCATGAATGTGGAGGTAACATTGGTGATGATGTTTGTATTCCACTGCCTCATTGGGTATCCGAAATCGGTCGAAGCAATCCTGATATATATTTTACAGACAGAGCAGGGCGGCGGAACCCTGAATGTCTCTCGTGGGGAATTGACAAAGAGCGGGTTTTGAGAGGCCGCACTGCTGTAGAGGTATGTTATGTGACATTGGTCAGATTGCACTCTTATGATTATGTCCTAGTGGTTCTAATGTATAAGAATATTTGTAGAAAGGTCTATTATATCTGCTTAGCAAAAAGAAGATGCTGAAAATTTACAAGTAGTGATTGTTATGAACAGGAAATCTAACATGGGGTCAGTACTTGCACAATGTGTTTTTGCCATTTTAGCTCCTGTATCTTGGAGATTCTGTTTTGTTCCCAGTATATATTTTTTTATGAAGGAATATTATTAAGGCATCAAGAAGATGCAGAATAAAAGCAAAAGAGTACATATTAAAACCAGCTCAATAGCTAAATATCATTCCTAAACTAGTGCTAAAGAGCTGATAAAATCCAGAGAGACCAAAGGGCAATTTACTGGTGCCATATTATACCAACTAAACAGAAACAAAATACATTTTGCCTTGAGAGTGTGAAGAGGAGTTGATATCCCATCAAAGCGTCTGTGATTCCTTTCATTCCAGATAACCCAAAAGATACCAGCAGGAACCATCTTCCAGACTTTTCTGATGGTTTAATCAACTTTCCATAAGATCCAGCCTTCATAAGCTTCCTTAATACTTTGTGGCATAACCCAGGTCAAGCCAATAATAGATAGGAACATGTGCCAAATGTCTGTGACAACTGGGCAGTGCAAGAGAGATGTCTATTAGATTCTGACTGCTGCAAACACATGTAGCATCTGTTAACCACCTGGATACTTCTTTTGCTGATGTTATCCTGAGTGAGAACTGCTTCATTTAGAGCAAGCCAGCTGAAACAAATTACTTTAGTAGGTAATTTTGTTTTCCAGATATGCGCCCAAGGCCATTTGGTGGTGATTGCATTAGTGGGGCATAGCTGAGAGTAACCATCCTTGACTGAGTATCTACCATCCTTTGTATCTCCCCATCCTAAGCAATCTAAGATGTTGGAGATCTTTGTTACTCAATTGTCATGGCATTAGTTAAGATAAATAAAAATCACAGCAATTGACATGCTGGTATTTTCTTTCGTGAAGATTAGCTTGCTATGCTATACTTGTGTCACATTAGATTTGCTTTCAAGAGTTTTTACAATTCATGGACCTCAATTGTTTTGTTTGTGTGACTATGTCTGTCCAACAGTAATATCTTACGCAGATACTCCAAAAAATTTATGTAGGTCTACTTTGATTATATGAGAAGCTTTCGAGTTGAATTTGATGAATTCTTTGATGATGGAATTATTTCTATGGTTGAAGTTGGACTAGGCCCTTGTGGGGAACTAAGATATCCATCTAATCCTGTTAAGCATGGCTGGAGGTATCCAGGAGTTGGTGAATTCCAGGTACACTTCTTCGTTTTCTCTTTTAAGTTGTGGATAATAGTTGATTATCATAGATTTGTGGGAATGGCGTGCAAAAGGATTTGGTTGCCAAATCTGTATCTATTTATACATCACTATAATCCTACCTGAAGACAACGGCAGCACTAGCTCCCCTTTCTTTTCTTTTCTTTTCTTTTCTTTTCTTTTTTTTTTTGGTGTAAACAAGAGTATATGGAAGATCATGAATCTTTTGTTGAAGTCTTAGGATCCTTGTAACAGATTAAGGATTAGGAATCTCCTATACTCTTCCTTGTAATTGTGAACGAATACACACACACACGCGTATACACACACACACACACACACACACACACACACACACACACACACACACTCAAAAAAAAAAAAAAAAAAAAAATTCCTACCTGAGGTCAGACTTGGAAGGAAAGGGTTTGTCTAATTCTTTTTTTTTTTTTTTGCACTAATTGTTCGGATCTCTTCCAAATATTACAATCACATGCTTGTGACCATTATGACATTAATATGACTTTCTTGTCGCCTATAGTGTTATGACCAGTATATGCTGAAAGGCCTGCGCAAGGCGGCTGAAGCAAGAGGACACTCATGCTGGGCACGAGGACCCGATAATGCTGGTTCCTACAATTCACGTCCACAAGAAACTGGATTTTTCTGTGATGGGGGTGATTATGATGGATATTATGGTAGGTTTTTTCTCAATTGGTATTCTCAAGTTCTGGTTGACCATGCAGACAGGGTGCTTTCATTGGCCAAGTTAGCTTTCGAAGGAACGTGCATTGCCGCAAAGGTTAGTCATCTTTAGGAAAATAATTATAATTTACGCTACATCATCAATTGCTATATTCTTCTCACCACAACAATAACAACAACAATAATTTGATGGTTATTTAAACCGCCTTTTTATTCCTTTTTATTATTGTTAGTCTATCCAGAAAAAAGTTCCCCTTTACAGCCTTTACTATGATCACAAGTACCGTGCATGACATATTTTGAGCTGTGCTGTCATTGTCCGTATGCACACCAGGGCATTTATTGATGTTCTTTTCAGTAACTAAAAGTTCTTGTAGAAGCTTGAATAAAGGGATAGATTTAAGCGAAAAAAGTAAGACAGCAAGCTGTAAGTTTCAACTGTACAATGTACTATTAGAAGGGCTAAACAAGCAATGGGCTCTAACTTTTACTTGAAAACTAATAAAAGGGATAACCAGCTTCTGTTCTGTCATACTCACAATGCTGGTACCTTATTTAATCTCCCTCTATCTGTCCTCTTGCTCAACCTTGGTAGCCTTTACTTGTGGCAAATCAATGTAGCAGTTAGAAATGACTGGCAGGTGTCAATTCACCAAGGTAGTGCAAATTGTAAACTGACTTGCATTATTCATCAAACTGGGTAAGATAGGTTGTCTGTAAAGTTTATCCTTAAAATGATGATAGGAAGAACTACTTTTAAGTGATTAAAGAATTCCAGGACTCTATTCTACCTGGATTTTGGAGTATAAGGTTTACGGCCGTATACTCTGAAGATTCACTATGATCAGGTTGATGGATATAGAAAATTCATATCGTTGACCCTAGCTAGATCGGAATTGAGGTATAGCTGTTTGATTGATTAGCTGGTTGAAAAAAGCATTAATGACGTCGTGGTTTTCCAAATCCACAGTGTGAATCTCACACTGACTGTTTTGTAATGCTGGTTGCAAAACCAGACTGGTTCTGCACTTTGTTCCGAAGCCAAAGTGGAGAACATAATGTTAGCCGCACAAAATGGCATCAAGCAGTTATGAAAGCCTCAGCAACTAGTTTAGAGATCTATTGATCCAGATGACAAGCCCAGCATCAATATCCAAAAACAAAAACAAAAACAAAAATTCTCAAATTCAAATCCAATCACTCAGAAATTGTTTTCCTCAAAAACTAGTTTGGGGCTTTAATCGTACTTTTCCAGACAAGTCCAACATCAACTATCCAAAAACAAAAGCAAAACTAATCTTCTCAAATTCAAAAACTAATCATTCAGGTTTTTCTTGCGCAATACCCCCTTCGATGAAATTATGCAGTTGAATTGGAAAGTAGACTATGCTTGCTTTGTCTTTTAGTTGTATGTTTCTAGAATAGAATTCTGCTACACTAATACAGTTGATACAATTTCTACCATCTTTTAAATCTGAGCAGCTATCAGGAATTCATTGGTGGTACAAGACATCTAGCCATGCTGCTGAATTAACGGCTGGGTTTTATAACCCGAGCAATCGGGATGGTTATGTTGCAATTGCAGCAATGCTGAAGAAGCATGGAGCTGCACTGAACTTCAAGTTTGCTGAAATGAGCATGTTAGAGCAGGCAGTGGACTTTGCTGAGGCTCTAGGTGATCCGGAAGGATTAGCCTGGCAAGTAAGCTTCAACTATAGGTTTAGTTTCATCTCTGCTGGAATATGAATGTCTACTACAAAGGCAGTTTATTATCCCTACTTGCAAATTGCTGACCATTAAGTTAACTGCCGATTAACTCCCTTTACATTCTAACAACTCTTTACAGGTGCTGAATGCGTCTTGGGATATTTCTCTACCTGTTTGCAGTGAAAATGCACTTCTGTGTCATGATAGAGGAGGCTACAATTGTTTATTAGAAAAAGCAAAGCCCTTGAATGATCCGGATGGGAGGCATATTTTTGCTTTTACCTACCTAAGGCTGGGTCCGCTTCTCATGGACAGCCAGAATTTCATGGAATTTGAGCGATTTGTTAAGCGGATGCATGGTAAAGATTGGAAGTCTTCTATTCTTTGTGTCAAACTGTGTTTTGTCATATTTGCGTGATTTTTGATTGACTAGTATGTGATTTATTTGGGTAGAACTAGTTGGGTAAATTCTTGAGTGTTAAAACTAGTTGCAAGTCTTCTATTCTTTGTGTCAAACTGTGTTTTGTCATATTTGCGAGATTTGTGATTGACTAGTATGTGTTTTTTTGGGTAGAACTAGTTGGGTAAATTCTTGAGTGTTAAAACATGTGTAAGAAACTTAGATATCGAAGTTAACTGTAGACTTAGGATCTGTGATATTGTCTAAGAATCGAGTATCTATTACCCCTCTGATATTATGGCTCTAACTCTCCATAAAATTGGTTCTCATATCTCCAAGGGCGAGATAAAGACTAGTCACCTTCATTACAATGGTGGCCTTCAGCTACAGAAGAGTGTGATTTTACACCACCACCCTTAGTTCCCTCTTGAATAACAGTTTGAGCTGAGGAAAAAGAAACAAAAACAACTTGTGGAGGAGGAAATGCCGTCTTGGAAGATGATAATTGATCACCAGTTAACCATTGGGAGATGCTAGTTTACATCACAGCGAATGGGCATCATATTGATAAGTTAGCTCCTTGCCTCCATTGTCTAAGGTTCTTCCAGCGAAAAATTAGATCATAAAGCATCTTATTTATCCGTGTTAGCGTGAGTTGTTTCTTAATGAAGGTCGTTGTTCTGCCAGCTACTTGTTGATACATCCTCTCAAATATCATCTTATAGGCACCACTTTAGTGACCTTGTTATTTGTTCTCTTGTCTGTTTTGCAGGGGAAGCAGTCCTCGAGTTCCAATCATAGTTCGGAAGTGGAGGCATCTTTAGCGTGTGGATAAGTTCCCTCTTCTTTAGGGAAAGCAGGATGACATATATATATTTTTTTTAGCATAATATAGTTTAAGCATAGTTTAGTAGAGCAGGCAATCTTCAGCTTGAGCGCAAGTCCGCGCTTGCTTTGGGGAATCAGGATTATATTTATTTACTATAAATATAGGAATACAATTCGTCACCTCCTAAGGAAATATGATGAAGCTGCAATGCCATCTGGGTATCCTCTTGTCGGTGTTGTATTGCAACTTGACTTAAGATGTGTGATTCTTGTCGAAGTCCACCACATACAATCCGTCTTAAACATTTCAATTGTATAAAGCAAAACTAGTGTAAGGTGCTGGAAGGATGGATTACTAGCATGAGAAAGGTGAATCTTAAAGCAGTGAACTAGTTGTCGTAAATGATATATGTAATCCGCTTGCAAGGTGGAATTCTGTTATCTGTGCCTTAACAAAGTAGTTTAGCATATGTTCAGCTCAACAATCTTTGGAACTGGAAAAGATGTGCAATTTTTAGTCAAATTTTGCATGTCCATGCAAACAACAGGAGATGAGCACCAACATTCATCGTGCAGTGCCAAGACACCTTTATATTTGTTTTATGACCGAGAAATTTGAACTTGGGGCGTGTTCAAAACCCAGTTAACAGCACAACCAATTCCCAAAAAATTATGTGTTTGTCCCCTACTCTCCATTTAAATGCTCGGTTTTTGTCTGCAGGGGGACTTGAACGCGCTAGAGCCGTCAATATGAGCTTGGCCCGTTGGGCTGGCCCGGCCTGGCCCGTAATTTAATAGGGTTGGGCTAAGATTTTTTTAGCCCACGAAACACTGAGGCTTTTTAGCCCGACCCACGCAAGCCCACGGCCCGTGAGGCTTGGGTGAGGCTGGGCTGGGCCGGCCCGTGGGCTTAATTAAATAAAATAATTTAAATAATAAAATAAGGACCAGTATAAAAATAATGAAACAGAGCTTCTAGTTTTGAATATTATGTTGCAATTTTTCAGTATTTATATTTTGACAAATATTATATTATTGGTATCTTTTTATATTTTCGTTTTACTGTTATTTGGAATACGGGTTCTTGGAGAATAACAATTTACCAAATGTGTGTGGTGACTTATCAAAGTTTGTAAATTTTTTTCTGATTATATTGTGTTAACAACAGTTTATGATATCTAAAATTGCTCCAGAAATTTTATGAAATTAAGATTCTCTTTTAACTAATGACAATTGAAATAAATTTTAAGTTCGCATTGGATACTTTTTGACACCAAAGTTTGTACTATATTTTTGCTTGTTATATTATCTCCTTTATAAGAATTGTTCAGCTGGATATCATGGTAATATTTGGTTTACTTCTAGTATATACTATTATTAAAAATTCAAAAATCAAACTAATATTATTAAGAAATAATAAATAATAAATAATAGTGGGCTAGCCCGGCCCGGCCTGCAGCCCACATAGGGCTGGGTTGGGCTAATAATTTAATGGCCCGTGTGAATTGTGGGCCGGCCCGGCCTGGCCCGGCAAATTGCAAAGCCCACGTGGGCTGGGTCGGGCCGGCCCATTTTGACAGCACTAGAACGCGCACATATGACAAGCTGAGCTTTTATAAGTAGACGAGATCCTGGGATTGGCAATTTTGGTCTGAATATTGATTCTTTCTATATGTTGTGATTTATGTTTTCAACCAAAATTGTCTCTCGGAGCTAAGGACTAATGGATTTGGAACCTGCTACCCTTCACTGAAATTGATGCCAACTAGTGAACTAACCAAAGATTGTTTGCCCGTTCTCTACTAAACACCATCCTAATAACCTATACAAGGCATCAAATGTTTTCTAAAGAACCCTATGGTGAAAAAATGAATATGACACTGACCAACCTATGACTTCTCTGACCTAGTTTGCCCCGATTCATCTGTGCAAGAAAAGACGTCCTGCTAAATCATCCCAGCTTTCTCTTCTCTTTTTAGAAATTGCGAGAGAGGATTCCCCTGGTTTTCCCATATCCTGGCCTTCCTCAATGTCATGAAAAGTTCCGTATGCAGAAGGAGAATATGCTTGCGGAACATCCAGTGCAACTGCCCTCTGCAACGCAGCCTTGTGTTCCTCCATGTGCTCCTTAGCCAAAGACGCCTGTCGTTCCATTCTCTGCTGCACAGGGAAATTCATAGATTCTACACTCTGATTCCTCTCCATCATCGACTGTGTATAGGAGAAAACGGAAACTTCCATGAATAAATATATGCATGTTAGCTCAAAGAAATCATTTTCCATCGTGCTCAGAAAACTGCATTAATACATTAAATATCCTATGCATTCACAGACTTCTACCAACGACGACTAAAATTCCTTAATTCCAACCGTGACAAAGGACAAGAAAAAACTAAACGTGCAAGGATCTACTCTCCGAAAACTGATTTTTCCAATGTAATTGTTCTAACAAGGTCCTCTAGTAATCTATCCCATAAGATCTTAAGCATTTCAACTTTGTACCAACAGAAAGAAAACACTTTTTGGATTTCATATGACATTCCGTACTTCAGTCTGAATGCATTAAGCAAGGCCTGGTAAAGTGTTGACTCATTTCATGGATACGAGATCCAGTCACAAAATGCTACTGATTGTTGCTGTTGCTTGTTTTAATAAAATGTGGACACTCCCAATTTTATATCTCAATGAATACAGTGCTCAAAGGGGCTGAATTATTGAGACGTCCAGGTAAATAACCTGGAGAAAGCAGTTTCAGATCCCACCTACGCACTTGGTGCAGATTCCATGTTTAAGCCTTCGCAGGAAGTGTATCTGGCACTTTTGCTTGTGAATAACAACAAAATTGCCCCACCGATTTGTCGAGGTTCATACAAGGTGGCTTGGACACCACAGTTATTAGAAGAAAAATATCTCTCAATGAACTTTCAAGTTCTCCTTGGAGTTGATCATACCATGCTGTTATAGTGCCAACCTCAAACTTTAAGCTAGAGTCTTAAAGTTTTGATCCGTAATACAAATTGAAACACCCTCATTATGTACATATAGTGTTAAAGCAAGTTTTTTGATGGTTTTTAGAAAATGTTAAAGGTGTAGTGATGGTACATAGTGTAGAGGTATAATGATTAATGCAAAGACCCACTTAAGTTCCCTTTTGGGATTACCCTGCACCCCCTCCCCCCCAACAACGAAGAAACCCCAACAAGAAAAGAACTTGCAAGTAAAACAAGCCAGCTTCAAGGTCCTTTCACCAAGATTAACAACAGGCGTAGAACATAACATGTTCAACAAGCATATTATTAAAAAGACCCCAAATAAATTTACTAAGTACGCAAGCTTGATGACCTTTCCCTTGCCCTCCCAAGTTAGGCTGTTCACCTTCTAAACAATTGTTAAGCTCAATCAGATTAGTTGCAATTGCTAGAATATGAGGTATTTTCCTAACTGAAAAGACAAGAGCTATCACAGGCAGAGATAAACTCTTAGAAAGTCCTAAAATCTCTTCTGTAATTCAAAGGGTCTCGACTTATCATTTCCTTTTTCTGCTTGTCTTCCTTTACACTCCTCAATAAAAGGAACAAGAATGGTGAAAAATAGAGATTAGACAAAGCTAAGTTAACTTCTCAATCAACTTGGCTTTCTTAAGAAACATTACAGGATATGGCTGACACAAATTAAAGTTATATCTGATGTTTAATGAATGGAGCTGCAGAGAACTTACATCAATTGTTCTTTGTGATTCTGTCAATATCCGAAGAATGGCGTGATCAGCTGTCATGTTGCAAGAAAGAACTATGTGCTCAAACCGTCCATCAACAGGTATAGCAGTCCTTACAATGGGTCTAATATTAGCAAAGCTACAGCAGAGGCAAAAAGGAGAGAAGAATAAGTTATTGCATCAGCAACATTCCTGATAAAGAGGTTCAAAGACTCGCATTCATGCACCTTCATCATTGCTTCGAAATGGTAAAAGAGGAATTAATGAGATATCTTTCTCTTTTGCTAGCATATTGTAGGAAGCTAGTTGGGATAAGGTATAGTTTTTGAACCAGCTATATTTGAGAATATATCCAAGTAATTGAAACAAAGGATCTTTCTTTTCAGAGAGAAGAAAATCTCCCCACTGGGCCTTTACTTATTGCTCCATCAAGTATAAATTCTGTAGCAACGCTAAGTCCTTAAATGATGCCAACATATTAATTTATACTAGTAAAAAGAAAGCACATCAACTCCTGCCAAAGTTTTAACATTTTAATTCACAAATGTATGTGCAATGGAACTTCACATACCTGAAGGGCTTCCTGACAATAATGTGATAAAGACGGCCAGGAGCATAAAGGCGTCTTGGATCTTTTAGCATCTTCTCCTCCAGGGTGAATGTATCCTTCAGGCACATTATGCACATCAAGCATGGGAAGCTATAGAGAAATATTATTGTCAGCCTATAGGTCTGTCATACTAGTCTCTTGATATCATAAATATATGACCTGATACGATGTTGAACCAATTTTCATGTATAAGAGAACTGGGGAAAAAACCATTGTATTTCTCATTCCTCTAAAGTCTAAACAGTGATAATAACTGGATTCATCAAGCCACCCAACGGATAAGAATATTTAGGCTTCTTATTATAGCACATTCGATAACATAAGGTTACTGGGAAACATCCATTTGTACAAGTGGCAATCTTCAAATATGCAAGAAACTCTTATTTTGCAGTCAGTCGGAAAAGAGTTTGCCTTAGACTGTCATTGATTCTGTCACCCTAAAATTATATCATCTCCGTTTTATGATCACAACATGCTACAACTGAGGACCTTCCACCTCCAACCAACAGGTCGGGTGTTCTAGCCACCAAGGGGGAAAAGTAGGAAAAGGGACACTATTGATTCCTGATCACGGGGTTTGGGGTGCGGGTTTTACCATATCCAACAAAAATTGAAGTATGTGATACCAAAAAGACAACAAGCAGATAGACAGAATTGCATTATCATAAAAAAATTTAACTCTTTCTTCCAATGGCGTTGATTCCTTATAGATCGGGAAATCAAAAGTATCACTTGAAATAATTAATTACTGAAAGTGTTGTGATTTGATTCCTGCATATTTGATCTAACTTCACACATAACATATACATCAAAAGTCATACTGAAAGGAGAGAAGACCTGCAATCTTTTACCAGAAAAGTGACTTGAAAGCATGTTCCAGTGCAACAGTAGTCCGAGGTAAGAAATCATCCTGATTGGTAATGGCAAAGACGTGTCAAAATGTGACCATTAATTCTAAGCAAACAGGTATGTCTTGAACGTACAGCATCCAACAAGACAAGAAATATACATAAGGTATTAGACATTGTTGGTGATCAACAAAAGCATCCTTCCTAACCAGACTACCTTTTCTAGCAGGAACTGATTCACAAGAACCGAATGTCTACCTTCCTTCATATGTTTCTCTGTAAGTCTAGTTCTACCTCCAATCCCGTAGATTTTGCTTCCAATGACAGTTCAGTTCCTTCTAACTAACATTTCATTCACTAATTGCAGGGAAGCAACTCTCTACTATGAAACACCAAAAGATAAGTCTCATTCAAATGCTTCTGACATTACATCTATATGAAGAAATAAAGTTTATGCTGACAGTAAATACGACATAATTACTGATTCATTTACACCATGCAATAAGCTCAACCGTCGACTAACATCACACTTAAAGTACAACGCATGAATTCCAAAATAAGCTGCTTTTATCTGCCACTAAGGATTATTATTTTTTAAATATCCCTTTCAGAAAAAGAAAAACATTGAGCTCGCATATTTGGTTCACCTTTTCCGTAAGAGAAGTCCAATAATACTAGTCAAACTGAAGCAAATAAGTGTATCAGACAAGAAAGAGAACCTACATGCTTACCTGAAGCACAATAGAGTTTATGATGTCCGCGTATCTCACAGCCAAATTCAGTGAGACACACCTTGCAGGAGCAATCGCGAAGCATCTGATCCTTTTCCTCTCTAAGAAGCCCAACTTTTCTCGGTTCTTCACAGTTAACATTGTCAATAGTGTTACCACCCCTGCCCCTAAAGAATGCCCAGCAAATGTCAAGGTATAATCCGGATACCTCTCCACTAATTCCCTCAAAATTTCTGATTCTGATTCCCAAACCCATTGAGCTGCCTTCAACAGACCATTATGAACATAGCCGCCATCAAATTCTGCTTGCCCGAGTTTATCATCAAGTAGGACCAAGAAATCACTTTCCTTAGCTAAATTAAGACCCCTAATAGCTACAACTATATCAGCATTCTGATGATCAATATAGATCAAATAAGGAGACACAATCCCTTGAGTATCTTCATGATTTTTCTTTAAAACAACCCAGTCTGGATCAATATCATATCCTCCAGGGGGAGTCCAAATGGGGTTTCTAATATCATCCTCATATACTGCTATAATATATCGACAAAGCCGTGGCACTGGCTCAAACTCACTAGCAGTTGCAACAAGTCCCCAATTTTCGCTCTCGCGGCCAGCAGTATATAGGAATTTCTTCCACCCCCAACGAACACAAGCTAAACAGTATACACATTCAAGAACTGGTATACAACAGGCAACTGACATTGATCCCTACCAAACACTCATCTTTTCTAACAGTTCAACAGTAACATTTATTTTCAACAAACAATGAACATTCACACTGTTTCTGCAAAAGGGTCATTTCCTAATCAAGCAAGAAAGTTCTGTGTACAACAAATAACTAGTATTTTCAATGTTCTGTTGAATTCTTGAGCTAACTAAGTGATCAAGATTGAATTTTTAATAACTATAAAGGATCAAGATTGAATTTTTATAGGTAAAATAAGAGGAAAGGGCATTATAAATTACCATTAGAGAAGTACTGAACTGAGCTGCAAAGAACAGTTGTAAGTTATCATCAACACATGCTTCAAAAAGGGAACATATAATATATGGTTTTGTTGAATAATGAAGGGAGAAAAAGGGGTTGCTTGGGATACTTTAAATCACTGAAAATTGAAGGGAAAAATAGGAGAACACATGCAACTACTTGTCAAACCCAACCATTTATGTGGGGTCACTTACAATTGAATGAAAGAATATTTTGGGATTATACTTAGATCCTTCACTAATGGCACTGTTTTTGTATTTAATTACTGATTTTCAGTTTTACAAGTAAGATAGTAGCTATTTTGGGGAAAAATAGTTTTTTAATTTTGGTATATTTTGTGAGGAAGTTTCCCGTGAACTATGAAGTGTGCAAGAAAAACAAGGAAACAAAAGGTGTAGGAGTTTCTGGTGAATTTGTTGTTTCACTTTTGTATTTTTGTATCTAAGTTTAGTTTCCATTTATAATATTAGGAGTTCTTTTGCACCTACTTACCAGACACCGTATATTTACATTACATCAATGAAATTAACCTCATCATCCTAAAAAAAATGAAAATATCATGGTTAAGTTAGCATATATATAAAAATAAGTTATACATTTACTGATTTGATGTAACTAATTAAGTACTTATAATTAAGAAATATAGTAGATATGCTTGTGTTAATGGAAAAATTGTAAGAGCAATATTAATATGGAAAGACAATCGTGTAAAAGACTCATCTAAACAGAAACAAAACTAGTCTCAACTCTTGCATATGAACATCAAAATATTTAATTTTCAATGTGAAATTCGAATATTAGTTTTTAGTTTACATAAAGTAAATTTATAGTAGAATATTAAAAAGTCGCAAATCTCTCGGGACTAAAATTTAAAGGGAAATTTTTAAAAATAGGTAGTCCACTATCCAAAATTACAAACAAGAGACCGTATTTATTTTTTTCATGCATAGTACCCATCCCTAAAATTATAAATTTTAGCACTGCTTCATAGAAAACACCTTAGCTACCAAATCTCCCCCTCTCCAGCCACTAAGCCACCGGCAGACACCCTCCCATGCCAGTGGTGTCGTTACTTTTTTGTATTTTACTGAATTTATGTTGTTTATTGCGTCTAAATCATTGCTTTGGACAAGTTTATATACACAAATATCCTCCCAAAAAATAAATTATACATGAATATACATAAATAAATGTGTAGCAATGAGAGAAATACAAAAATATACACAAAAAAAAAAGTAAAAATTCATATAAACATCCTTAATATACAGATTTATTTACGCTCATTTACACAGTTATACAAATTTATACAATTTTATACACGTATATAAATTTGAATAAATTTGTATGAGAAAATTATAGTGTAATTATCCCAAATTTAAATACTTGAGAAAATTATAGCAATATAATTTTTATTTGATTTGTCATATAAAATGACACTGGTATAATTGTATAAGTCACAATGGTATATTACTACTCAACGAATTAGAAGAGGGGGATGTATTTGCTACTTCCACATAGGGGTGGGCATTCAGTTTTTCGGTTCGGTTTTTAACTATTTGGTTTCGGTTTTTCGGTTTTCGGTTTTGAAAAACTTCAATCCAAACCAAAATAAATTTGGTTTGGTTCGGTTTTCCTCTTTTTGGTTTGGTTTTCGGTTTTTTCGGTTTTGTCATATAAGACAAATTTTAAAATGAAATACTTGAAAGAATATAAATACAAGTCAAAATATTAAACATTAAATCTAAATCATAATTCTGGATAAAGAGAGAATATGAATACTAGGTAAAAGGAGATTTTACCATTCAAGAGGTAAAAACTGATTGAAACTTTTGATGAAAGCTTCACACGTATTATACCATAATACAAAGAGGTTAAAGTATTGAAGCCATAAAGTATTGAAATATTCAAACTCTAAAACCCTTAAATAATGTAGGTTAAGAGATAATTATAAAAGTATGAGAGCCTTTCTTTGTGTGTGTATATATATTTCGGTTTTTTTTTTATTTTTCGGTTTCTATTATTTGAAATCCGAAACCAAACCAAAACACCAAAGTTTTCATATTCTCAATCCAATCCAAACCAATTATTTAAAAATCCAAACCAAATTAAAAAACTAATTCGGTTCGGTTTAATCCGAATAGTGCCCACCCCTATTTCCACAAGTTGTAAAAGTGGTAACTGTACAATTAGAAACATCATGTGCTTTAGTTTTAAAAATTTAGAATATAAATTCAGTATTGCAAACCAGAAAAACCCTAGCTCTTTCTTCGAAAGGTCAAGACCATACCTAAAAGAAGTTCAATTGGAGCTAACTGGGTTAGTGTGTAATATTATTAATGTTATGCTTTCTATAGTAGTGAAGCTATTGTGTGCTTTGATGAGTTGTTATCTCCCATTATTAATGTATTGGCATTTTGGTGATTATGATATTACTTGGTTATATTTGCTTAAGAGTAATGCACAGAAAATTATGCCTGAACTTGGTTATAGACGTGGTATCCGAATTGCATCTCAGTAAACTCTTTTGGTTTAGAAGAGTAGAGTTACCTGCGGCAGGTATCCGGTGGAATTAGTTGAGGTACTCACAATCTGGCCCGGACACCACTGTTATCAACTCTTTTATAGTACTAGTAATAATACATGAAGGTTTACTTTTCTTTCTTCTATGAATTTTACCTTATCCAATCCATCTCTTGTGCTTTTTTAGAACGGTTTTTGATGCTTGTAGAATGTTAAAGCAGTTTGTATGCCCAGAGCTAAGGCACGTGACATTGTGGCTATTGTAGTTGAACAATTTTGCTGTTTATTGTGAGTAGTCTGTTTTTTGACGCTCCTTGGGTATTTTGTAGGGATGGCTCCAAAGCAGCCAAACACAGGCCTTGCTGTAGGTCTTAACAAGGGACATGTCGTGACTAAGAAAGAGTTGGCTCCACGCCCTTCTGACAGAAAAGGGGTAAGTTGCTTTCGTCTTCCATACTCGATTTCCCTTCTTCTTTGAAGTTATGAATTTTGGATATTACTGAAGAAATGATATTATCCAATAAAGTCCATTAGAATGACTTCTAATACGTGTTTTGTTTTCCTTTGACTTTTGTTTAGAAAACCAGTAAGAGAGTGCATTTTGTTAGAAACTTAATCAGGGAAGTAGCTGGTTTTGCACCTTATGAGAAGAGAATTACAGAACTTCTTAAAGTTGGAAAGGACAAACGTGCTCTTAAGGTAGCCAAGAGGAAGTTGGGCACTCACAAGAGAGCAAAGAAGAAGCGTGAAGAGATGTCCAGTGTTCTTCGCAAAATGAGGTAATTGACTGCGTTTTCAACTGAATATTATCATTTTCTTTTTTATTATTAATCATCTTTTTCATCATTATCCTGCCCCTTGGTTATCCTTTCTTGTGTCTGAATAGGTGCTTATCTTTGTCTTTTGTGATCCAGGGCTACTGGAGGTGGTGAAAAGAAGAAGTGAATTACATGTTGAGAACTCTTCCTGAAATTTAGGTCCAAAAGCTATTCCAACAAGATTTATTTTAGTGTATTTTTAAATCGAAAATTTTGATTTTTGTCATCTTTCTTTTCTTTATTATTTTGCTTGGATAATGAAGCACCCATTTTAGATGTTTTCTGATTTTCCCTTTTTTTTCCAGTATGAGAATGATTCAAAAATTCGGATAGATTTTTCAACTCATTTGTATCAGTGTGAATTAAAGTTTTACTGGAGCGCACACACATAATTGATATTTAAGCAGCCTAGTTTGTAGAAATTTGCCGATAGTAGCTGGTCAAGGCAAATATCAGGTTACTTCAGTGTCTCATTACTACATCTTCCTGCTGGGATGAGGTCCTAAACAATGATTTTGGGACATTTGAGTCTGATTTAGTGAAATTGCAAAAGGTGAAGGCTTGGGCAGGGAGTCTAAATGTATCAACCCTTGGGTGGCAATGTTAATTTCTCTATGTTTGCTCAACTTATGAAATATTGAACCAAGCCTTTTCCTTTTCAAAACACTAGCTTCATGTTGGATTCTGTGGTTGTTGGCTTGTTGCTCAGCTTGGTATAATATTTGAAGTGGCTGAAGATACTGCCGTGCCCTTTTAGAAAGGGGTTCCACGGCATGGCATTGTAAGATATTTAGCACTTATGGACTCTATGATCTTGTTTGTACCCTTTATCTACGATTTCTTAATATGGAACTAATCCTCAAAACGATTGAATGCAGTTACTCAATAACCTTTTAGTGATGGGGCAAAGTAATGGTTTATTTCATGCATGGCGAAATGAATCCAGAATAATTACAGTAAAAGAAAACTAAAGAAATAAGATTGAGATAGTAATGAATTTTTGAGCAAGTTATATCCTCCACCATCTCGGCCCCTCTTCCCTTCCCCACCAGCCACCACCAAAGAAGAAACATTAACCGAGCAGAATTCAGTAACAGTTTGCAGGTTGAATAAACCAAAACAATTTTTAGCACTGTTCCGGTTTGATCAAATTGTAAACGTTGTCAAAATCAAAGGATTAAGCAATGCCTTGTCAATCCAAATGACCGCATCTCTATAAAGTTTAGCAGTCTATGGCTAGCACAGTGCGCTCCCTAATTTCTACACCAACGCACAAAACCGGTTGTCCTTTCCACAGAATAGTCTATTATTAACTCGTCTGCTTTTGCACCAGATTTAGGACCAACAAAATCCTTTCCAACGCTGCTTTTCATTGCCATTAGAACACAATTCACCTCTAGATAACACATATTTGGCAGAAAATTTCAAGTGACAACAAGAATTAATCAAGCATCGAGCATCCGCAATTATATTTGCCATCCAGAGAAGGAAGAAACAAAATATGCAAGCTGCACATAGCATCACCATCTACCACGACTAAAGTGCTCATCAGACAAATCAAACTGTAGCAGTTCTAATTTTTAAAAGATAGGAGAAAAGACAATACTGCCATCCAGAGAAGGAAGAAACAAAATATGCAAGCTGCACATAGCATCACCATCTACCACGACTAAAGTGCTCATCAGACAAATCAAACTGTAGCAGTTCTAATTTTTAAAAGATAGGAGAAAAGACAATACTGTTAAGTACATTAGTTTCAATCTACTGTCTCGCAAAAGTTACAAACTCTCTAGCAAATTTAATGGCTCCATACAGCATCAAGATTGCTCCTCTGACCAGCTCAACATAACTGAAATCCTTAGGCCTTTGTAACACCACCATTAATGTAAGCAGGAGAACACATGACTAGTTGACCTTTACAATAAGACCTGCACAGAAAAACAATAGAAATGAGTCATCATTCAAACTGGACCAGGAAGATAGCCAAATAATGGGAGGGAAGGAGTAAGAATTCTTGATTAAATGACTGGAGGTCTAAGAAAACTGAGTTCCTTTCCAGTATTGCAAGAAATGACTCACACTGACTGTGTCATGGTAGGGAAGTAGGTCTATCATATAATTGGCGGTGACTTATTTCCATGCCAAGTAATACAAAATCTCGCTGAGGTGTTTTATCATAGACCAAGGATTCAGGAACATGTACATCTCTAGGAAGTATAATCAAGCTCTCTTTCCAAAGTAACTATTAATTAGTAACATACGGATAATAAGGAAAAAATGGAAAGGTAAACAAAAGAAAAACTTTCTGCAGTAATCTCCCACAAGTTGCTCAAACTAGACTTGGTCATGCTCATAGATGATCAGTGCATTAGGAACCAGTAAGCAACCTATAAGCAGAAGGAAAAAGCACTCAAAGAACACAACAGTGCAACATTTCAGCTTCGCATAAAAAGTATATAAGTTACGACTCAATGCAATTCCAAACTCTACTTTTGGCAAAAGATGCAGAAACAAACAGCAGCTTAACTATTCTTTAAAAACAATGCATCCTTTAGACCCAGAGTTTATATTCTTTTCCCGGGAGGACACACTAAGTCAAATATCACAAATTCATCAACAGAAATCGGCATTAAAAACACCTCACAATATGGGTTTATGTCTGACATAAATATGTAAACCCAACGAAAGAAAAGATCCTATCCAGATGACATAGAACAAACATTATTGAAGACCACCACACAATTGAAAACAAGATATATCATATAAACACAACTGCAGCAACCCAATGATAAGAAGTACCATTATAAACTTTGAAATAATCATCGACATGAGAGCTAGTTAAACCAATAACAAAGCTATCTTTTTCTAGACCAACCCATCAGAAAAGAAAGACGCTAGAGTATAATATTGGTACCAAAAACTAAAAGAGCCTCCAATCAAACGACATCTGATACTTGAGCTAAACATGTGCGCCATAAATATGAATGTAATAACAAACACTAAAAGAGTCTCCACTCCAATATTTTTCTGATACTCTCAAATTAGAGCTAAACTTAAACCTTAACATTAGACAGCAACATATAGTATATGATACTATTTCTGCAGTATCTCCACATTCAATCACCTAAAGCATGAAAAACTAGGCGAGTTGGTAAATTCCTACTCCATGACTCAGTATACATAGAACATAAGCTTAGATTCTAAAGATTTGAAGTTAAAAACTAGATTGCAGTAGATGAAGTTGATACTTCTTGAGCATGTAATCTGTCAGTATTATACTCCCTTCACTACAATTCCTATATGATATTAAATGTCGAGTGTCGACTCTATTCCATTATCAATGCACACATACACAGCTCCTGTAATTTCCAAGAATCCGAATCCCTGAGGTTTTCAAAATATGACGTTACATGTAATTCTCTATCAACTAACTTTTTGACGCTTGTTTTCATAGAAAGTTATTCAACTAGCACGACCATAATAGTTTACTCTAATTAGCATATCAAACCTCAAACAGAATTAAACACATGTATACAAAACGAAGTGCGGGGAGTATAAAACACAGACATTGGAAGTTAGTTAGCAGCACGTACCGGGTTCTACTACTGCTGCTGATTCTGCTGATTAGGTGGTGGAGGCATACCAGGACGAGGAGGTCCATAAACACCACCAGGAGGTGGAGGGGGCATACCAGGACGAGGCGGTTGACCAGGAGGACCACCAGGCATTCCAGGCCTACCACCAGGAGGAGGAGGTGGACCCCTCATCATATTAGGTGGGGGAACCATAGGCCGCTGACCAAACTGAGGCGGAAACTGTGGAGGTTGACCACCAGGACCAGGAGGAGGACGAAACATAGGTGGTGGAGCCATCTGCGGCATCCCACCAGGTCTCTGCATCTGCATACCCTGAGGGGGCATTGGTGGGCCACCAACAGGCGGTCTCATAGGGGGATAGTTCATCGGGGGAGCTGAAATCGGAGGACGAGCAATCTGAGGCTGCATCATACCAGGAGCAGGCCCACCAACACCACGAACAGGCCCAGCAAGCCCAGGCTGAGCCTGCACCAACGGCCCAGTAGGAACACCACGACCAGCAGCACGACCGATACCGGGTCCAGCAACAGCAGACCCGGGACCAGTAGACTTGACCCGAGATTCATCAGGAGGAGGTGGGCCCTCAACAGTCATGGAAATAACTTCTTCACCACGGAGAAGTACGAGACCAAGTGTACGGCGATCTTCACGTTCTTCCTTAGAGCCTTTAGTCGGTGGGAGTTTACGAAACTCCTCACAGTCGCCGAGTACCAGGTTCATGTGTCGGTCGAATGCCATGAATTTTCCGATCAGTTGACGCCCGTCTTGGATTGTAACACGCATACGGTAGTTTATGTATTGTAGCATTTTTGAACTCTTAGACATCGACATTGTGGCTGAATTTTTGAAGCACAATACAACGGTGCCGGCGAGAGTAGGTGGCACGGCGGAGTCTCTCCGCTAGGGGAAGTGTAGTTTTTGAAGAGGTTTGAGAATTAGGGTTTTAAGAGGGGGCAGTCAATGAATATATATAACGGGGTTCTATGGTCTTTTCACCGCAACTTAGCTCATTATTTTTGTTTTCCCCCCTTTTCATTTACAGGAAAACTTGTTAAATTTGTGAAAATTTACGAGATGGTAATTGTCGGGTTCGATGTTTACATCAAATCAAACTAATAAATCTGGTTCTATATATTAATAAAGTAAAATTATGTATTAACTAATCATAATTAAGTGAGAATAGTGTATTTGTTAACATATGGCATGCATACATTGATTTGATGTAAATACCGAGTGTGAGTAAGTTTTTACATATGTGTGTGTATTTCCTAAACTCTAATTTGAGGTTACACAATTGAATTTATAATTATTGGGCACAAACAACCCCTTATATCAAGATTTTAGGCGTGATAATCATAGGTTGGAACGTGATTATGCAACAACCAAATTATTAACAATAATGAATGAATTAATAATGACGATAACAAATGAGCAATGACACTAAAGTTGAGGAAATCTTATTAATTGATCCGTGAAGACTTTAATGATGAATAACAGTGATTAGGCAGTGAGAATAAAGTAGAGAAAATCTTATTGATTGAGCCGTGAAGACTTCAATAATCAATAACAGTGATTAGGCAATGAGAATAAAGTAAAGAAAATCTTATCGATTGAGTCGTGAAGACTTCAATGATGAATAATAGTGATTAGGCAATAAGAATAAAATAGAAAAAATCTTATTAATTGAGCGGTGAAGACTTCAATAATGATAGCAATGCAGGCTACCATAAGAGCAGTAGTACCGTGAGCAATTGAGAGCAAGAATAATAGTGTTTCGTGCGTAGAAATTGCTAAGGGGTATAAGTGAGGGGGAGAGTGAGTATATATAGGCTAGGCATCCTAAACATAATGAAAATCTCATTCCCCCACGTCTTTCCATGATTAGATAAAGGAGGCCGTTGGAGCAGGGCTCTTACCTAATTAAGTGTCTATATGGACTCCTCCAAAATTTGAGTGTCCAAATATTCAACGGATGAGTTGTGTCTGATTGTGATCAACCTATCTGTCTCTAGGCTAAGTTGAAGATGACATGTCTTCGAATTTTACTCCAATTGTGCCACGTTATCGGACACTTGGTAAAAATATATTTGGTCTAATTTTCACCAATACACTAAGTCTGCAAATCATTGAAAAAATAATATAGAAAATTTCTAAAAATAATATAACAAATCGCTATAAGGCCATTTCTTCTATTTAAGTTATAAAGAGCGTAAGAGATTACTTTCTCGTAATATTTAAAATTTATTGATTATTAAGATTTAATTTGGTAGATAAATGATCTTTAGTTTTTATTTTTGTTGCTTACCCTCGTCTGAACTTAGGTTCTACTTTATAGGTATAATCTGTAAGTTGATACATTTGAGTTCAATTATCTATTTATTACAACAACTGAAAACATAAGAATATAAAAAAGTAGAAATAACTCCCTCATAAAAGTTATTGCTCTTACAAATACAATGGTGAACTTTAACTTCATAACAAATACATCAAGAGCAAATGTTAATATACTATCCTATAATTGGAATATAAATAAATGCCAATAAAAATATCATAATTCATGTGTTATATTTACAGATCGTCCATCTGTAGTCATTAAACTTTAACTTGAGTCATGCACCCGCAGGAAAGCAAGCATGTGTTAGACCTCTAAACATTGGACATCAGCATGGCATGGACAAAGCAAGGCATTGGCATGTTAGCCTTGAGTCCTTGACATTGACCTTAGTAGGATGCGGAAATAATGTGCCAAGTGTGACAGGCATGAGTGTCGTCTAGCTTAAATGTGCTGGTAGGCACTTAGACAAATGCAGCTAAGGCAAGGGGCCTTGAAGAGGGCAAGGCAACCGTGATTATGTGGAAAATAAGTAGGCAAATACAGGTGCTACAATAGAGGGGCATGGCTTGTCATTAACATGACCATTACATGGCGCGGACAATGCATGACAAAGGTGCTATGCGCACAACGTGCAACATGAGTGTCAAAGGCGCTGAGTGCCAGGGCATGGCATGAGTGTCAAGATACTTTCGGCGTGAGCTGAAAGGATGACTAGAATTGTGGCCTTACTAGATCGTGGCCTCGTAGTGGAGGTTGTCTACTAAACCACTTAGTACAATGGTTGCACGCCTCCTGTCGTTTTACCTTTGTAGCTACGTTTTGCAGACTACTGCACGAGTTTTGGTTAAGGCATTTAGAGATAAGCAAGTCAATTCGTCCTTTTGTACTTGTGATAAGTAGAAAAGGTTGAGCGTTTTTCCTTTAACTTTTGTGTATGCTTTTACTTTGTCACCTTGAGATAATTCTATATCCTTGAAACAAAATTGTGTCAAAAGTTGTGTCAAACTTGTGTTGGTTGTCGTACAGGATTCTAGGCTAAGTGTTTATACATGTTTCAATAGATACGATGCATCTCCGGGTTCTCCATATTCCCAAAAACCTAAATGAATATATTATATGATTTTTATTGTTCTCATTTGATAATGTCATACGATAAAAACAACATTTGTAAAGGGAAAAAAACTTTAATCTATCTGGATCTAACATAGATGTGTCTCAGTGTCATATAGAAGAAGTTTTATATGTTGCAACCAACTAATTTAATTTTAAAATTTACATTTTACAATTGAGAAATTTTTATTTTTTTTAAAAAAAAAAGTTTGTTGGATATACTTTAGTTTTAACAGTAGCGTGATTTCAAAGGTATTTTCTAATATATTTCTTCTCCTAGTCGAGGGTCTATCGGAAACAGCCTCTCCACCGTGGTGGGAATAAGGTCTGCGTACATCTCACCCTCTCTCCAGACCCCACTTGTGGGATACACTGGGTATGTTGTTGTTGTTGTATATATATATATATATATATATATTTTTTGAAAAAAAGAAAACATGCCCACACATGAGGGACACGTTGAATACATCATTAAGTAAATAAAAGTGTACCATATCTAATGATTTAACTTTTAAATATGGTCCCATAATTCAACTTAGCACTACAATATTAAAGATATAATTAAATAAATAAATATATAAGTGTTGCTCCCAAACGCACACGCAAGTATACGTGGTCGACAAGTAATAAAATGATAAGTAGAGTATCGTTCCAACGAGGACTATTCAGACTGGACTCCTAACAAACAATTTCTTAACAACTACTCAGGGATCTTTTCCAATAGTGAGAATTTCATTAACTAAAGAACAGTAATTTAAATGGTGGAAATTCTGTCAAACTTTGGCTGTAAACAATATTAACGAAACGGTCCAGGGTCAGAGCTACGACCAATCCAGTTGAGCTTTCCAGTTGATTCTACTTCTCAAATCCCGGATTACTAACTAACAGATTAAATGTACCAGTGAAAACCTTTCGATTCTTCACGGTCTATGCAGGCTACTCCAATCCCTATATGTCTATGGGTTGAATCACGTGCACGCATTAACGAATTCTGTGATTAGTTAAGCTAGGCGAGCAAGTATATGTCTATCCTACTCACAAATTGGTTCCCCGATGCCCAGGTTCACAATCTAGCCCCACTCTTTCTTATTGCGTTCATAAATTCACTCTTTCGAGTTCAATCTAAGAACCATACATAATGCATAATTATCGAGCTCTAATAATTAAACAAGTGAAATCAAGAAAGAATAAGTAACCCGTTATGGGATTCAATATATGGAATTCAATCTTCAAACATCAACCTTCATGAAACACTCTAACCCTAGAACGAAAAACTTAGCCACGCATACTCATAATCAAAAGACAATGATTTGATGAGATAATGATGAAATAATTAATAGATGAAAGAATAGGAATTAAACCCTTGTTCAATGAAGTATGGTGCTCAACAATTGCTCCAAAGTCTGAACCCCC
Organism: Petunia secreta; assembly: GCA_029990175.1. NCBI lineage: Eukaryota > Viridiplantae > Streptophyta > Magnoliopsida > Solanales > Solanaceae > Petunia > Petunia secreta. Next base: position 454,878 of record JARKIP010000081.1, on the reverse strand, counting down.
TTCAAAAACGAAGTAAAAGAGTATTTATAGTGTTTACAAAAGCCTAGCAATTAGTTACGCCTAAGCCTAGACGAAATAGGACTTCCAAAAACGCTCCAGGGGCGCTATAGCTGGCGCCCCGCGTCTCAAAACGCGCTCAACGAATCAGAGACCGTCGAATCTTGCACGCAACGGCCATGCCCCACGCTAAAAAACGCGCCAGAAAAGTGGGCGCTATAGGGGCGCGCCGCACCTCATACCGCGCCAGGCAAAATTCCTGCTTTCGTCGTTCGCAGCTTGCTTCGTTCCGTGCCTTCGTGTGCTCGATCCAATCCTCAATCCAAATTCAATATTTTCTTGCTCGATCATGCTCTTTAAAGCTTCAATTGCACTTCATAACAACCTACAATCATATGACATAAAATCAGTACAAAAATCACATTCGTTAACTAGAAAACGGGCGAATAAAGTACTCAAACGTGAGGAAATATTGAGAAAATATTGGCATAAAATGCCAAACATCAATAAGTAGCAAGTAAAAGTTCATATAAATAAGGGCGCACGTTAAGCTAAAGGAAATGCTCTCGGCGCACGATTATCTGAAAGTGCTAACATATGCCAAAAGCTATGCCTCAGCAACGTAAACCCATCGAAAAAGTATAAATCCAACCAAAAAACTTAAGAACACCAGAAGATCAAGTTTACAAACTAACTCCCTTAACTTTTGGGAGATTCTTACCACCTATGTTCTCAATCAGAGAAGAATCTGAAGAAGATAAGCTAACAGTGGAAATTAAACTTGAACCCTAGTTGCAAGAATTAGCAACAGCTATCAAAGAGGAGCTTTTGGGTCGCCGGTTACAGTATTATGATGAACCTTCATCGGAGCAGCTAACACCAAATGACAAAAACAATCAGAGCTCACAGATGGGTAAGTCTCGGACTTATATTCTACCAATGACTAGAAATGGCACGGTAGTAGTGAAAATTCTGAAGGAAAACGTAAAACCCCAGGAAGACTATTGGAAAACTACTCTGATAGGGTATGTAATTGGGATACACCTTAGGTCAGTTCTATAGTGAATTATGTATCAAATGTTTGGAATTTTGTTACAAAACCCTAGATCCTGATGCATGATGATGGATATTTTCTGTTTAAATTTAACACCATTGATGAGTGTGACCTGGTTCTTCAATCAGGCCCATACAGATTCTGTAACAAGCCATTGATCTTACACTAATGGTCCATATATTTTAGCTTTAATCCAGAATGCATAACATTCATTCCATTGTGGGTAAATTTTCCTGGGCTTCTAGTGGGATACTGGTCAGCTGAAGCTCTAAGTAAAGTTGCAAGTGCCATAGGAAAGCCAATGTATACAGACAAAGTCACTACTAATATGGGCAGGATCTCTTATGCTAGGATCTTGATTGAGGTTGATGTATCACAGTTTTTACTAGACTGCATAGAGATTGATACACCTTCTGATGTGATTTACCAGCCCGTGGGATATGATTGGATGCCAAAATTTTGTATTGATAGTATGAGATTTGGGCACACACCTGACACTTGCTGGAAAAATGAGCTAAAAGAAGACAAGCAGCATCAGAAAATGCCTAAGAAAAGGAGAAGAAGAAACAAGAAACCCCATGTAACCAAGCTGGAATGGCAAGCTAAAGAATCAAATGAAGAAACGGGTGAGCAGCAACAAGTTGATCGGCTAAAAGAGCAGCCTACTAGCCCTAAGGGGACAGAGCCATATGACAAGATTGAAACACAGGCTGACCTTAGCATTCAGCAAATAGGACAACAAAGTAGGCAAATGCAACATGATTGTATGCCTGCAGGGCAAATTGTTGCAGTAGCTACTATAAAAAAATATGCAGCATTATCTGATTGTATTGAAATCTTTAGAGGGCTCAATAAAGCCCAAATTGTTGCAGCAGCTACTATAAACAAATATGCAACATTATATGATTGTATTGAAACCTTTAGAGGGCTCAACAAAGTACTCAAGCAACTAGAAATAAAGTGGATCTCATTGGTTGTATTGAGACCAGAGTTAAACAAAGAAAATCTAAAAAAATAATGACAAAGATAACAAAAGGATGGAATACTTGCTGCAACTACGTGCATGCAAGAAATGGTCGAATTTGGCTCTTCTAGAAAACACATATCAAAGTTCAAGTGTTGACAGTAGCTGAGCAATTGATTTGTAGAGGATATCTCTACACACTTCACCACACTACTGACCATTGTGTATGGGAAAAATGAAGTAAGGTAAAGAGAAGCGCTGTGGAATGAACTACAACTCATTAGAATGCAAACATAAGCTGCATGGTTACTCTATATGGACTTTAACAATATCCTTTCATCTGAGGATAAAATAGGAGCTCCAGTGACTCTGCAAGAGACACAAGGTTTCCAACATTGCATTGCCGGCTTGAAAATTACACCATTAAAGGCAACAAGTTGGCACTTCACCTGGTGTAACAAACAACAAGGCAGAAACAGAGTGTACAACAAGATAGATTGGGCATTGGGAAATTATCAGCGGCTGCAACAATATGGACACATAGAGGCTGACTTCCTGAACCCGCAGGTGTCTAACCACTCTCCTATCTTGATAAGATGTGGAAAAAGAACAAATCTGCACCCCAAGCCTTTCAAGCTCTATGCTAATGTAATGAACCATCATGACTTTGAAGCTAAGGCTAGTTTGATATGGCAACAGAACATCAGAAGTAGCTCAATGGTTAGAGTATGGGAGAAATAGAAAAACCTCACAGCAGAACTTAAGAGTATCTCCACATACATGGCATCTTATGAGCAGAAGCTTTCACAAGCAAGAGAAAGACTAGAAATAGTGCAAGATAGCCTTAAAACATCACCACTGGACCAGCAGCTGATTGACGGAGAGAAAGAACTTCTATCTGAGATAGAGCAATGAAGCATAATAGAAGAACATACATTGAGGCAAAAGTCCAGGGCAATATGGATCACTGCAAAAGATGCAAACACTAAATACTTCCATGCTCAATGGAAAATCATAACTGCAAGGAATTCAATTACTTCTATCTATAATGAGCAGGGGCTCAAAATCACAGACCCTAAGATAGTGGAACATGAATTCATATCCTTCTTCACCAGCCTTATGGGAGACAGTGCAGAGGAACTCCCTTGTATTAACTCTGAAGTGATTAAACAAAGAACATGTCTGAATTATGATCAGCAATGCCAGCTGATAAAAGAGCTTACAGATGAAGAGATAATTACAACAATCAGAGATATGCCCATAGACAAAGCTCTAGGAGAGGATGGCTATTGTATAGAGTTTTATTTAAAGAATTGGGAGCTGATCAAAGAAGATGTAACAGGAGCTATTCATCAGTTCTTTAGTACTGGTAAACTGCTCACTAAGATCAATTGTACGACTATCACATTGGTACCTAACATACTATCACATTGGTACCTAACATTCCCCTACCACAGTGAAGTACTATAGGCCAATATCATGTTGTACCATGCTGTACAAAATCATTGCAAGAATATTGACAAACAGGCTGAGTAGTGTTGCTAATGCTATTGTAAGTTCTTCATAGTCTGCCTTTATTAAAGGTAGAAACATCATTGACAACATACTATTCAACCATGAATTGTTCAAAGACTATGGAAGAAAAGGAATGTCACCTAGGTGTGTCATAAAAGTTGATATTAGGAAAGCTATGATACACTGGAATGAAGCTTTCTTCAAAGAGTTCTAGTTAACCTATGTTTTTCACATAAATTTATCCATTGGGTAATGGAGTGTGTGACAACTGTCACTTACTCCTTGGTGATGAATGGTGGGCTTACTAAGCCATTCAAGGGAAGAGGAGGCCTCAGACAGGGTGACGCTATGTCACCCTACCTGTTTGTGATTGCAGTGGAATAATTGCAAAGGAAAATGAATCAGCTCATCAAACATGATGACTTCAACTTCCACCCAAGATACAGGAATTTTGGCATCACTCACATTTGTTTTGCTGATGATCTACTCGTGTTTTATAGCGCAGACTTGGAATCTATCAAGCTCCTACATACTACCTTCCAGATTTTCAGGCTTCAAACCAACCCTGACAAGAACTCAGCTTATATAGCTGGGATATCTAGTTATGACAAGCAAAGAATTATGGATTATCTGGGGTTTGAAGAAGGACAACTACCATTCAAATACCTAGGAGTTCCATTGTCCTCAAAGAAATTATCAGTAGCTCAATGCTTGCCTCTAATAGAGAAGATCACTGCAAGGATGAAGTGTTGGTCAATAAATTTACTATCTTTTACTGGCAGGCTGCAACTGATTAAGACAGTAATCTTTGGGATACAGACATATTGGGCACAAATTTTCCTTCTCCCTAAGAAGGTCATGAAAGAAATAGAAGCAGCATGTATGACCTTCCTCTAGACAGGAGTTGTGACCATCTCAAGGAAATCTTTAGTAGCTTGGGAAAGAGTTTGTCTGCCATCAGCTGCAGGAGGTTTGAATATCCTGAACCTTTGTTTATGGAACAAAGCAGCATTATTGGAGCAACTATGGGCTGTTACCAATAAGAAAGATAGCTTATGGATCAGTTTGGTACCCAACTACTACATAAAGCAGCAGCCACGAGACACTTGCATCACCTCTAAAAAGCAGCAGCTTGGGTGATCAGGAAAATACTAGAAGCAAAAAAGGTGATTGTGTCACATACTGCATTACAGAGGGACCTAACCATGATACTGGACACAATGAAGACACAAGCATGGGTATCTTCAATAAAAAAGGCATATCTCACTTTATTGCCTCAGCTCCCTAAAGTCCCATGGAAGAGTTTGACACTGCACAACAACATCCACCCAAGGCACAAATTCACTTTGTGGCTTGCTGTGCATCAAAGACTGGCCACTGTTGAAAGACTTCAGAAATTTGGCATTCAGATACCATTGAGCTCTGCATTCCGCAACAATGTTGATGAAACATTTGAGCACTGGTTCTTCAATTGCCAGGCAACAAGTGCCTTGAGACAAAGATTATACAGTTGACTAGGCATACAGAGGAACTCAACTAATTGGCAAGAGGAGCTAACATGGATCACTAAGATTTCTAAGAAGAGGGCTGAAATAGGACCTATCATAACATGTGTCTTTGCCTTGCTAGTATACATTATATGGAGAGAAAGGAACCAAAATCATATTTTATGCAGCTGTATACAATGTAGATAAGCTGAGCAGAGAGATAGCATTACATGTTTATATCAAGGGGTTTGGACTGTAGAAATAGAAATGACCTCTAAAGCTGCTAAAAACCTTTTCTTAGTTGGAAAGGGGAGTGTTTTTAGACATTGTAATCCTGTAATAACTATTAGATCAGTAATGTATTAGTTACTTGTCTAGTTAGTCTTAAGAGTCGGTTTTTAGGAGAAACAAATGGTCGGCACTTGTCTGATTTGTAATGATAAATTTTGGTGAAATGAAATTAATCTTTACAAAAAAAAAAGTTGATATAAATAGCACGTGTCCTATAAGTGGGAGTAATTATCTTTTCCTTTTACACTTTGTTTGGATCATTGTTACTCATTGTATTGTATTGTATTGTTATTATGATTACAACGTTTGTTTTGGTTGTTACTTTAATTTCGTTGTATTGTATTGTTAAGTTCCGTTGTTACCTAACAATGAAAAGACCCACTTTTTGTTACAATATTATAACCTTATAATCCTATTTTACCCTCTATCCTATTTTCTTATTTATATACACCCAAGTAGTTATTTTGACCTCATCTCCCCTCTTCTCAAAATACAGTATGTTCCCTGCCTCTCTTATTACTTTGTACGTACCTGCCTCTTCAGATTCACAAGTCATCTTGTTGTGTGATTACATTAAACGTTTTATCTTAATTTATTTAATGTATAATTCTTAATTTCATTAATTACAGAGCAAAAACGTGAAACTTGAGTTAGTAGATTTCATTAATTACAAGCCATATGTTTTTTTTTTTTTTTGATATAAAATATATGATGACACTTTTGTTAATAACTATTATTTGGATAATATGATTGCTTGCATGTCGTTATGGAATATTATTTTTTATCTAAATTATTAATAGTGTGAACTTATTGTTATGTTTAATATTATTAACTTATTTTTTTATTTTCATTATAATTTGCACGAATATATTTATAAGGTATAGTTGGTGATAAACTAGTAAATATAAACTGTCTCAAATTATATTAAAAAAAATTTGTTACTTAATCTAATATTTAGAACAACTAAGGGTATATTAGTAAACTTATTAGTTACAGTACAATACAATACAATCAAAACAAACAATAACAATGTTACTAAACAACGGGAAACAATACAATCAATTCAAACTTGTTTTTATAATACAGTACGATACAATACAATACAATACAAAACAATACATTATGAAACAATAGGTAACAATGATCCAAACAGAGTGTTAGGCATAGTGCAAATTTTTACCAAAATCCCTTCCCTCTAATTCTAAACCACCCCACCCCCTCCAAAAGAGACGAAGAGAAGGGCACGCAATCCAAAATAACTACAACTGAAAATAAAATACTTAAATGATTTGCCAAATTTGGCACGTTTTAAAATTGGTTGGCAAATTCAACTTTACCGTGTACTTTCCCACTGCGTTTTCTCTGAATCTTGACTATAACACCACTACACTACTTTGTAACAACCCAATATATATATTTTAGTATTAAAGTTAGTCAACCCAATATATACATTTTCTCCGTTAAAATTCTTGAGTGCTTGGTGATTCAAACATGGATACTGAATCAGGTAATTTAGTTCCAAAAAGCTGTTCCACTTTTAATTATTTCAAAATAATATGTCTTATGGGATTGTCTGTTATGTGTAGTGATTGAATTCTTGGGTGACGTGCCACTGTTACAGAGGCTCCCTAGTTCTTCTCTCATCAAAATTGCCCAACTCGTCAAAGTTCAACATTATGGTATTGACAAGTTATCAGCAACTGAATACATGACATTGGAGATTTATTTTTTGATCAATCAGTTTATACTTCATAGTCTTTAATTATTTGTCTTGACAGTTTTCTTGAACAAGACATGTCCTGGCTATTTCAATTTGATAAGTTTAATTAAAGATATAATATCATGATTGACTGCTTTGAATCCTTCCATACTGATGTTATTTTTCATTAAAGACAGTCATGATGGACTGGTCTCTTATTTTCAATTCGTTTTGTTTTATCTTGCAGATCGTGGAGAATATGTTGTCCGTGAAGGGGAACCTGGCGATGGAGTTTACTTCATATGGGATGGAGAGGTAAGTCCAAGTGCTATTTTTGTTTTAGTTGTACTGAATGTGTGTGGATATAAATCATGGGAGTTGATCTTTTCTATTGCTATATGGTAATCATATTTTCAGGCTGAAGTCCGCGGTTTCAGCCAGGCAGATGATGAAAATCGTCCTGAGTTCCAGCTGAAAAAATTTGATTATTTTGGTCAAGGTGAGATGGTCACTATCATCTATATATTTTTTTTGCCTTTCTTGATTTTTTCACTCAATGCCAACTTCCAAATTTGAGGAGTTCTGAATTGACTAGCTTGTCCTGGTATGATCACTAGTCAGTGTTGTCTCTTTTTGCTGTATAAGTGTTCTATATGCTGCTTCAGATTCGGTTATTATCCCTCTTTAGGTTTCTTTTTAGCGTCTATTAGTTGCACTGTTATGTTCTACTGCTTTTAGATTTTCAATCTCAAAGCTTTGGTAAAGTAAAAGTGTTGGGTAATTACAAGGTTCAAGATGTTATGGCAGGTATGGAGACATCTACACCGCATGCTGAGGTGATTGCATTGACTAAGGTACTGCCTCTTTCCAACCATGGAACAGTTATCTTTCCCTTATTTACTTTATGATGTCCAAAGCATTCTGCGTCTAATGTTGTAGACTTGTTGTTATGTTCTAACTTTATCTAATGGCAGGTTACCTGCTTAGTTCTGCCTCATCAGCATAATAATCTGCTCCAGCCCAAATCAATCTGGAATGCGGACAAAGAAAGAGATAAATGCCCACTTGTCGAGCACATATTGCACTTGGAGCCTATTGATGTATGTTATTTATGCCTTTCGTAACCTAATCATTGACCTCTCATTCGATGTACTTCATATGTAGGCTGTGAAGTTTCTGTATTCTTTCCTTCTTTCTATTTGTTTAGACTCAGTCATCTAGCCAACTCATGTACCAATACTAGGGCAATTTAGCCCCTGTGTGACATGCTATGGCCTTCAACAAAATTTGGGATTTCAATCTCCAATAAATTTCTTGTTTTGAAACCCGTACCAATGATACTTGACACTTGAGCTTTCTCTACCATTTCCTCCCCATTTAGAGATATGGATCTTCACCTGATAGCCAATGGTTTTAACTAGTGAATAATTCGGAGTGTGATGGCGGATGGTTTTCCTGCATGTTAGAGATCTTAATTGGCTTGTATCCTGAAGATGCTTCTATAGTAAGTGCTTTTGAGTTCTTAACTTCTCAGGGCTATCAAATGATCCTTCTTCTAACTACTAGTGAGTTTGTTTTTATACTTTTGCTAAGAAATAATTTTATTAAAAATAATTCAGAACCAAGGAGGTAATGACTGTATACAGAAAGCTCATAGGACTTGACTCCTCTACGTTGACGGGACGTCAATGAAGTCAAACGCAATTTCTACTTCATTTACAACATTTGACCGACACCAATAGTTTAAATTCTGAAGACATCTATGTTTAGATAAGAAATATGTTTGATTTCTCAGCAGTATACAAGAGTGGAACTTCTTGGTACAAGAGTGGAATTCTCCACCATTGCACATCGAACTCCTAACCACTTGTCTTTCTTTTGTAAGATAATAGTTCCATATCTTTCAAATGCTTTCTCTAGAAAGCTCTTCTAGATCTCGATTTGCTTTAGAAAAAAGACACCGGTTCTTGTGAATACTTGAATGTGTTATTCAAGATAATTAGGTAGATCAGGACAATTACTATTCTATCACCATGCACTTGCAGATTGTTAACTTTGGAACTTTCTTTTTTCTGAAGTATTGATGTCTCATAGTATTCCCAGTACAGTGTCCCCATATAAAGAAAAAGTATTTGGGAATTCTAACATTTAATCTGTTGAAGGTGAACATTTTCCAAGGAATAACATTGCCGGATGCTCCCAAATTTGGAAAGGTGTTTGGAGGTCAGTTTCTTGGGCAGGTAAAATTGAAATGCTCTTTTTCACCACCACACCGTGGACCGCCCACTTCCATTGGAGTTTATCTTCATATGACTTAGGCCTCTTTGTGAGTTATTATGCTTCATTTACTGTGCTCCAATATACAGGCATTGGCTGCAGCATCAAAAACTGTTGATTTTCTCAAGATTGTTCACAGTTTGCATGCCTACTTCCTTCTTGTTGGGGATCTCGACAGTAAGTTACTTCTCTTTATTATTTGATTGATTATGACCTTTCTAGTGTTTGATGATGCATGACTGCTAGGTTACATCTGAAATAAATAGCCAATTTAAGCTAATATTCATTTCTTTGTATTTCCTTGGGAATCCTATGCCAGAATGTGCAGCTGTCTGATTTGATGGAATTTGTTTTTTAAGATAATATCTGCAGTATTTTCATTGTGGGGCCTGGAGGCAACTGTAATATTAAGCTTTTCACTTTTTCCGTTGTTCAAGAGAAAAATTATATGACTTCCAAAGTTAAGCATTCACCCTAAAGTTGAGGATTTCTCCTTCATATTAAATTAAGCTAAACATTTATCTAGTGTTGTTTGAGAGGATCAGATATTTTTTGAGGATGGTAACAAAATTTGGAGAATAAGTTATTTTTCCCTATTTATGAGTGGATGTGTGTGAAGTTATTTATGTCTGCTTGTGTTCAGGTTCTTAGAGGTAAAACATGTGCGGAATTAAAGGTTTGGATAATTGAATTCTTGTGGAACTGAAAAGAGAGAATTGTCCACGTTAATAACCTTGTCCGTATTTTTATAAAGTAAAAAGATAGACATATTAAGACTTTCAGTTTGTTAGTATTCTCAAAATTGAACACCCTAAACATTTGGAGCAGAGGTTGATTCAAGACTACTGAAGAAAAGAATCAACTTGCAATGGTAAAGCTCTTTGGTGCACTCAACAATAAAAATTCTGAAGGGGGGCAGTGGTCCACTAAAGCAGTCTCTGCAAGTTATGGTGTTAGTGTGTGGAGTCATAAGGAATCTTTGGTCAATTTTCTCAAGTTATGTGGGTGTCAGGGTGGGAAATGGGATGAAAATCTCATTTTCGAATGATCGTTGGATTGGAAATGAATCTTTAAAAGAGCAATTCCCTAATATATTAACTTGGAGTTGGCCCAACAACCAAACGCTAGCTGAGCTGTGGAGTCAGCAGAGATGGAATTTGACCTTTTGAAGATTTTTGAACGACTGGGAGGTGCTCAGACTAGTTGAATTCTATAAAGTGTTGGAGGACTTCAAAGGAATCTCGGATCAGGAAGATAGACTACATTGGAGAAGGGACAGCAAAGGCCTTTTTACTGTGAAGTCTGCTTATATGGGACTCAATAGTTCAGGAAAACATAGTGAAAGATGGCATTGGAAACACTTATGGAAAATGAAAGCACCATTTAAGGTTGTATGTTTCTGCTGGCTGGTGGTAAAAGAGGCTGTTTTGACACAAGAAAATTTGCAAAGAAGAGGCATGCGGTTGTGTTCAAGATGTTTTCTATGCGGGAAAGAAAATGAAACCAATAGTCACCTGTTTTTGCACTGCCGGGTTACTTGGAGTTTGTGGCTGCTATTTTTAAACATGAAGGACCTGGGTGGCCAAGATCAACGGGAGAGCTCTTAGCATGCTGGAACAATCAGGGTGGCGTGATTAGCCAGAAAAAATGGTGGCGTATCATTCCTGCTTGCATTTGGTGGACAATATGGAGGGAAAGAAATTCCAGATGCTTTGAGGACATATCTAACCCTGAGCAGAAAATCAAGATGAACTGTTTTTTTTTTTAAATTCACTTTTGGTGTAAAGAAAAATTTGTAGAGGAGGTAGGATCCCTGTTAGATATAATTGAAGGTCTGTGAAGGATAAAGGCTAGTGTATCTTTGGGGATGCTTTTTCCTGTTTTGCTATGTATTATCTGTTTCTTTAGCACTTTCTTTGTGCTATCGAACTTTTATTTTTCATAATAAAATATGTTACCAGACCCCAAAAAAATAAAAAAAATAAATCTTCTTATCCAGTTAAACCTTTCAGCCGGTTTGTTTTCTTTCTCCACTTATATCATATGCTTTGGTGGATGTTAGAACCTTGAACGATTTCCCTGCTCCCGACCTCCAAAGGACTCCACTGAAAGAGGATGAAAGGCCCAATATGAGCTTTGTGGCGTTCTAACCCTAATCTGAAGGTTTTGCTGCAAGTATAGTTATTAAGTTGGTGTATAAGTGTGCTTTTTTTGGGCTTCTTGTGTTACTGTGGGTAGAGCACGTTGCCTTGGTGCTGTATCGGACAAATTGGCTTTCACTTGATGGGGTATTGGTCAGGTAGTTGAGTCAGTGCATTGCCTCTGCTCAGTCATTACGCCCCATAGCCAGCTAGTCGTGGGATGCTGGAAAGATATATATTTTATAAGCTGGCTAGGGGTGGCAATTTTTTGCAGGCATCTTTCCAACCTACAAAATCACCCAATGCTTAACCTCTTTGCTTACACCATTGGGAGCCCAAACTTCTTCAGAGTCGCAGAAAGTGGCTTGATGGTTGAGGACTAATCTCTAAACAAAGAAAAATGTGTGGTATACTGGAGTTTCCCAAGTTTCAAACTGCCCTCTTCGAAGTCTGCCTTTCTGCCACATTCTTCACACCACTGTTCTCTCTCCACCTTATTCTACAAGTCCCTTATATTATTATTGTGAGAAATTGTGAGAAAAAATATTATTGATATGTCTCAAAAGAGTGTCTGTACGAAGGAGCCCTACTTATTACTAACTTAGACTTTCTAACACTCCCCCTCAAGCTGGTGCATACAAGTTATATGTACCGAGTTTGTTACAAATATAATCAATACGTGGGCCAGTAAGGGACTTAGTAAAAATATCTGCATGACTTCACAAATTTTGTAACAATGTCCTCCGAAAGTATCTTCTCTCTAACAAAGTGACAGTCAATCTCAATGTGCTTAGTCCTCTCATGAAACACTGGATTTGATGCAATATGAAGAGCAGCTTAATTATCACACACAAGTTACATATGATTGAATTCTCCAAACTTCAACTCTCTGAGTAACTGCTTGATCCAAATTAGTTCGCAAGTAGCTACAATAATTGCACGATATTCTGCTTCTGCACTAGATCGGGCAACCACATTTTGTTTCTTGCTTTTCCAAGATACCAAATTACCTCCTACAAGAACACAATAACCAGACGTAGAACGTCTATCATAGGGACACCCTGCCCAATCATCATCTGGATATCCAACAATTCGTTGATGGCCTCGATCCTTGAAGAGCAATCTTTTGTCCGGAGATGATTTAATATAGCGAAGAATGCGAACAACTGCATCCCAGTGACTATTACACGGAGAGTCCATAAATTGACTTACCACACTCACAGGAAAGGAAATGTCAGGCCGAGTCACCGTGAGGTAGTTTAACTTACCAACCAACTGCATATCTCTCGCAGGATCACGAAGAGGCTCCCCCTGTCCTGGCATAAGCTTGGCATTCGGATCTATAGGAGTATCAATAGGCTTACAACTTTTCATTCCTGTCTCTTCAAGAATGTCTAAGGCATACTTCCTTTGTGATATGACAATACCTGACTTAGACCGAGCAACCTCAATACCCAGAAAGTACTTCAACCTGCCTAGATCCTTAGTCTGGAAGTGTCTAAAGGGATGCTGCTTCAATCTAGTGATACCATTATGATCATTGCCAGTGATAACAATATCATCAACATAGACCACTAAATAAATGCATAAATTTGGAGCAGAATGCCGATAAAAGAAAGAGTAATCAGCTTTACTACGAGTCATGCCACACTTCTGAACAACTGTACTAAACTTACCAAACCAGACTCGAGTAGACTGTTTTAAACCATAGAGTGACCAACGCAACCGACATACAAGACCATGAGACTCCCCTTGAGCAACAGAACCAGGTGGTTGCTCCATATAAACCTCCTCCTTAAGATCACCATGGAGAAAAACATTCTTAATATCCAGGTGATAGAGAGGCCAATGACGGACAACCGACATGGATAGAAAAAGACGGACTGATGCTATTTTAGCAACCAGAGAAAGTGTCACTACAATCAAGCCCAAATATCTGAGTATAGCTTTTTGCAACCAGGTGGGCCTTAGGTCGATCAATTTGGCCGTCCGGACCCATTTTGATGGCATAAACCTATCGACAACCAACAGTAGATTTACCTTGAAGGTAGATAAACAAGCTCCCAAGTACCACTAGCACGTAGAGCAGACATCTCATCAATCATAGCATGTCGCCATCCAGGATGAGAGAGTGCTTCACCTGTAGACTTAGGGAAATAAATAGTTGACAAAGACGACACAAAGGCCTGATGATGTGATGACAGATGATGATAGCTCAAGCCCACATAATGAGGATTAGAATTTGCGGTGGATCGCGTACCTTTTCAAAGTGCAATCGGTAGACTAAGAAGAGACAGGTCCGTAGTAGGTGAAGAGTCTGTTACAGGTTGTGAATTATCTGGACTTGGTACTGGACGTGGACGACGGTGATAAGTCAAAAGTGGAGGCTCTGGAGCAGTAGTAATAACTGTAGGAGGACCAACTGCAGAAGGGGCAACTACAGTAGGAGGAACTACAGTAAGAACAACTGCAGGAGGGGCAACTGCAGGAGAAGGAACTACAGTAGGAGCAATTGCAGCAATTGCAGTAGGAGCAACTCTAGGGGGAACAAGAGTAGTAGGAGCTATGGTGGAATCCTCAAAAGTCGGCACAAGTAAGACTTCAGAGATATTGGAATAGTCAGAAGAAGGTGCAAAGTAAGGTTGACTCTAAAAAAAATGTAACATCTCCTGACATAAGATATCGACGAAGATCGGGTGAGTAGCAACGATATCCCTTTTGAACTCGAGAATAACCAAGAAAGACACACTTGAGAGTACGGGGAGCTAGCTTGTCTTTTCCGGGAACAAAATTATGGACAAAACATGTGCTCCCAAAGACACAAGGTGGGAGAGAGAACAAAAGTGATTGGGGGAACAAAATAGAATGTGGTATTTGATTCTGGATAGCTGAAGAAGGCATACGATTAATGAGATAACATGATGTGAGAACTGCATCCCCCAAAAACGCAACGGAACATGAGATTGTATGAATAAGGTACGAGCAGTTTCTATGAGATGTCTATTCTTTCTTTCAGCTACCCCATTTTGTTGAGATGTGTAAGGACAAGATGTATGATGAATACTCCCATGAGACTTCATGAATTGTTGAAAAGGAGAAGATAAATATTCAGGTGCATTATCACTACGAAATGTGCGAATAGGAACCCCAAATTGATTTTGAACTTCAGCGTAGAAAGTCTGAAGAATTGAAAATAACTTGGACCGGTTTTTCATTAAGAATATGCATCTAGAATAATCATCGATGAAACTGACAAAGTAGCGGAACCCAGAGTAGAACTAACCCAACTAGGACCCCAAACATCAGAATGAACTAAGGTGAACGGAGACTCCGCTCGATTATCAGGACGTCGAGGAAACGTGGAACGAGTATGCGTACCGTACCGAGCTGACATGACTCACAATCTAAGGTAGAAAGATGAGACAATCTGGGAACCATTTTCTAGAGTTTAGACAAATTGGGATGTCCCAATCGTCTATGAAGCAATTCAGGAGAGTCTTTAACAAAAAATGTTGTGGGTTTGCTTAAAGGATTAAGATAATAAAGTCCATTTGACTCACGTCTGGTACCAATAATCCTCCCGTACTATGGTCTTGTATAACAACATAGTTATTGAGAAAAGTTATTGAACAATTATGTGATTGAGATAAGCGGCTAATGAATATGAGATTGAAAGGACAATCAGGAACATAAAGAATTAAGTTTAAAGTAACAGAGGGAAATAGGATAACTTAGCCAACTCCAGTTGCCATGGTTTGTGAACCATTGACTAATGTGACAGTTGGAAGAGATTGAGAATATGAAATAGAAAAGAAAATTGATTTGTTGCCCGAAATATAATCTGATGCTCCTGAGTCAATGACCCAAGGTTCAAGATAGAAGAATGGGAAGCATAAGCTGAAGAATTGCTAGTTTGAACAACAATTGTGATTTTTGAAGATGTCTTCTTGCGAGCCTCTTTATACTTGAGGAATTCATTATAAACTGATAAGGAAATCATCCGACTGGTTAAATTTCCTAAATCCATCTTTATATGACCAATTTCTGAAATATCTTTGAATCCAAGAGACAAGGTAGAATTGGAGTCTTGAAACTAGTCGAAAAACGACTTAGAGTGTTGCCAAAATATATTGGTGATGATGAGAACTTTTAGTCTAACTAAACAGATAAGAAAAAAATCCAAAAATCAGTCGCTGCAATGTGTGAATACTGTCGAAAAAGTGACTGCTACACCGGAACCCTAGACTGGTGGTCGGAGTTAGTCGAAAATACAGTTGGGAGGCTCAGAATGGACAGGCGAGCCCTACGGAAAAAAATCTGACTTGAAAAGTGGCCGGATAACGATACACGCGCCGACGCGTGTGACAGAACGTTCGCCGGAGATCTGACTTCCTCCAGCGCGTGAGAGCGCATGTGATTGATTATGATGGAGAGGCTTACTGGGTTATGGTCGGAAAAGAGGGGCCGACCTTGTGGTGGTGTCGGCTTTCGCACGACACTACTGAAGATATATTCCAACATCGGCAACCTATTTGTCACCGGAAATTGTACAGTGACTTTTTTTTTTCTTTTCACCAATGCTCTGATACCATGTGAGAAATTGTGAGAAAAAATATTATTGATATGTCTCAAAAGAGCGCGTGTACAAAGGAGCCCTATTTATAACTACTATACATGTTTACATATTTTCGCAGTGTGGGACATGAATGACAACCCTACTTATTACTAACTTAGACTTTCTAACATTTATCAATTGTTTTCTTATCGATAATGTGTGTCTGCGCGCGTGTTGAAAGTCAAGAATTGATGTTGTTATCTGGTAGAAAATATCTAGGTTAATTAATATAATGGGATACTGTGTCATAATTCGGGTAATTAAGAAACTGCCCGTGGTCTGAATTATCCTTATTTCATGTAAACTAAGCTGACCTTATTTTTAGTAGCCTAAACTCCTATATAAGGAGCTCTCAACAACTAATATCTTTATCTTCACATGGCACCAGACCTTTTACAATATGCTGGTAAAGATATTAGTAGCTTGGGCCTGCCAGAAGGCTGCATTGTTGGGAGAAAGTTTTTCCTTCTTCTCATAAGTTTTCCATTGTCTCATTCAGTGACTGTTCTAACAGCGACACTCTTATTTCGAGTTACTGTCCCAGCGGCACTACCATCTTTTCGGTGATATACCTCTTTTTCCGACTACTATGCATGTCATCTTTTGGCGATATAACTTAGTCAAAACGTGTATGTATGTGGAACCTAAATCATTCATTACTATTATAGCCAAAAGTTGTCCAGCCTGATTATGTCCATCGTAAAAGTAGCAGCGCTGAAGAATGAAGGCATTCTGTCTGCAGGCATTAGTATTTCTAGTAGCTCCAAGTTCTGCTTATTCATAGGATGCTATGTGCTTTAGCATGAAGGTATCAACAATCTTGTTGACTCTTCCGAGGATGTTGATTGCTCATGCTGTTTTGCGTTATATGGAGGAATCAAACAAACATGACTTGCTGCATGTGCTTCTCTCAAGGAAGTCTTACAATGCTAAAGCGCTCAGAATAGTTTGTTTTATATGCTATAGCCAGAGTTATTAAAGTAACACAAATCTACAAGAAATCTAAAAAATAGTAACCTGAACTTCTAAAAACTGCATCCGTGTGTTCATATGTTGGAGCCTGCAAGTTCTAGCGTTATCAGCTTGCTGAGCTTTGAAGACTATTTGAGCTTACTTTGCTCGTTTTTTCTGGCTCTTTTGTTTTGTTGCCAAGATATAAGGATCATCCTCATTCACAAGCTGGCCTTAAATGTTAGATTCTTTGTGGTTTTCACGTTGCCGTTGCTCTGCCCAAATTACTAAAAATAGGCTTTATTTACTGGCCGACTTTTTCCCCTGCCTGGAGGTTGATGGAGTTGTAGGCTTTATTAATGTTTTTTTTTTTAACTTACTAAATATTGCCATCAGATTGTGGACAGTTTACTTGTTTTATGGCTAGTTGTTCTGGTACTTATTCATGTATTCGAGGGTAAAGGGTATTTAATCCCAAGAAGAAGTATCTATATAAACCTCCTTTTCCTGTACCAATGTAAACCCGGTTGACTAAAAATTTGTATCTTACCCAGTCCAACACTTCTGATTGTAGTTCCAATTATTTATCAAGTTCACCGTGTACGTGATGGGAAGAGCTTTGCTACACGGAGGGTGGATGCAATTCAGAAAGGGAATCTCGTATTCACATTGGTAGCTTCATTTCAGGTGATTATCAACCTTTTTTCAAGTTGGTCATATTCTAGGACACCCCTTTTTTATGTTTTGTTTTTTAATTCAGCTTAAAGATGTAACCTAAATTAATATGATTGTACATAGCAAGATGATTAACTCAATGCAAAGGCATGAACCTGCATGCTATGTAATGAGGATTTATGTAGAAATACGAACCCTGAAAAAATGCATTCAGGAGAAGTATCAGCTTCAGAAGGATAGTTGTGTGTGATTTCGACATAACTTGGATTTCTGGTATGCTGTTATTCCTATTCTTTATCTATGGATATCATGTTGGTATCACATGTTGACATTAAATTATAACCTTCTTATCTCACATAATAACGAAGAAAGTATCAAGAAGGTTAGCAAGATTCACTAGGAAAGATAATTGGATTGGCTCATCGAATTTCAGTCCTTTCTGAAATGCTTTGTTCTGCTTGGGGTTGAAGTCCTAACATGGAATATCCTATCCTAATATTTTCATGATTCAACTTTTCCCCCACAAAAACCTCGAAAAATAATGAATGGTGATTGTGATGGATCCTTTACCTTTGCCTGGAATATTGCTGTAACTTTCTGGTCGGGTGCAACTTTACATGATGCACGTTTAGTCGTTTATGTTTTCATAACACCAACCTTTATATTTTTACTGGTTGTTATGTTTGTAATATTTTGTTTGAAATTGCATGTATACTTGGTAAAATAATGTGACAGAAAGATGAAGATGGATTTGATCACCAGGAAGCAAAGATGCCTTATGTGCCTGACCCAGAAACGGTAACCTACTTGCAATTCTGTTATCTCTGCTACCTATGCAACTCTGCTCCGAACCGCGACTTCTTAAGGTTTTGTTGAACCCCAATTACAGCTTTTATCAATGGAAGATTTGAGAGAACTGCGCAAGACTGATCCTCGGCTTCCCAGGTCATTCTCTGCTCTAGCGCCGTTATGTCACCATACTATAATGTTTTTAACATTTTTTTATGAAGTAATAAACTTTATTAGTGGTGGGGGCAAAAAGGGCCCGTATTCAAGAATTATGCCAAAAAGTAGAAAACCTAGAAAAAGAGATGGTTTTATACAAACGACACTGAATCTTCATTACATAATGGAAGCCTATGGGTGCACCAAAAAGAAATAAGGGATAAGATGCTACTCTTAGAAAAAGGCAGCCCGGTGCACAAAGCATCCCACGTTCACGAAGGGTCCGGGGACCCTCAAAAGCTCTTCTATTTCTTTACCTCCAAATGACCACAATGAATGATTTGATGGAGCAGAGCTGCTACAATTTAGATAGTGGAGAAAACTGCAGAAAAAAGGATGTCAGAATAAATATGTCTAGTTGTAAAGAAACGGAAATGATGCTGCAGCGTTGGAAGAAAAAAGATGTAGAAAGGATGCTGCGTCGGTGGATGAAAAGAGATAAGAAAGAGGGCAGGGCACTAGCAGAAGAGGAAAAAGTGAAACTGGACTTGTGACAGAAAAGGAATAACAGTAAAAATGAGAATGAGATGAAGGAGGTCTAGAATAGATGATCCAGCATTGTAAGGAGAACTCATGCGTGAGGATGGAGAGAGAAGAGTGGGGAGGGGAAGAGAAGGGAGGAGATGTCTGCAACACAGTTCCACTCTTTAAAGCATGAGAGCCATACAATATCATCCATTAGTATATATGCTGCAGTTTTAGATGAAAACAGATGAGAAAGAAGAGCACAGGCGGAGAAGAGAGCAGGTGAATAAAACATCTGAGAAATGCTAATAACAAGGAAGGGAGGAGGAACTCAAGCCAGAGAAGGAGAGAAAATGAAAAAAGCTATCTAAACATGGTTCCGCAAAATTTCTTCACTGAGATTGTTCATCTCATCCTAGTTCCCATTATGGCGGAAACACCATTAGCTAATGCGAGGTTTTGAAAGAGTCAGCTCTTTTCTACTGCTTTGGAAGAAGTAAGCTAATTGCGATGGACCACCTATAAATTGTTTTTCGTGGATAAAAGCAGATGATTGTGATATGACTGATAACAACTTGGTGACAAGTAAGCAAGTGGACATGAAAATCTAGTAATAACGTGCTATAGGAATTACTAAGATCCTTAATTTTAACTTTTGACAAATACTTCTCTTTACAGTTATCAATATTTCTGGCCGAATTTTCACTTTAGGTTACTTCTATTCAGAATTGCATGCTTGGCACCTACGAAACAATCTCAACCAAATGAGTTTCTAGAAAACAAGCCAGAGAAAATATACTACTACAACAATTACGTCTCAACCCCAAGCAAGTTGGGTTTGACTATATAAATCTTCACTGGTCATGTCGCTCCATTTAAACTCATCTCAGTCAAAGGTTAGACTGGATTGACAAAATTTCACTAGATAAGGATGCTTCCTTATCCCAAAAACAAAGAAAAAGAGAGAAGGTAAGCTGAGAGAAGGTTAGAAAAAGCTAAACCTGTACAATTTAGTAGTATAGTTAATGATAGTGGTGGCAGTCTCTTGTTAATATAATTATCCTTTTGTGGTATCAGTCTGGCTCCCAAGTCCAACTACCAAACTTATATTGCTCTTAAGATGTGCAATTCAACTGTCTGAGCTCATTCCATGTGAACAAAGGAACACTTTTGTTTTGTTTAGTTCCTTTTTGGTTAAGCGTTTGCATTTGGTTTTAAGGGAATTCATTTGAATTAAAGTGAGAAGCTTAGTTATTTTTCATTTTTAGATTCTGTCAAAAGAAAACGTTCATCAGCTGCCGTCTTATGAAAGGCATCTTGTAGTGGTGGAAGTAGCTAAATTTACAAACTAAAATTTGGACCTGACATGGCATGGACTTATCTTCTTTTAGAGAGGCTTAATTGAGAATAGATAGGTCATTCTTGTCCCTAGGCCCTAGCACACTAACTTAAGCCTTTTGACAACCCTGGATTTAGTTAATGAGAGGGACGACAACATTTTTCAGCTTTCAGTGAGTTGGGTGCATATTCTTACTATGTCTTGACATATGAAAATTAAAAGCTGCTTTTTGTTCTGTTTGTGGTTACTTTATTTTGAGATGCTTGGTTAGGTAGTGCTGACAGTCAGTTTTTACAGGACATACCGAAATAAGGTTGCTACTGCAAATTTCGTACCCTGGCCAATAGAAATAAGGTTTTGTGAACCAAATAATGCCACTAATCACACCAAGGCTCCTCCAAGGTCAGTCATTGCTTTCAGCTATTAATTTCCTCTCTGATGGATCAACTGTGATTAACTAAACTGGACAGTTCGTGTATGTAGAAGTATCGTCTTCACAATTGCATCATCTCTTTTTCTATGTAATGCAGTTTGAGATATTGGTTCAGAGCAAAAGGAAAACTTTCAGATGACCAGGCTTTACATAGGTAAGCGATTCCTCTTTAGCAGTTCTTTCATCTAATTAGTTGAGCTTGTGATGAAAAAGAGCAAAGTAGGCTGTTTAGAGCCTCATCTTATGCACAATCTAGTTCTCACAAAATATATTCTGAAAATTGATTGTTTTAGAAGTAAAATCATCTAACTTATCTCAGTGAGAACTCTCATGATTAGATTTGTCATTGAGATATAATAGTTCTAGTTGTAGCATGAAAGAGTTCTGAAAGACACTTGAGGTGCTCAAATGGACATGAGTTTGTATATCTGCACTTCTTTGGGTATACTCCCTCTTGGGATGGTGTAACGCTAATATCAATATTTCAAAAAAAAATTCTGATTGTTATTTTAAATATTAGTATTTCTTCCTTGCAGGTGCATATTTACCATCAGAGGGAACATAAAAAGAATTTAAAATCGGGAACATATAATATCTTAACATACAAAAGTTTTTTAATTATTGTCGAATGAGGCCATATTGCCGTCTGTATCTTCTAATGCAATATTTACGTTGATTGCAGATGCGTTGCAGCATTTGCATCAGATCTAATCTTTCTTACAGTCAGTCTGAATCCTCATCGAAAGAAGGATTTCAAGACAACTTCTGTTAGTCTGGATCATTCGTGAGTTCCAACAACTTTTAGACCATCTTATTTTCCGTTTATGCACCAGATTATTATTTATTGGGAATATGTCAATTGGTTGAGCAATTTATATGGATGCACTGGTACATGCTGTACTAGGATAGCTAAATGAAGTTCCTCGGGATTCTCAACAGTCTTAACATAATTCCTTGTGGCCTCTTAACTATCAAAGTCCAACACTGCCCCCCCCCCCCCCCCCCCCTTCAACCTCTTCAGCTGGCCCATTTCGTGCTCCTTCTTTTCACCTAGGGCATGTCTAACCAACTAGATAGATAACTACCACCTTATCTCTTCACTTCTTCTCTTTTTTCCCTTTTTCTCCTTCTTTCGGCACGTCTAGTTTGGATTATGAAGCTGATTCTTATTTCTCATAGAGCATCTGACATGTAACTATACTTATCTTTTCACCATTATTTCCTTTTCCCAGGATGTGGTTCCACAGACCTTTGCAAGCTGATGATTGGATATTGTTTGTGGTAAGAAGGAAAGATGGAAGTACTTATGATGTTATCTGATAATGGTCATCCCATCATTAGTGGTATCCATTACTTGCAGTATCAGTTCTAAGTCTTTATCATTTTATAGATCACCAGTCCGGCTGCTTATAATGCGCGTGGCTTTGTATCGGGCGAAATGTTTAATAGGAAGGGAGAGGTAAAGTGCTTAAACCCGAATGTGTTAATGTTTGAGCTGATAAAGTTATATATTGGTAGTAATTTTATTGCTTTGCTTATGTACCTATTCTTAATGCTTGTCGATCTGCAGCTTGTAGTGTCATTGACTCAAGAGGGCTTATTAAGGCCAGCCAGAAAACCACTTGCTCTTCAGTCAAAGCTATAATTCATGCCAGGTTGAATGAAAAGAAGGGGATTGGACAAATTACTATAGGTTGATTGACCATAAAGCTGCCGCACTGCTCAAATAAGTCCTACAGAGGTTGTGAATGATAACGAGGACATCTGCTTAAGTTGTAGATGAGTTCCAGACATGACAGTATCGATATACTATTATAAAGAATCATCGCCATTGTCTCTGTACCTCACCTTTATACTTAACTGACCAGCCTAAAGAGGCATTGAAATTGTTATACCAAAGGAATTCTCGATGTATTTTGGGGGTACACTTCTGCTTTTGGCGTTTAGAATAAAAGTGTTTACAAATAGTGAACAGTTTCAAAGAGGCTAGAGCTTGCAATTGCTTAAATATCTGTAGTCACTCCTTGATGGATAATCCCACTGTAGTTCAGAATAGTTCTTTCAAATTCTTAGCCCTGTTGAGTAATTTTATGCATGATATACTAGGTTGTGTTTCTGGGCAATTGATGATCTATCTTTTGGGCCAAGCCATAAAAGACATAGTAGTGTCAACAAGATTTTTAAATTAATGTCAACTCATAGTATTAAGTTTAGATTTATTTACTGGGTATGTTGTACCAATTTAAAGCCATAAAATGAACTTTGTATAGTTGGATTGACTTTTTAAATATTGATCTGGTCTTGATTGGATTAGTCTGAAAATGTTGACTGAAGCAGGTGTTTTTGTTTAACACAACTGTTGAAAAATTTACTAGGTGTTTGAACAAAATTTTGAGTTAAGTCTGTGAGAAAAGAACTACTTGAAGTTTGAAAAAAGTTGATGAAAGTTGAAATAGGGTCTAGTCATGAAGTTTACTTGGGAAGTATGTGAGTAACTGAGAACTTTTTTTTACCTAAAATACTCCCGATCTCAACTTGAAAAGTTTATATACTCCTAGTTTATTGATTTCTCTAATCTTAACACAGTTGCTGCGCCTTCATATTACTTTTTTTTTTTTTTGGTAATATACACGATATTATTAATAATAATAATAGCAATAATAAGGTGGTAGTACAGAAGATGGAGATAACAAAGCGCTAGTGGCAGTTAATACAGAGTTGTTACCTAATTGAACTAGTTTATTAGTACATAGATTAGTAGCTAAAGTCCCAACACAGGAGACACCATTTTTATCATTTCGGACTGTTTCCAAAGAAAGTATGACTAATGGTGCATCAAAGCCCCCTTTTTTCGACAAAAGATGTGCCACTCTAAAATTATGCTAGAAGAGGGGGCTGTTTAGCTCCAATAGAACGCATCTGTAATCATGAAGTAAATTAGCATATGTTGGATTGGTATTATCAAGCACAGTGATAGCCTCTATGGAGTCTGTCTCAACTTCTAAAGTGGTAAGGTTGTTGGATTTAGCAAGTTTAAGTCCTACAAGAAGAGCCATAAGCTCCATGTAGGTTGAGCTAAACCCGACGATAGCCTAGTACCCAATTGCCTGCTGCATCTCTGGCGCCTTCATATTACTATTAGTTAAGGGCTTAGTCAACTACTAGTAATTGATAGCTTAATCATACAATTGTAATATTCATTTTCTTTAGAAAACATAATCGAAGCACACATATTTTCAAAAAAGGAAACTAATTCAATTCCAAATATTATATTATTTTTTGTAAAAAAATAAAAATAATTTCCTCAAAACGTAATCTCCGTCAAATGGGCCCAGCATATTTCACATATAAAGGTAAAAATTTGGGAAATTTTCAAAAATAGGCAGCTCACTGCCCAAAATTACAAATAAGAGACCATATTTTTTTCATGCTAGCACCCATCCCTAAAATTATAAAGTTTAGCACTCCTTCATAAAAAACACCCTAGCTACCAAATCTCCCCCTCCCCAACCACTAAGCCGCCGCAGACACCCTCCCCGCCAGTGGTGCCGTTACTTTTTTGTATTTTACTGAATTTATGTTGTTTATTATGTCTAAATCATTATTTTTGACAACTTTATACACACAAATCTCCCTCCCCTCCCCCCAAAAATCAATTATACATGAATATACATAGATAAATATATAGCAATGAGAGAAATACAAAATTATACACAAAAAAAGTAAAAATTCATATAAACATCCTTAATATGTAGATTTTTTTCACTCGCATATACACATTTATACAAATTTATACAATTTTATACACGTGTATAAATTTGTATAAACTTGCGGCAGACTGCTATCTCAAGAAAAGGGTGACAAGTCGGGTAAGATTCGAAATATGGACCTTTTTTAGTAATTTTTATCTTTTGCTTGTCTCTTAGTGTAATTATCCTTAAATTTAGCCATGTATTCTGTTTGCACCACGCTAAATGAATACTAGCCATTGGTGTAAAACTGTTTGAAGACTAGCCACCTCTGGACAAGTCCCAGTTTGTTCAAAGTTCCGGCATAAAATGTTGGAATCACTTAAACACTAATCCCAGTATAAAATACTGGGACTTTATATATAAAGATTCAGGGTACTATAAATATGAATCTCATTATAAAATAATAGGATCAAAGTCCCATTAATAAAATATTGAGACTAGAATTTATATATAAAGCTCCTTGAGACTAGAATTTATATATAAAGCTCCATGGTACTACAACATGAATATCATTATAAAATAATGAGATTTTGAACATGTTAGTTCAAAGTCCCATTATAAAATATTAATATTTTTATAAATATCTAATAAAATATATAAAATGTTAATATCATACATATATCCTGTATCTAATAAATAAATATAAAATATCATGCATATATCATGTATCTAATAATATTAATTAAAAAAATATTACATACACAATATATTAAAATATTAAGTGATTAAATATTAATTATACGATATGCAATAAATATTAAATATCTAATAAATACTATTAATATTTACTACTTTAATACAATATATCACTCTTTGAACCTGTTGTGTATTCAATATTTATTTTAATATTTGTTATTCTTAATTTTAGGTGATATGTATTTCATTTATGCAAATATTAAATTTGTTGTATATACCAAATTTGTCTCATGACATATTATTTAGAATTGAATGATATCTCTTAAATTTAGGAGGAAATTAAATATCAAATATCAATACTAGTATTTATATATTTTTATTTATTTATTTAAGAGAAATAGTATTAAATAATTATTAACACTAGGATTTTTCCCCATCATTTTAGTATAATGTTGTGGCTACAAAAAGTAAAGGTTAAATGATAGTAAATATTTGTATATAGGCTGCTATTTACGTAAAAAACCCTTATAAAATACTGAGACTAGAAGTTATATATAAAGCTCCACGGTACTATAAACATGAATCTCATTATAAAATAATGGTACTGTGAACATGTTATTTCAAAGTCTCATTATAAAATACTGAAACCAGTCTGAGGTGTTTGCCAACACTAATAAAGTGTAAGTGTACGCGCGAATTTTTGACTATTCCTCAATTAATTTTGAAAAGGTAGATAACTCTCACTTATGACATAGCCCAATCAATACACAACTCTTACAAAATTATACTTAGACCCCCAAAGACTTACAAAATACGTACCTTTCTCCCGTAGAAATTGCAAATTGTTCTTAACAACCTCTCATTATTTTTAACATTACATATTTGATCTGAGATTGTCAAATGCATTAATGAAGTGAAATTCCCAGTAACTAAAAGGTCAGTTCTTTGCTATTCCTGTAACATAATCTTGGTCAAAAATGAAAATAAAATTCTTCATTTGATATGTTGGTTTTTTGTCTAATTACTCAAGAGGGTATTAGATTTGAATATTTTTGAATTGAATTTGAGGGATCTGAATTTGTTAAAGGTGTCTTGAATGTTCAAGATTTTATTTTTCTACTTTGCTTTAATGTTCATTATACTGAACATTGTGATTCCAAGTCAAGTTATTATGTTTTACTCCATCGATTTCAATTTATGCGAACCTGGTTGACTTAGCACAAAATTTAATAGCTTGTGGTCTTTAAGAAGACATTGGTATTTTTTGTGCTCTAAATCATCTCATTAAGGATACCATTGTAAATTTTGAAATAAATTGTTTACAAATTTAGAAGATGGTTTTTTTTTTTTTTTTTTTTTTAATTTTTTTTTTTTTTTAAATGGACTAAAAACGAAATAGGTTCAATTAAAGTGGAACGGAGGGAGTAATAAAAGTTTGTTGTTTGCTACTTTGCTTGCTTTTTGAATGTAAGCTAATAAATTAATTGTAGAGATTGTACAATATCTAGTTTTCTGTACCTTTATGGACTGTCAGTGTAAAGATAAGTGTAAGCGTGAATCAGCAAAGTCCTAGTTTTTTAGAACTTTTACTTTGTCTTAAAAGACAAATTATTGAGTTTAGGATTTGAAATGGGCCCGAATTAAGAGAAGGATTCATGTCCGCAATCACAACTAGTTTGGGATTGGCAGTTAGTTGATTGATTGATATTATTTGGTATTTGTTATGACCTTTAATCTTCCTCTTTTGGAGAGAGCTTCTAGTGTTTGTTGTTGATATTTCCTGTTTCTTGGTTGCCGGAAGAATAGCTCTTTAGTCTTATTAGTTATTACACTCCCTTATATACGTTGGATATAATAAAATGATTGGTTTCGGCGACTGATACTGATTTGCTGAATTCTAAAAGATTTAACTGCTGGATCTCTGTTTTATAGGGCACAATAACAAACATGGAACCATTGTATCCTGCATCCGAGAATTTTGTTCAGACAGAAAATATTGTGGACTATGACCAGTCTGTGGAGGTTGAGGACAGTGGGTCAAAACGAAATAGTGAATTGGATCCACAGATATCACCATTAATTCCTGGGCTTCCTGATGACATTGCGCTTTTCTGCTTGGCAAGGGTTCCTCGAAGGTATCATTTGCTTCTGAAATCTGTGTCGAGAAAATGGAGAGACTTGGTTTGCGGTGAAGAGTGGTACTCCTACAGAAGGAAACATCATCTCCAGGAGAGTTGGATTTATGCATTAGGTAGAGACAAGTCTGAACAGCTGTGCTGTTATGTGTTGGACCCAACTCGCTTAAAAAGTGGATGGAAGGCTATTCTTGGACTACCTCATCGCTGCATAAGGAGAAAAGGTGTGGGCTTTGAAGTGTTAGGGAAGAAACTATTCCTTTTCGGTGGATGTGGCTGGATAGAAGACGCTACTAATGAAGTCTATTGCTATGATGCTGCCATGAATAAGTGGAATCAAGCTGCTTCCTTGGTGGTTCCAAGGTATTTTCCCTTCATCTTTTTCTTGGTAGTATTTGAGATGTGTTGAATCAACCTATTAAAATTCACTGCTGACCCCAACTTGTGCAAGACTGAGGCACAATTGTTGTTTGTTGTTTTCAATTTTCTAAATGCTTGTATGTTCGTTTTCATTAGAACATTGGTATTGTCTCTATCTGCTACATTTATGTATTTCCTTTTTAGGGTCTTTAATTACAGTACTCAGATCTGTTATGGCGCTTATAAGTTAGGCCTTGAAAGACCTTTAAAGCAGGCATGTGTGTTGTCCTTGGTGATTGCTCGGTGCCATGAGGAAATCATTTGGCTTGTTTTCTTATTGGAGTCTTTTTCACTGTAATTATTGTGTTTCCTTCCAGGCAGGGTCTTTCCCTTTTGGTGCATTTATATTGTCTATAAGTTTTCCGTGGTTGTTACCAAGTAGTGTTACCCTTATCCTACTGATGAGAATGATAAACATTTTTCATATTTTTATGGTCATGCAAGTTAGCCTTCTTACATTTCATCTTTTGGTTGGGCAATACACCAGAGCTTATCTGATTTTGTTGCTTTCAGGTGCTACTGTGTATCTGAAGTGTTAGATGGAAAAATTTATGCAATTGGGGGAATAGGTTCAAATTCAAACAACTTACCTTCCTGGGAAACTTACAGTCTGGAATCTACGAGTTGGAGTTTGCATGAAAAATCTAGTGTTTTTCCTGATATTGAAGATTCTATAGTCTTGAATGGGAAAATTCACATTCGCGGGGGTTCTACACCTCTATCTTCTTCAGTATCTGCATTTGTCCATGAACCAGCCAGCAACACATGGCAGTCGGCTGCTTCTGACTTAGTCTCAGGTTGGCACGGTCCGGCAGTTGTTGTAGATGGGACACTTTATGTGTTAGATCAGTCTTCAGGTACCAGGTTGATGATGTGGCAAAAGGATATCAGAGAGTGGGTGGCAGTGGGGAGATTGTCACCCCTATTGACAAAGCCTCCCTGCCGGCTAGTGGCCGTTGGGAATAATATCTTTATTATTGGAAAGGGTCTTAGCACTGTGGTATTCAATGTTGAAAACACAAGGAACATGAATGGGGTGCTGGTGAGCACTTCCATTCCCAAGTCAATATCCGATGATGATGTAATAAGTTGTAAATCAATCACAATCTAATTTTGGACTATGAAATGTTACAGCTGATGTGACTTGCTATTGTTCTTTACTAGTGTCGTTGAGTAAGATCTGTTCTTTCTGTAATTAATGGAGTTTATACCGTGTACACATCCACCAAATCTGGATGTTCTCCATGGAAATCCAGTGTCAAACATTGTAAGAGATGCTAGTAGATCCAACATAATAAACTTTTACTCCATCAATTCCAAATTATATAACTACTTCCTTATTTGCCTGTTCTTAAAAAAGCACATTTCTGTATTTATACCCTTTTTGTGTTGAGAAGTTTGATTGTTTTATGTTGACCATTATCCAACAACTATCATTTACTACAGTTTTGCATCAATTCTTCTTTTTTCTTTTTTGAAGCTCACATAGGCAAAATTACCTTCATATATTGACATAACTCATGTTACTTACAATCGTTGGCATCATATATGACATAACCCATGTTACTTACAATCATTGGCATCATTCGCAAACAGGGAGTTACAGAGCTTCAGCCAGCCTGATGCTCGACAACAATTGACTGGCAGTAAAACTGGAAAAAACTTCTTTTCCCTAGGATAATGTGATATTACTACTCATAATTTAAATAAATACAACGTCAGATTTATGACCAATGAAGATGGTTCTCGAAGAGTTGAGAGGATTAACAAGGCTAATTACACATAAATGAACAAAAACTAGAGGATGAGCCTCGTGTGTTACACGTGTATGTGTCGTAGGACAACCCCAGGGTACTTGAGAGGGAAGCCTCCAGATACAAGAGCGCCCCCAAGGTAAGGGGTTATGACTTATGAGTGCC
Source organism: Petunia secreta (assembly GCA_029990175.1). Taxonomy (NCBI): domain Eukaryota; kingdom Viridiplantae; phylum Streptophyta; class Magnoliopsida; order Solanales; family Solanaceae; genus Petunia; species Petunia secreta. Next base: position 425,108 of record JARKIP010000081.1, on the reverse strand, counting down.
TCGCCCCACTTTTTCCTTTTAAAACAATGATTCCACTTGATTGCAACAGATTGTATCCCCCAAGTGTGGTAGATCTTGGTTGGAACTTGATTTCTCTAGGAATAATGCTCATGAATTCCTGCAGCGGGTCTGCGCTGTTTAGTATACGTAAGCTGCATCTTCAGTGCCTTACCAAGAATATTTATTAGGGGCTTATCCGTTTCCTTTGAAGGCAGGACGGATAACACCGTTGCATGATTGTAGTTTATCAATCCTAGCCATACAATCCTTCATCCTATTCAATACAGCAGGTAGCGCAGATGCATTCTCTGAAATCTTCTGCTTAAGGAGCTGTACTTTCTCAGCTTCTGTCTGCTCCTCTCCATTTACCATGACAATATTATCAGATTCGGTTGGTCCTCCAACATCTGTAAGGAGACCAAGATAAAAATTACAAACAAAATGCAGAGTTCCTGAATACAGTTATTTAGTGAACTATCAACATAAGGTAAAGACAATATTTGGATGTGTCACACTAAAGTGCATTTAGCGCACTCACACTATGCAAATATTCCTAGCCATATTACTCTAAAACTGATGTTGGACATGGGCATACCAAATTGGAAATGATACTGTAATACCATCACATGTGCTCAATTGGAAATAATATCCGTTGAAAGAGTCGCAAGGTTCTAGGTTTATTTTGGCTTTAACCTTTACTGTGGGCTACTATAAATGTAACAATTTTTTGGGATGGTAGGTGAACCAAACTGATTCTCTTTCCAAATCTTACTATCACACAAAATTCTGTTTCAAACATTCCGCATTGGCCTCCAAATGTTACCACTTACATATCTCAGGCTCTTCTGGTTAGCTTTGAAGAACCATGCAACTACATGTGAGAATACCAAGTAAAAAAAGTGATGGACCTAGTAGAGAATATCGAGCAACCATTCAATATCAAATGTGGAGACAGCTAAAGGTTGATCAAACTGCAATGGGCAACCTCAGTACCAGCTGTATGATGACTCAACAATTGGAGAAAACACAGATGAAAGTTCCTTAACTTGAAGTTAATCCAAATTCACTCTCCCAACTATATTCTCCTCCAATACAGTGTCAGACATTTGATTCAGTGATTTATTTTTTTGATAAGGTAAATAATATTTATTAATAAAAAAGGAAAACCCCGTATACAAGCCATATACATAAAGTAGAGAACCTACATTAACATATAGTTCTTCACAAAAGAAACCCAATCATCTATACATATTGGACCTTCTGGGTACACCAAAAAGTAACGAAAAAGCAAAGACTATTTTGCAATTTAAAAAAATCACTTTCGACTACTACAAAAGCTTTCATATTTTTCACCCTCCATAGGATCCACATAATGGCTAACTGGGCAACATCCCACGCTCTCGGTCTCTCTTCCTTCTGCTAAATGCCCAACTATACATCGCCTCCTTCACCGAACCAAGCATTGACTCATTGAATTCCAAACCATTTTAGAACCACTGCCCACAAACGTGCCGCTACCTGGCAATGTGGCAAAAGATGATCGACATCTTCTTCGGAGCTTTTACACATGAAACACCAACTCACATAATTGATCATTCGCCTCCTCAGATTTTCGGCTGCTAATATGGCTCCCCTAGCCGCCAACCATACAAAAAAACACACACCTTCTTAGGCACTCTTGGAATCAAATGGAGCGATCGGGAAGGTCCCCTCCTCTCTCTCCAACAAACTGTGATAATATGATTTAACAGGGAATAACCCGTCTATGCTCTCCTTCCACCTCCGTAAGTCTGGATTATTTTGCTGAAAGTTTTGTTTGTAAAGAAGCTCAACCATATTATGAAATTCACCCATTTCCCAATCTTGGAGGCTCCTTCTAAATGCTAGATCCCAATGAACTTCCCGAAAATGTTGAACAGTCATCTCTTTTTGATTCGATAAAATAAAAATATTAGAAAAGACAACCTTCAATTCACTATCTCCACACCACCTATAATCCCAAAAACTAATTCTGCTTCCATCCCCATCCTAAAAATGATATGATCACCGAGGTCCCCTCAATCCTTCATAATCGTCAGTGAATTACTAGATTCCTGAAGATCCAGAGCAAAATTTTGACAAACTACATTTCCAGGTTAACTACTGCAATAACATGAACATGCTAACTAAAAAGTTTATCTATGACAGAGCCTTTCATTTAAATCATGATGAGATGAATTCTACACAAAAGGAGACGCCTGGTCATCTTTCAAAGTCATACACAATGTCATTCTCCATAATGTGCTTTGAAAAAGTTGGGACAATAGGGTTCGGCTTTTGCCCCTACAGAGTTTGATAACTTTGGCCTTTTCTAATTTAGTAAGATGAGTTCTTTTTTTCCAGGTGAAATCATTTTTAAATGTTCGGCAGTCAAAACGATTAAAATGGGAAGTTAATAACTCACTACATGGGAGAAAACAAGTCATTTTCTGGTTAATTCTATTCAAGGTACCTTGCTCCTATCTACATGCAATTATCAAGACAAAATTCATTGTTTATTTTCACTTGCTCCTATCGACATGGAATCACTAGTCCACTCTTTGCTCATAAATCATCATTTTTTTGTAGCAGGGTTGGAACCTATGACGTGTGCCTTGGCTACACATCACTTGCTATATTCTTACCACTAGACCAAAGTCCTGAGGCCTTTGCTTATTTAATATTAATCACCAAACACCGCGACCCCCACCTTATCCTCTGCTTAAAATATTCTACCCAAGTTTATATCCAATCAAACACGACAAAATGACTTGAAGCCCGAAAATGGTGTCCCTCTCCTAGAAACTTGACAAAATAGTTACATGATACCAGATTAGGCCTTTTCTCAATCAATCAATTACGTCACAATCTCAGACTAGTTGGAGTCGACGATATAAACACTCAACATCTATTCGTGCTTAAGCAATCAACCAAATTGGGCCTCTCTTCTCTTGTTGCTTTTTGAAAAAATTAAGGAAAAAGAACACTTCCAGCGCCTCGTCATAGATTAGGCACCAGGAACTTCCTTTTGGCGATCGCCAGGAACTTTTTCCGACTGGGGGCCAAAAATGCAAGATTTCTCATATCGGGGATAAAGCAGTAACAACGGCGCTAGATGGGTCTATTTAGCACAAAAAACATGTATATAAGCATGAAAATTGGAAACTACCTGAGGAGCTGGGATCACGAAATTGAGATTCGGATCCTTCATTAAAACGGGTCACCAAAGCGGGTCTTTGAGAAGCTAAAATTGTACACAGTGCAGTCTTCAGCTGACCCGGAATTTTGGCCCGGTACTCCGCTATTCTCTCGGAAATTTGGTTAACTTGTTCTTCCATTTTTTGAACTTGTTCCAGCTCCAAAACGTCGTCGTTTTTCTGAGTCGTTTGCATAACTCACTGAGTTTGTGACTCGGTGGTTATGGGATTGGGAGGGAGGGATGGATGATAATTTGAAATTTTGAAATGAATTTGAGGTCCGCTTTTTAATTGTATTTGTTTTTGCAATATTAGTCCTCAGGTCTTGCGAAGTTAACAAAATGGTCCAACTTGCCAAACAAATTTAAACACAAACTATGGGTTGTACACTTTGAGCATGTTTGGTATGGTGTATAAGCATAAATAATCCATGTATAGAAATTGGTATTGGCTTATACAATGTTTGGTTGCCATTTTAAAGTTGGTACAACTAATACATGGTATAACTTAATACACCAATTGGTGTATTAAGTTATTCCACCACCAACATGGAATAACTTATCCATGTATTGCTTATACATGGATAAAGTATGAAAAGACAAAACTACCTTAGTCTTTTTCCTATAAACCAATTAGAGTTGAATATCCAAGGGTAAAATTGTAAACTCATTGATTTAAAACTTAAAAATAAATTCATATATTAAATAATATCATCTACAACTACTTTTCAATACAATGTACCAAACACATGATAAAAACAATCCTTACATAACTAATCCCTGTATTACTAATCCCTGCATTACTAATCCATGTATAACTAATCCCTGTATAACTTACTTTCCTACCAAACGACCCGTACCTAGTTAAACTGACGCCCACAAAATCAAGGTTCACTTAAAATTTGTTGGGACAGTATCTCCAAACAAGTCTTGACATCATAGGCTTCTTATTATATTTAGAACAAATATACTCCCTCTGGTCCATTTTATTTGATCACTTTCCTTTTTTAAAAGTCAAACAATATAAACTTTGACCAATATTTTGAGATATATTTCTTTGCCATATTAATATAATAAGAATTGCAATTTGTAGTACTTTTCGTGTAGTTTTTAATATCTAAGTTGTTATAAATCCACAGAATGTGGATGTCCATTCATGAACATGTTGTTCATTACTTCATCCATTGAATGAACTCATTAAATTGATGTATCTATTTAAGATGAGAACAAGTTATTGTAACTTTATAGCAATGATCTTTAGCCTATATAAATGGGTGTTCTTCACCTTGTAAAACACACAGAAATTGAAAGAGCAATAAAACTTTTATCTCTCTCCATATCATTGCTATACTCCCTTATATTGTTACTGCTATTTTATATTTTATTTACAACACGTTATCAGCACGTAGCTCTAATCTTCTCCAAATTAAGTATCAAGTTCTTCCATCTGTGAGTTTTTACTATGTCAAATTTATCAAAGCTTGAATTTGTGGCACTTGACATATCCGGCAAGAACTATTTGTCATGGGTGCTTGATGTCGAGATACATCTGGACGCCAAAGGTCTTGGCGATACTATTAAAGAAGGAAATGAAAGATCGAGCCAAGATAAGGCGAAAGCCATGATTTTCCTTCGCCATCATCTTGATGAAGGGTTAAAAATTGAATATTTAACCGTGAAAGATCCACTAGAACTGTGGATTAATTTGAAAGAACGGTATGATCACTTGAAAGCCATGGTACTACCAAAGGCTCGTGATGAATGGATTCATTTACGGTTACAAGATTTTAAAACCGTAACAGAATATAATTCTGCTGTCTTTAGAATAAGTTCTCAATTAAAATTATGTGGAGAACCTATTGATGATGGTGCCTTATTGGAAAAAACACTTTCCACATTTCATGCATCAAATATGGTGTTACAGCAGCAATACCGTGAAAAAGGATTCAAAAAATATTCTGAGTTGATCTCATGCCTTCTGGTAGCTGAGCAACATAATTCTCTGTTGATCAAAAATCATGAAGCCCGTCCCACTGGATCTGCTCCGTTCCCTAAGGTGAATGTGGGAGCACATGCTCCATTCCATGAGGCGAATGTTGTAGCAGCAAATAATGTGCCTGAAAGAAGGCAAAATAATTACCGTGGTAAAGGCCATGGTCGTGGGCGCGGCAAGGGACGAAATAATACTCGTCGTCACGGTGGAAATAAATATGAGAACAATAAGGGTTCTCAAGCTAATCCTTCAAAAGGCAAGAATAATAATATTTGCCATCGGTGTGGTGGGAAAGGCCATTGGGCGAAAATTTGCCGTACGCCAGAACATCTTGTCAAGCTTTATCAAGCTTCGCTCAAAAGAAATGAAAATAATGTGGAGGCACATTTGACCTTTCAGAATAATGACAATGGGACACATCTGACACATCTTGCTGACAAGCATGATGAGACGGAGGCGTATCTTGCTGTAAAAGATGATGATCTTTTTGAAGGCCTCCCAAATATTACCCATTTAGAAGCTGGAGACTTCTTTGAGAATCATAACTGAAGAACTGACATTGTAACTGGGGAATAAAATTAATAAAGAATAATGTCTTTACTTTTTATGTTTTAAAGTTTGAAAAAAAAAATGTCATCTTTATTTATGTTTCAATGTTTAAAAGTACTTTTCTTGTACTTTATTTTTAGTATTTCTTACTATGTAATTTTTATCTTTTTATGAAGAAAATGGAAATTCCCCAGTCTTCAGTTGGATTCAAGTTCAATAACAAAGATATTTGTCTCCTGGATAGTGCTACAACGCACACAATTCTAAAAGATAAGAGATACTTCTCTTATTTGGTTATGAAAAGAGCCAATGTTAATACAATAAGTGGTAGTACAAGATTGATTGAAGGCTCTGGAAAAGCCAAGTTACTATTACCTGGAGGAATATATTTGGCTATTGATGAAGCCTTATACTGTAGTAAGTCTCAAAGAAACCTGTTAAGTTTCAAAGATATACGCCAAAATGGCTATCATATTGAGACTAAAACTGATGGAAAGATTGAATATCTTTATATTACTACAATAAAGTCGGGTGAGAAATATGTTCTTGAAAAGCTCCCCGCTCTTTCCTCCGGTTTGTACTACACAAACATTGGTACAATTGAATCACATGCCATAGTAAACAAAGGGTTTACTAAATCAAATGATTTTATTATTTGGCATGACCGGTTGGGCCATCCCGGTTATAATATGATGCGCAATATAATTGAGAATTCAAATGGGCATACATTGAAGAACAAAAAGATTCTTCAATTTAAAGAATTCTCTTGTGCTGCATGTTCTCAAGGAAAGCTTATTACTAGAGCATCTAAAGTTGGAATCAGGATCCCTGTATTTCTGGAACGTATACAGGGTGATATATGTGGGCCCATACACCCTCCATGTGGACCATTCAGATATTTTATGATTTTAGTAGATGCATCTACAAGATGGTCACATGTGTGCTTATTATCAACCCGCAATATGGCATTTGCGAGGTTGCTTGCTCAAATAATAAGATTGAGAGCACAATTTCCAGATTATGCTATTAAGACAATTCGTCTTGATAATGCTGGTGAGTTTACATCTCAAGCATTCAATGATTATTGTATGTCAACTGGGATTACAGTTGAACATCCAGTTGCTCATGTTCATACTCAAAATGGTCTAGCAGAATCATTTATCAAAAGCCTCCAATTAATAGCTAGACCAATTCTTATGAGAACACAATTACCCATTTCAGTATGGGGTCATGCTATTTTGCATGCGGCAGCTCTTGTTCGGATTAGGCCGACAAGTTATCATAAATTCTCCCCACTACAATTGGCTTTTGGTCAGGAGCCAAATATTTCTCATCTTAGAATTTTTGGATGTGCGGTATATGTGCCAATTGCTCCACCACAACGCACAAAGATGGGACCCCAAAGAAAGTTGGGGATATATGTTGGGTATGAATCTCCGTCTATTATTAAATATCTTGAGCCCATGACGGGAGATTTATTCACCGCAAGGTTTGCTGATTGTCATTTTGACGAATCAGTTTTTCCAACATTAGGGGGAGAGAATAAGCAGCTGGAAAAAGATATTGACTGGAATGCATTAACACTATCTCATTTAGATCCTCGTACAAATCAATGTGAACTTGAAGTTCAAAAGATAGTGTATTTGCAAAATATTTCAAATCAACTGCCAGATGCATTCACTGACCTACCAAGGGTAACTAAATCCCATATTCCAGCTGCAAATGCTCCAATTCGAGTTGATATCCCGGTAGGGCAACCTATTTGTGCAAGTGATTCTAAGGCACGCCTAAAGCGTGGTAGACCACCCGGTTCCAAAGATAAAAATCCTCGAAAAAGAAAAGGAGCAAATGATCAAAACGATCATACTACGGAGGTAATTGCTCAAAACGAGCATAAAGACATAACAACTAATAAGACCTCTTCAGGAGAGGCTCGGGTACCTGAGAATAATGAAATTGAAGAGATCTCAATAAGTTATGTCTCTACGGGAAAACTATGGAACCGGAATAATATTGTTGTCGACAACATTTTTGCATATAATGTTGCTGTTGAGATACAGCAAAACGAGGATCTTGAACCAAAATCTGTCGATGAATGTAGACAGAGAAATGATTGGCCAAAATGGAAAGATGCAATTCAAGCAGAATTGACTTCACTTGATAAACGTGAAGTTTTCGGACCAATCGTCCGAACACCTGAAGGTGTAAAGCCAGTAGGGTACAAATGGGTATTTGTGCGAAAACGAAATGAGAAGAATGAAGTCGTTAGATATAAAGCACGACTTGTAGCACAAGGATTTTCGCAACGACCTGGCATTGATTATATGGAGACATATTCTCCTGTGGTGGATGCAATCACCTTCAGGTACCTTGTATGTCTGGCAGTACAAGAAAAACTTGAGATGCGTCTAATGGATGTTGTCACGGCCTATTTATATGGCTCATTAGACAATGAATTTTTTATGAAAATCCCTGAAGGATTTCAAATGCCTGAAGCATTTAAAGGTTCCCGAGAAGCTTGTTAAATAAAGCTTCAGAAATCCTAATACGGATTAAAACAATCAGGTCGTATGTGGTATAATCGCCTTAGCGAATATCTATTGAAAGAAGGATATAAAAATGATCCAATTTGTCCTTGTGTTTTTATAAAAAGGTCTGGATCTGAAATTGTCATAATAGCTGTGTATGTTGATGACTTGAATATTATTGGAACTCATGAAGCACTCACAAAATACTATGAAGTGTTTGAAGAAAGAGTTTGAAATGAAAGACCTTGAAAAGACTAATTTTTGTCTTGGTCTACAAATTGAACATTTGACAAAAGGAATATTTCTCCATCAATCAACATATACAGAAAAGATTCTTAAGAGGTTTTACATGGATAAATCACATCCTCTGAGCACCCCGATGGTTGTGAGGTCGCTTGATGTAAATAAAGATCCATTTCGACCTTGTGAAAATGATGAAGAGTTTCTTGGTGCTGAAGTACCATATCTTAGTGCAATTGGTGCACTGATGTATCTTGCCAATAATACTCGACCAGATATATCTTTTGCTGTAAGCTTATTGGCAAGGTTTAGTTCTTCCCCAACACGAAGACATTGGAACGGTATTAAGCATATATTCAGATACCTCCAAGGGACTATCGATAAGGGATTGTTTTATTCAAATGAATGCAAGTCACAATTAACTGGCTATGCGGATGCTGGATATTTGTCTGATCCACATAGAGGACGCTCTCAAACAGGCTATCTATTTACATGTGGAGACACAGCTATATCATGGCGTTCAGTAAAACAAACTATTGCAGCTACTTCTTCAAATCATGCAGAGATATTGGCAATTCATGAAGCAAGTCGCGAATGCATTTGGTTAAGACTGATGACTCAACATATTCAGAAAATGTGTGGGTTTTCTTTGAAAATGGGAATTCCAACTATATTATATGAAGATAATACTGCACGCATAGCTCAGTTGAAAGGAGGATATATCAAAGGAGATAGAATAAAGCACATTTCACCAAAATTCTTTTTCACTCATGATATTCAGAATAGTGGTGAAATAGACGTCCAACAAATACGTTCAAGTGATAATTTGGCGGATTTGTTCACTAAAGCATTGCCAACCTCAACATTTGAGAAGTTGATATACAAGATTGGAATGCGTCGTCTCCGAGATATAAAGCAATGTCTTCATCAGGGGGAGTGAAATACGCGCTGCACTCTTTTTCCCTTAACCAAGTTTTGTCCCATTGGGTTTTCCTGGTAAGGTTTTTAATGAGGCAGCTCTAAATGCGTATCATAAGATGTGTGTACTCTTTTTCCTTCACTAGGCTTTTTTCCACTGGGTTTTTCCTAGTAAGGTTTTAACGAGGCATACTCCTTGTGTAATGGACATCCAAGGGGGAGTGTTATAAATCCACAGAATGTGGATGTCCATTCATGAACATGTTGTTCATTACTTCATCCATTGAATGAACTCATTAAATTGATGTATCTATTTAAGATGAGAACAAGTTATTGTAACTTTATAGCAATGATCTTTAGCCTATATAAATGGGTGTTCTTCACCTTGTAAAACACACAGAAATTGAAAGAGCAATAAAACTTCTATCTCTCTCCATATCATTGCTATACTCCCTTATATTGTTGCTGCTATTTTATATTTTATTTACAACATAAGTTATAATTTTAAAATATTGACTAAATCTAGTTCAATTTAAATCCAAAAATTGGTCAACTTGACTCTCGAAAAATGAAACAGATCAAATAAAATGGACCGGAGGGAGTAGCTCATTTGATGGTTACCTTCTAAAACTTGTTCCGAGAAAAACGCCACCTTTTGCGGAGCTTGTGTCGACTTGTTTTATCACACAATTCAATTTTCTGTCGTGTGCTAAATACTTTATGTTCTTACATGTTAGTATATAATTTTCCTGAGATAAAAGCTTAATCAGATTATACGTACTAAGTTCCCGATCGTAAAGTTGGTGGGGCTGGTTGTGTGTAGCTACATGTTTATAATGTTATTTTACATTTTCACATAAAGTACGATAACTTTGAGGTGAAAAAATAAAGTATAATTTGGGATATGTCTTGGATCTTAATTTCGGAGTTATGGATACATTGTATTTCGAATATGAGACTAACTCTGCAAGTACTACATTGTTATATAATGGCGACAGGTGATCAACTTACATGCAATCCAACTATTCCATCAAATACCTTGTACCTTTCACTAGTACTTCGCTCACTAAGATATGTGCGAAAAAGTACCTAGAAGTTTTGCTTTTGTTGGAATTTAAGTCATGCTATCAAAATTTGTACTAATTTCATTGACCACTAGATCTCCCTTTAATGCTATTAACTAAATGATTTCCTTCCACGTTAATTAAAATAACAATTAGTCTTAATCGTACCAGAAAGAAAAATAAAAAAACAACGGAGAAATTTATTTTCTGCTTCTTTGTACACCAACTTTGCAATTGTTTTAAGATTTTGGGTTGTTTTTGAAGTGGTTTGGAGCTTTTAAATACCAACTTCTTTTGTTGCTGAAAAGTTTCAGTTTTCATTATTCCTAATGTGTCTTTATTACTTCAGTTTTGATTATATGCAAGGACAAGTAGTTAATTGGATCTTACGAGTATTGGAGTAATGAACTCAAAGAAAAAGAAAATGAGTAATTGATTGACTCATAAATCTTGTTTCATTTATAAAATAAGATCACACATGTCAAACAGGTCTGGGTGGTGTAGTCGGTTATCACGCTAGTCTCACACACTAGAGGTCCCCGGTTCGAACCCGGGCTCAGACATCCTCTTACCATTTTTTGTTTTCATAACCAGTTTTCAGGTTTCTCATTCTATTAACTAAAACAACTTTTTTCAGTTCTGAACTAAGTACTCTGTTTTCAATTTTTAGCAAAAAATGTTCTCACCTTCAAAACAGACTCTACATCCTTCAAACCTTGCACCATCTATTCATTTTCTTTCTCCATTAAATCCCAAAAAACAACCAAAATATTTGATTTTTACTTCAAGATTAAATTATGGGTTTCGTAATGCAGCCAAAAGCGTGTCTGTTTCACTAATTAGTATGGGAAATGGACCAAAAGATTTGATTTTTACTTCAAGATTAAATTTTGGGTCTTGTAATGCAACCAAAAGGGTGTCCATTTCAAGAATTAGATTGGGAAATGGTGGTTCTTTGGTTAGTGTCAGGTGTGGAGGGTCACAGGAGCAGGATGATGGATTTTATATAAGGAGGTGTGTGGAACTTGCTAGGACAGCAATTGGACATACAAGTCCTAATCCTATGGTTGGTTGTGTAATTGTTAAGGATGGGAAGATTGTAGGTGAAGGATTTCACCCTAAAGCTGGCCAGCCTCATGCTGAGGTGAGTTGATTTGAGGTTCATTCTGTTTTTTTTTTTTTTTTTAATGAATGCTTCTGTTGTTTGTTTGTTTTGCTATTGTTTGATTTCATTTTGACATTATGTTTGGCAAGTAGTTCTTCAGTTAAATTACTTGGTCTGGGATTATAATTGAAAGGTTCCAACTGCTCTTAGATTGCTAGTTGCTTAATGTTTTGACCTTTCTCTAGTTCATACTAGTAATTGTTTTAATAAAAGGGCAGCCCGGTGCACAAAGCATCCCGCTCACGCAGGGTCAGGGAAGGGCCGCACCCCAACGGGTGTGAGGTACGGAGCCTACCCTGATGCAAGCATCCGTGGATGTTTCCGCTTGAACCCGTGACCGCTAGGTCACACGAAGACAACTTTATCAGTTGCTCTAATGCTCCCCTTCCCTAATAATTTTTTAAATAATGAATGAAAAGCAGAAAAGGCTGTAGTAGAAAATTGAGGAAAAAGATATAATTTTAACCTGAAAATTACAGTATTTAATTGATAAGTATAGGCAACAAGAAATGTCATCCAAAGTCACCACTCAATTTAAAAAAATGGCGTCCTTAACAATTTGCCTATGCTAACTTATCTATCAGCTGAACGTCCTTTATATGTCATACTATGTAATTCTGATTTGATGAAGAATGTGCATATTGAGTCATTATCTGAATAGAAAGCGTAAATGTAGGTTTTTGCACTTCGGGATGCTGGTGATTTAGCAGAAAATGCAACAGCATATGTGAGCTTGGAGCCATGTAATCATTTTGGAAGAACTCCACCTTGTACTGAGGCATTAATCAAAGCCAAAGTGAAAAAGGTGGTTGTTGGGATGGTGGATCCAAATCCTATTGTAGCTTCCACTGGTCTCAGTAGATTAAGAGATGTAGGCATTGAAGTGATCACAGGTGTCGAGGAAGAACTCTGCCGGACGCTCAATGAAGCTTATATACATCAAATGCTGACTGGAAAGCCGTTTGTTACACTCCGGTATAAGTTTGATTTTCCCACAATTGCTGCAACTTGCTTTTATCAGTTTTACAAGTAACAAATAATTTATCCTTAACCACAGGTACTCTCTCACAGTTGATGGTGATTTCTCAAATCAGTTGGGGGCAGAAGTCATGGAGTCAGGTGGATACTACTCAAAGTTATTACAAGAATATGATGCAGTTATTGTTTCTTCCTTCCTGTTGTCAGCAAAGTATTCTGTTCTTTCATCTAAAGAACCAGGAGCAAAGCAACCTCTTCAGATTGTATTAGCAAGGAGTTCAGGTTCACTTCAACTCCCTGCTCTTACAACGGACACATCATCAAATACTATAATCTTCACTGATAAAGATATCACTGTGGAGCTTGAAGCAAGTCAAAGAGGGACAGAGATAGTAGTTTTGGATAGGATTGATTTAACGGCTATTCTCGAACATTGCAAGCGTCAAGGACTGTGTAGTGTTATGCTGGACTTGAGGGGCAACTCCATAGATTTTGAGGAAATCCTGCAAGAAGGGTTTGAACAAAATTTATTTCAGAAGGTTATTGTGGAAGTGTTGCCAATTTTTGGTGGAAGTGGTAAAGAGGCTTTAAAGTATATGCTCCAAAACCGAAGGCTGAAGAATTTAACATCAAAGACCTTAGGCGAGAGTATTCTGCTGGAAGGATATTTCTAAGTGGATGGAGAATTTTACTGAAATTAAAATCTTCTGTTAGTTTGTATAATGATTTTGATCATACAAGCGTATTTTTCAGTTATAAGAAAGAGATAGGCAGGTGATAAGTCTTCACGCATATCAAAACTACATTCCTGCCTATAAAACTGTACTGAAAGGTCCAGGACTCCAGAGAGATCAAAGCTTCTTTGTCAACATCGTTGTACTGACTTTGCTGTGTACTAGAGCCTTGACCCATTCAATTTTTTTCTAGAAAATGTACAATATTAAGACAAGCATGTAGTGTTTGCATCTTCAATTGACAATAAAGATGTCTGTGTGTTTTAGTTTTCACTTCCATCAATCATGCAGCGACCCTGTTAATCGCCAATATTATGCTTTAACTAGTGGTCTCACAGTAGTGGAACTGAGCTCCATTTTCGTAGAGTTTATCAAGTCTTTGTGGGGCATTTGAAAGCACCAACAAAAAAAAAAAAATCCTCTATTTATCCTTACTGAAATCCGTGCCTGCTTACATCTCCCGAGAGGAGGGAACTTTTTAAACAAGGCGCTGATGCAGGCACAAAAGAGCCCAAGGTACAAACACCAGCGTAAAAGAGCCCAAGGTACTTTGTTCTATGATTGCATTTACAATTCCTTCCTTGATTCTAATATTTGTGAAAAGAAGTGTTTCTATCATATTTGAGTCAAAGCTGAAAAGATCATTTGAAGTTAAAGTAGAGAAAATGTTTGTGCACTTTCTAATATCCAGCTACTCGCAGAAGCGGAGAATCCATAGAATTATGAGTCTAAAGCTGACACACCCCACAACCTGGAAGGTTCCTCCTCTCCTTCTCCAGACATCTTTGCTTCCTAAGAAGACAAAGAGGCATCCTGACATAGCGCAGTTGCAGATCTCCCCTTACTACAAGATCATTGTCCTTGTTAAAGAACTTTGACCTTATGTCATCAAGGTACATTAGAAAATTTCTAATTCTTTCTATTATTGCTTGTGGGATTTTGTTTAATTTCTGGTTCTGCGAAATAGATTTCCCCAAACATTGAGTTTAGCATTTTTAGTTTTTACATCTACGTGATTCCATTTCTTCGATTGTGCACTTCTGTTTAGTTTTGGTCTGACCTGGTTATTTGTACTTGGTTTGTTGGTTCTTTGTCCTGAGGCAATTTGCAGCTAGGTTCTGTGTGAATGCAAGAACATTTAAAAAAACGCTGAATTGTTAATGTGTGTAGCCGTTATTATTGGCTTCTGAAATTTTAAGTAGAAAGTTGATGAATCAGCCAAAAGACCAAACAGCACTTGATTATATATTTCTAAGTATAGAGGTCAAATTGAACATCTGTCCTTTTCCTTTAAAGACTGATAAACTGATACTGCGTAAAAGCTCATCGTTTTTCTCTGTGTATTCTAGATTCTGGTGAGGCATCTCTTTCTAGGGCTGGAAAAAATCACTGTAAACGTGCTTCCTTAGTTGGCACGACGTGCCAAAGATATTGGACTTCCTCATTCGCTGTAACAGAGTGGGCAGTTCGCAATGCTAGCAGAATGTATTGGCATTTCTTGAATGCTCAACTTGGGCTTTATTTTTGGTATGCAGTTGAATTGTACTAGACAAGGTGTAAAACATGTCTAGTTTACAGAAAGCTATTATCGTGGTTTCTTTGCCACCAGGGTCGTAGTATATGTTAGGTGACATTTGGTTGAGTATTTACTTTCAGATTGTCACAGACTCAACAGTTAACTTTATTTATAGCTTCTTTTAGGAATTATTCTGTGGATTGAATTCTTCTAATGGATGGTTGCAGTTATGCACTTTTCATCTGTTGACCTCTCACCAGCCTCTGAAGTTGGAATTTATCATTTCATTTTCTAATCATGATGCGTAACCAATAAAGCTTTTTTAAAATTTTTTTTTTTAATTAAAGGATATTATTAATGCTATACATACATGAAGGAACTAGTCTATTTTACATAGTCCCTTCGAGGTCTTTTAAAAAATATTCAAATAATGGGGAGGGAAAGCATAAGTTCTTCATATATGTGGAGTGTCACACTCCTTTTAAGCTAAGCTGTCGGCTACTTGATTTCCTTCCCTGTACATGTACCTTAAAGAGGGCCACCCCAGCTGCTCAAGTAGGTAGCTACATTCTGACAAAATATGCGAGATTTCGCTGTTTCCAAATAAAACCATTAAGTTTAACACTTCTTTCTAGTCCTTATTAGTTCCAATTTTTCCTATTAAGTGCTAGTTTTAGACCTTGTTGGGATGCTAGTGATCCTACACAAGTCTTAGCTGTCTGAAATAGGCTTTTAGCACAGCCTACCATCCTTTCCCCACTTGCATTTTGAATAAATCCTTCGATGCCTCCATTCCTAAGATTAGAGTTTGCTGTACTTTAGGCGGTTCCCTTTTGACCACAATAGAATGTTGTATTGTAACAATTATTGCTTCCTCCTAGTAGCTGGAATTCCGTTACGTTGGCAATTATGTTTTTAATGTTAGCATTCTCGTTATTTTTATTGGAAATATTATCATTTCTTGTAATTCACAGTTGCCATAAGCAGAAAGGTACAAAACAACAGCACTTAAGGATATTATCTTTGAACTATCCAAACCAGGAACTCTTAATCCACCTCATTAGAGCATTACCCATTTCAATGTGCCCAATCAGTAGTGGCTCTTGCACTTCCTTTATTTATTTATTTATTTTTTATTTTAATTTTTTTAAAGAATTAGTGGCTTTCTTGCATCTGAAAAAGACATGCAGAATATCTTCAGGATTATGCTTTCAGAACTTGCAGAAGTATTGTTTGAGAATATTTCTAGTCTTGAATCTTGAGGACTGTGTTGATGGGTGTCTATTACAGCAGATTAGCCAGATGAAGAACTTGAGTTTGTTGAGAGTGGCTGAGTGGGTGCGTTCCATATCCTCTTGAAGATATTGTAATTATAATTTGCGGTAGCATTGTTAACCAGGTTATTGTAGCTAGGCTGATCACACCATTACCCATAGGCCCCAGTAGAATATTCAATCAGCATTATTTTGTTGGTGACTTTAAGTACTGTATAGTTGATTCTTTAACTTTTGGTCCAGGTGAAAGCACAGGGAGCTTGTACTCCAGTTGCTATCATTTACAATTTGAGCTGCCTTTTAGTTCTGTTCATGCTCGGTAGAGGTCCAATAAGTGAACTCCTAAGAGATTTTCCATTATTCAGCCAAGTGTCGTGCCAGAGATCAATGTAACACTTATTGCTGCAAATTTTCCAACCACGGAGCAACTTTTCCAAATAAAGGAGCTCAGAGTTTTCTTATTGAAATTCCCGTATCAGGGATATCTACTGTTATTATCTATTTGCTGGATATGTATTAGTTTTACATTCTCTTTAGCATAATATCACTGGCTTTATTTTTCAAATGTGTTTTCTAATATGTTTCTTTTCCTTGCCGAGGGTCTATCGGAAACAGCCTCTCCACCTTAGTGAGGGTAAGGTTTGCGAACATCTCACCCTCCCCAGACCCCACTTGTGGGATACACTGGGTATGTTGTTGTTGTTGCTGTTGTTATTCCTGTATAAGGGTGGTTCCAGTTATTTGTGAGATACTTGCTTGACAGTACTTCTACCCATAAATTAGCTTTTCCTTTTAGTAGTCTCCAAGCAAGACCATTAAGAAGTAAACAATACGCGCACATATGATTTACTTGAGTAATTGGTTCTGAAGTATTGTTCATCAGCTCCCTGTCCTTAGTATAGGCCCACTGTTATGGAGCTGATCACCTAGCAGTACTCAGTTTTTTTTTTTTGTTTATTTATGTACTGTGACTTTTGCATCTTCTTGATACCAGTAATACAACTTCATCAAAAAAATGTTTGTGAACACTGAGCTAATTTATGATTTCACCTACAATTCCAGAAAATCTAAGAACGGATCTCAGTGAGAAGAGCTTTAGAATAGCAAGTATACTTCTAATTCTTTGTTCCCTCTCGCTCTTGGTTGTAACTTGTATGAAATACCTTGGAGTATAAGTATTGCATAAGTGTAAAAGCTGATTAACATTTTGCTTTTCATAATTTGATAGATTACAGTTGAAAAGTCTATTGATGTCTTGCATGTTCATAGCAAATATGAAGCCTGTGCTAGATTCTATGATAAATGATACTGATCGAATGAAATTAACTTGGAATTGATAATCGTTGGCTCCTGTATTTCTGCAAATGATCTATGTACTAGTACCTCAATGAGATTGGTTAAATGGACAAGAAGGTAATTAATCTTCCTAAGATACTTATGTATTCCATTGCTTCACTTTATCTTCTAATTTACTTATTTTGGCTTTCTTTATTCTTTTAAGCTTGCGGTGAATCCGACTCCGATGAAGATGAATTTGCTATAGACCTTCGGCTGTATCATGCCAAACTCTCCTCGGTTTGATGGTATTCTTATTTATTATTTCTATCTTGTTCATTGAATGGATTACTCTTGTTCTGCTTGTTGTCCTGTGGGTGTCACTGACTGTATATTTGCACAGTAGGTCAGGTTTTTACCTTTAGTAGGTTCCTCAGTAGGTTTTCCTTTCCCTGGTCTAGCTCTCTCTCTCTCTTGTTCAGCTTCTGAGATTGTAATGGTTTATAGAAATGGTGCTAGGCTGGAATCAGTCTGGTGTAATAGGGTCCCAGGGTTAATGAATGTGTAAGGGTATGCCTGCAGCTTGGTCTCTTGGTTATGTTTTTATTTTATTTTTGTATTAGCTAGTTTTTCCAAGTTTCTGCCTGTTATAGTTCATAAGTTCCAGGTTAGAAGTTTCAGGAGTTTGGTTGGAGTATAGAAAGACAGCTAAATAACCAGCTATTGTTGTACCTTCAAGGTATAGGCAGCCATCACCTACTAAGACTTTTTGCAAGTATAGGTACATTAGATTATTGTTTCTTTAATTTACTTTTGTCTTGCTAGCATTATATTTTGTGCCTTTACTCGATCTACTAATGATATACTTCAAGTAGCTTTTTGATATTACCTGTCAGCATGCCTTCAGTTTTATGTCTAGGGCGTGCAGCTTTAAAGAAGTAAAATGGTCTCTTATTCTTTATTTCCACTGTTAGCATCATATTAGTACTCCAAAATACTGTACAACCTTTTCCCCATGTTTTGAATTTGAAGTGATATGAGCATGTTTGCTGTTTTGACAAATGCAAGGGCCAGTCCACATGCCTTTTATGCTATACACACTACATAAAAGGAGAGCGCTTTAGCCGTGGTTATATAGCTACATTAGTATCTTGCGTGGGATACTAATTTGACTCAACTGTGCTTCGAGTTAGAAACTGACGTAATTCATGCCAGGGGATGTTGATTTTCACTCCCTCCACATATTTTTTTATCATTCAACTAATTTGGAGGAGGAACGAATTAGATTGCAAGGGAGTCGAAGGAGATAGAAAGCTTTAATCAGACTAAGCCCTTGGTAAT
Source organism: Petunia secreta (assembly GCA_029990175.1). NCBI lineage: Eukaryota > Viridiplantae > Streptophyta > Magnoliopsida > Solanales > Solanaceae > Petunia > Petunia secreta. Next base: position 406,319 of record JARKIP010000081.1, on the reverse strand, counting down.
CTTTCAATTCTGACCAAGTTCCACATAAGGGTAATCAAACATCTTTACCATTTGTCCTTCTTTCACTGTCTTTTATTATTCAACCTTCTTTAGCCTTTTGTTTCTCTACATTAACTATTAATGTTACTTGATCAATCTAGGTTCTAAGAAATTGAGGAAGTTTTACTAATTACACGACGTTTTTCTTATTAGATGAATCTTTTCGCCTGGTTTTATGTGTTAACTGTTGTGAAATTTTGGTTACTTTGAGTAGGTTTGGTATTTGTTTGGTGTAATCTAAATACTAAAAAGGTAACATTCAGTAGTCACGCTACCTATTTCCTCCTTATAAATTTATTGTTTGCTTTAACTTGGCTGTTCTGTTCAGTAGCCACTCTTACTTACTGTTAACAAATGTCACCCTGTGGCAAATGATTTTTGGCAGCATTTTTATGAACGACCGTAGCTAATGCAACTAATGTTCTATCACCTAATGCAACTTGAGATCTAACGAATTTGTTTTCATGTCTAATGTTTTCAGCTGTCTTCAATTATGTCTCATATAATTAGGATACTTTTGATGGAACTAATGAGTCATTATGATATTTTTGATGGAAAATGGGTGAAAGATGAAGCTGGTCCTTTATATGAACCTGGTTCATCTCCTCATATAGATGAACGATTTGATTGTTATAAAAATGGAAGGCCGGATAATGGATATGAGGAGTTTAAGTGGCAGCCTAAGAATTGTAATATTCCAAGTAATTATAAAGCTTTAGGGTTTATCTGAAACAGCCTCTCTACCTTACTCAAGGTAGGGGTAAGGTCTGTGTACAGCCCCCTCTTCCCAGACAGGTGGGATATCACTGAGTATATTGTTGTAATTCGCAAACTTGAGGGGGAAAAAAACTTAACTTTGCTGCTTGATAATTTTGAGTTAGAGTTTGATTTTATATATGGTATTTTGCTTGACTTTGAAGGTTGAATGCTAAACAAATGTCGGAACTGTTGTAAGGAAAGAGACTAGTTCATGTTGGTGATTATTTGAATAGGAATATGTGGGAATCATTGGTTTGTTTGCTTAGAACTCTGTTGAAGATACAGAGCAGAGTTTTTGAGGCCTCTGGCAGACGTGATTCCCAAGAAAGAGGATGCTTAGAGTATTTTATATTCATGGTATGCATTTCACTGTTTACTGTTGTTCATCAACATTATCATCATGTTCTATCAAAGGTTTGAAAATCTTATTAGTACATAATGAAAGGGGTGAGAGGAAGCCTAGGTTTCTTTTGTAGATGATCGTAATTATATGTGGAAACAACCACCCACAGGCCACAGTGAATATTAAATTTTGAGCACATTTTGATATGTAAGCTTATTAACGGCGCGAGACCGCGAGTACTGGTGGTGTTTTTGCTTTCTGATCTAAAAGTTAATGTAGCTATTTACTTATTTTCAATAGAAATACTTAAGTAAATGCAACTATAGCTGAATCTTATTTGATTTTTCTCATATGTGCATTGCTATTTTACTAAGAACCCTTCTAAGGTCTCTTAAATGTGAACTTTAAACAAGTTTTTAAGTTGAACTGCACCTCCACATTGTAAAACTTGGCAACCATCTAAATTGGTGGTTGCAATTTGATTCTGTATTTAACTTGCAGGTCAGAATGGGAGTTAAGGTGGAGTTTCATTGTGTTGTCTAACATTTCTAGGTGCTTTTGACAGCACATTCTTTTTCTCTTGGTTTAGCATGAGTTTCAGACATATTTGTCAAGGCTAACCCAGTGACTTTGGCTTTAAATCAATCTATTGTTTCCACTATTTCTTCCTCCCGACCACAGTAAGTGAACATGCACATCACACAGATCCTTGGCTTGACTTTGTGTGACCGGCCTTGATGGCACGGACAGATCTTGATCAGCTTGGGATACATCATATATACTTCTATATTTTTACTTTAATTAAAGTTCATTAGCATATTTTTTGACTTGTATCTTTGTGTTTGATCTTTTTTAGTTATGTTAATTATTATACTATTTAATTCACCGTTGTTTAATCTTGTTTATGTTTTAGTCGCTTTAAGTTTCGTCAAGGGCTTAGGCTAGTTTAACTTTAGGAGACAATCAATCAACAATTTAGATTTCATAATCGGTATAGTAGCTCATAATAAGTTCAACTAGGGTGGACATTAATGTTTTGATCAAACTTAAGCCGAAAGTTTGACTCTCAATTAAACAAGCTTAAATGCTAAAAGTTTAGTTTTTTTTTTTTCGGAAAAGGGTCAAATCTACCCCTCTACTTTTGTTTATAGTATACTCCCATCCCCCGTTATAGTATAGGGCATATTATACCCTCACCGTCTAACTCTTACAATATATTACCCTCCACTTAACGGGAGGGACACGTGGCCTGCGATGATTCTCCGTTCCACTTAATTAAACCCCAACCCCCTTTACTTAACTACCCAACCCGACCCACAAAGAAATTACCCGATACCCGCCCACCTAATTAAAACAACTCTTCCCCTCAAAACAAACAGTAAGTACTCCATCACCTCTCTTACTCCTCTTAGTTCCATTGTAGGATTTCTTAAAAAATTCCCAATATTATCAATTACTCTTCATAACCTCAAACTTCTTTGTATTCGAATCTATTTCTCCATTGCTCAATTATTATTGCTAAAAGAAATGTCGGATTGCAGCCATTCATCAAAAAGGAAATGTTTTTGTGGGGAATTTGCACTACATTTAACTGCTTGGACTCATGGTAACGCTGGCCGGAGATTCTACAAATGTTGTAAACCAGATGTAAGTTCTCATAATGGCTTCTTTGATTTTGTCGCAAAGTAATCAATTTAGTTCAACCCTTAAAATAATTTTCTTGTTAATTTTAGAACATATCATGTGGTTATTGAGAGTGGGACGACAAACCTTTACCAGATAGAGCTATGATTGTAATCAAAAGCTTGAAGACATCATTGGATGAGGCACGGCTAGAGAAGAGTAAATTCAATGAAAAAATGGAAGAAATGAAGGCTTTCAATCTGTCCCAAGTGATGAAAAACAAAAAATTAGAAGAGCAGGTGTTGAAGATGAAGATCATCATTATGGTTTCATGGGCTCTTTTTGTTGGCTTTGCATTTGCGTCGATTGTAGGAAAATAGGAGTCCACTAAGTGAGTAGTATTGAATTGTGTAAGGACTTATGAAATATGTAATTTGTTAGAATCATTTTGAACCCTTGTGTTGTTGAATTTATGTAAGGAATTAAGTTGTTGAATCATTTTGGATTGAAGGTATTATGTAAGGAATTACGTTGTTGAATCATTTTGGAAGGAATTAAGTTGTTGAATCATTTTGGCGTGAAGGTATTATGTGCCATCATTAAGTTGTTGAATCATTTTGGATTATAGGTATTATGTGAGGAATTAAGTTTTTGAGTCATTTTGGATTGAAGGTATTGTGTTCGAGTTGTTGTAATGAATGTGTTCATTAGTAGTTTGTGTACTCATTAGCATGCATCTTTGAATTGAAATCTAAAAGCAAAAAAATGGTTGAAGAAGCTGCAATACAAGACAGTGAAAGGAACAAAGGCAAAGACAAAAAAACAGTGAAAGGAACAAAGGCTGCATAACATTAAACCATTACAAGACATGGTTGGTACAAAGTCTTAAATAAGCCAACTACCATACACTTAAATGATGGTCGGATGTAACATTATAACCACAAAAAATGTTTCCAACTAGGTTATAATGTGACATCCAACACCAAATGAAGATCAACCAATACCAAGTTACCAAAACAAGTTCACAAAACATAAGAGTTTGACATAAAGTCACTAATGCAGCCACATATAAGTCTTAAACATAACCTAAGATACTAAACCAACACCAGACTTCACTTTCCATTTCCCCTTCTTGCTGCCAGCTTCCCAATTCTTTGTTGTCTTTGCACCTCCAATTGATTTGAAGTCACAGCAGCTTTTCCATTCCAAGTGAGTGATCCAGGTGAGAATGGTAGATCTGTAGGCTCGGTCACACCAGTATGGTCACCTCTAAAGGCAATTGAATGTGTACTAGGTGGGACAGAATTTTGTTGCCTCCTTTGAAGTCTTGTCTTGAATTCAGATACAGTTTTGGGTGGAAGAGCAGGGTCCGGATCAGCACCAAAGAGTGGAAAGGCACCAGTAGAGCTACTACTTTGATGGTTGCTCATCACTCCAGGGGTAGGCATGAACACAAAAGCTTCACTTTGACTAGCTTGTGTTGGTTGAGGAGCAGACAAACTGATGTCTTCTTCATTGGGTTCATCAACCAGAGATCTGGTTCTCTTCTTCAGCTGGTTAGTCCTAGCAACCTTCTTTGCTTTTGTGTCACCACTTCCCCTAGCTGGTTGCTTCCCTTTTGATGCCTGCTATTTAGACAAAGAAACAGTGTAGTTAGTATTTCATAATGTAAGTACACTTACCAAAAAGTTGTATTAATTACCTGTGAACAACTCCTTGAATTATGGTTTGGTTGACCACACCTGCCACATGTCATAATTCTGCCTTTTCTTGATTGTGCCCAGACTGTTTGCCTTTTAATTGCTTATCCTTTTTCCCTTATTCTTTTCACTCTTGGCCTTCCTGCCATATTCAGAAATTGTGGTGGATCCATTGCTTGGGTCTGCTCAATCTTCCAGAATGTTTCACCCCTTACTGGCTGCAGCTTATGCTTATAGGTCTGCTCATAAGCATCTTTGGTGTGCCACCAGTGCACTTCAGTGAGTGGATCAATTTTCCTATACATCAATGCCTTAATGGCATGTGGACATGGGATTCCAGTTAGATCCCATTCCCTGCAGGTGCACTTCTTCTCTTCAAGATTAACAGTGTGTCTATGGTTAGAATCTGTCACTTCAAACCCAGTGTCCCCATTGAAATTAACTTCACACTTATGAGCTATCTTCAAGAACTCAAGATAAAGCTTATGGGCTAAAGGACTGACCCCATTGTTAAAAGAACTCAAACACTCTTCATTTTCCCTCAACATATTCATGACTTTAACTCTAATATCCTCTAGCATTTTAATGACAGGTTTGTACCTTGCATCTAGTATCCAGGAGTTGAAAGACTCTGTCAGGTTATTGTCCACTGACTGGTTCTTGCAGATGGTGTCAAAATAAGCCCTGCACCATGCTTGGACAGGATACCTCATCAAGTCTTCAGCTGCATCTCTGTCCAGCTTTCCCATAGTATTCAACTGTTCTTGGAACTCTTCCACATAGGTTGACCAGGCACACCACCAAAGGTACTTCTTCAATTGATCAGATTTATGCCTTTTCAACCAGTTGCTTTCAATGTGCCTTACACAGAATCTGTGCTTTGCCTCAGGTAGAACAGCTTTCATAGACTCATACAGTCCCTACAATTTGCAGCATTAAAACAACATAGACATAAATATTTAGCTAAGTAAAGAACAAATCAGAACATAACATAATAAAAAGAGTAGAGAGGAAAGAACCTTCTGCATATCTGACATGAATGTTATGCCTTCACCCATGTTCAGGTCAAGTGAGTGCTGCAGCAGCTTCAAGAACCACTCCCAGGTTCTTTTAGTCTCCTTATCAACAATTGCCCATGCTATGGGGTAGAAGTGGTTCATACTGTCTTGCCCAACAGCAACCAGCACTTGCCCCATAGCTTTTCCTCTTAAGAAAGTACCATCAAGTCCAATGTATGGCCTTAACCCATTCTTGAATCCCATCTTCAAAGCATTAAAACAGACATACATTCTAAGGAACCTTCTCTTGCCTTCAGCAAGAGCATCCTTAGAAATGTTGATGATCACATCAGATCCAGGGTTACTTACCCTTAATTCCTCAGCATAAGCCTCAAGTTTATTGTATTCATCTTTGAAACTCCCCTCCAAAGTCTCCAATATCATCCTCTTAGCTAACTTAACCTTACCAGTCTTAACATTAACTTCAAATGCTTCCTTCAAATCTGCCTTCATTTCCCTAACCTTATACTTAGGATCATTTTGCAATTTTTTCTTAAAATAATGTGCAATTGTGGCAGAATCCACCCTAGGATTGTCATAAGCAGTGTTACAAAAGTGCTCAGATTTTAATGTTTTCACCTTAACACCTGCATCCCCTTCTTTTGATATTAAACAAACAAATGAACACCCCACCTCACACTCATATCTTACCCTAGTTCTGTCACTTTTCTTTAGCTTTAATGCTTTCTTATTGGCAAGAGCATACAGATTCATAAATCTCCTAGCTTCTGGTATGTCATTAAAAGTCATATCAGGCCTTATCTCTTTGTAGTCATTAAGTTCAGCAGTTATGTCTCTTTTCTTTTGTAATTTAAGTGACTCTAACCTATCATCTTCATCACTAGAAGAGTCATTTTCAGAAGAAGACATAAAGTCACTAATGCTGCTACAATCAGTAGCTGCATCATCAGGGTATTCATCAATTTCATCATGGTTCTCAATGCTAGGAATACCATAGACAGGCAACTCACTTTCACACACAGCAAATAAATCCAGAATCTTAAATTTTTCAGATACAAAACCCAACAGTACCCTAATGCCATTATCCCCTACCAACTCATACAATTTACCAGAAGGTGCAACAACTATCAACTGTTGTACATTCACAAACCCTAGCTTATTTGTAAATTCATTGACAATATCTATAAAGGAAAGACAATCTGAATCATACCCTAGCCATGTGTGGATATCTTTCTTTGCATACTTGGCTTTTGGGCTTCTGATCCAATCCCCATTGTAATTAAATACTAAGTCAACTAAAACCATCTGCAAAAGTAAAAGTACATAAAAAATTCAGAAAGGAACAAGCTGTAGTGTGAAAGTGAGACAATGTGTCCCCTTTTTTACTAAAGAAATCATAAAAGAAGAAAGAGGACTGAACATTTTCAATTAAATATAGAAGGGACCACATCTACCCAAATAAAGCCAACATTTTGACAATTAAAAAAGAAAACCCTAATCGGGTCCACAAACAAATTACCACATCAAACCCGTAAAACAACAAACCACTTATATTCACAAACCCTAAAAATGATAATCCCAATTTAATTGATAACCGGGTCCAAACATAAAACAACACATGCACACAATTAAACGGTTCGATTATTACTGTAAAACAACTAAATACAACAAAGAAACAAAATATCTAGCATGAAACCCTAAAATAAAAGCGATCAACACACTTGCAAACTAACCAAGAAATTTATCATGTAACAAAGATATAAACTAAGTACTGTTACAATAATCAGTAATTGAAAGCAAAAAACTTACCTTTAAATCGCAGTTTGATCGACGATACTCAGTTCATGGACAAGTCCCCTCTTTTTTACCAGGTTAACTTTTAGGGTAAATGAAAAGAGAGGGAGGGGAAAAGTTGTTTTAATTACGTGGGCGGGTATCGGGTAATTTCTTTGTGGGTCGGGTTGGGTAGTTAAGTAAAGGGGTTTGGGGTTTAATTAAGTGGAATGGAGAATCATCGCAGGCCACGTGTCCCTCCCGTTAAGTGGAGGGTAATATATTGTAAGAGTTAGACGGTGAGGGTATAATATGCCCTATACTATAACGGGGGATGGGAGTATACTATAAATCATAGTAGAGGGGGTAGATTTGACCCTTTTCCGTTTTTTTTTTATAAAGAAACCGCCACGGCAAAAATATCCCCTTTTTCCTTTACAAGTTAGGCTTAATATTGTCAGTTTAATAAAGGATTCTCATGTTTCCTATACATCTACGAAAACAAGGCAGTTTTAGTTTACAACTTAATTTCTTTAACTTGTCACCTTTTCTTGTTCTTTCTTCCCTCCAGAATCCGACCCCCTTGTGCTTCAATTTGGATGGCATATGGAGATAATTATGTTTTCAAATCAGGTAACTACTTTTACATTATGCAGAAACTTGATGCCCTTATTGAATATCATAATTTAGGTGGTGTTGATGATCCTGAGTTAATAATAGACTGTAATGCCTTATCAGTTGATATTTCCAAGGAAATTCTTAACATTCACAAGTTCATACGCCACGAATATCGATTGAAATCTCTTGAGTTAGACTCACTTGTTGATCATCCAATTGAGTATTCTCGGGTTGTTAAAAACAAGAATCCGACTACTCTGTTTGGGGACTTGGAAGCATACAGGTTACCCTATGCTATTATGATGGTTTACTCTAGTTGGCGACTTGGAAAGGCGATAGAAGCATGTGATGGAGTCATTGCTCTTCATTCAGCAAATAAAAAGCTACTGGATTTTGTCGAGAGTCGAGTTGGATATGTTGCTCCCAATCTTTGTGGTATTGTTGGGAATGCAGTTGCTGTTAAACTTATTGCTACTGCTGGTGATCTCTCCTCCTCGGCAAAAATGCTTACTTTTGATGTTGTGCTTCTTGGTACCAATCCAAAAAGGAAATTTTATCGTGGTGGTTATATTGAGCAAAGTGAAATAATTGAGTATGTGAACTGGTGGCACTCAAATGTACACTCGCATCTCAAGTGGACTCGACCAGAGAATATCCGACTGGAGAACTTGGAAAATCTTATAGGGAAGAGATCCGTAAAAAGCTACGGAGATGGCAAAATAGCTAAATTGATTGTGCCAAGGACCGGATATAACTTTTAAGACTTTTTTCAAGAATGGGCACATTAGATTATTGTTTCTTTAATTTACTTGTATCTTGTTGGATTATATTTTGTGCCTGTACTCGATCTACTAATGATATACTTCAAGCAGCTTTTTGATATTACCTGTCAGCATGAATTAAGTTTATGTCTAGGGCGTGCAACTTTAAAGAAGTAAAATGGCCGCTTATTCTTTATTTCTACTGTTAGCATCATATTGGTACTCCAAAATACTAGGGACAATTACATTGAGAGACACACCACTCATGAAAATTACCAAAAAAGACCCCTATTTTGCTACCTTACATGACATAGCACCCCCTCCTTTTTTTTTTCTTTCACTCCATAGCACCCCTTTTTAAAGAAAAAAACCCCTAGCCCCCATTTTTCCTCTCCTCCCCATTTTTCTCTCTTCTCTTCCCCATTACACATAATTCGCCGCCCCCTCCCCCCAACTCTTCCACCACTGCCCCACCGTCATCCCCTCTCCTCCAAGCCACCGATGCCGCCGTCGCCGAGGTCACCACCACCACCGCCGCTTCTTCTTTTCGTTTTTTTTTTTTTTTTTTTTTTTTTTGCTTTTTGAATAGCAATGTTGATTTTCGTTGTATATTCCGATCCAAACTCCGGTGAGGAGTTTATTTATCAAGTTTTTTCTTTTTCTTCACTTTTATCATAAAAATTCATTGAGATCTACTAGTTTTTTTATTAAAACTTTTGTTTAATGTTTAGATCTAGTGTTTTTCTTGTATAAAACTGTATAGATCTTGGATATTTGTTAAGCTTTTGTGTAAAATCTGCCCGAGACACTGTTTGACATTATTTTTGTGAGTTTATACACTTTTATACATTTTTATACAAGTTTATACAATTCTGTAAACGTGTATAAAAATATATAAATCTGCATATGTACGCATTAACAGTGTATAAAACATATTCTATGCATTGTAAATTTTGTATAAAGCTGTATATGCGTGTATGAACAATGAATGAAATAGTATAAATTTCAGATTTGTGCACTTTTTATGGATGTTTTGTATAAAATTTATATTTTTGTGTATATTTTTGTATTTTTCCTCTTGCATATACAATTTTATATGTATTTACATGTATAATTTATTATTTTGATAGACTTAGGTGTATAAAATTATCAAAAAAATAGTTATTTAAACGAATCCACAAATAAAATAAATAAATCCGGTGAATTTTTGGTTTTCCGGCCACCGCCGGCCCAGCGGTGGCAGGTCGGTTTCTGGTGGTGGGCAGTGGTGGGGGAGGGTGAGGGAGTGGCTCCTAGGGTTTTTAGTTTGAATGGGTGCTATGTTATGTAATTTTGAAAATAAGGGGGGGGTGCTATGTTGTGTAATGTAAAAATAAAAGGGTGCTATAGATGAAATGTGGCCCCTCATGGGTAATTTACACTGTATGCCCATCCTTTTGATAGTAATTACAGAGCATACCCATTTGAATTTTCCCTACCCATCTATTGAAAAATATTTACAGCCCATACCCATTCCCTCAAATCCCTATCCCCTTTCCCTTTCCCGCCCCTTCCCATTTCTCTGATCTTCCCCATCTCCCCCAAAATCTATCATGCATACACTCCACTGATTTCAAAATTGAGCTTGTATAATTAGATTCTACATTCTCTCAAATCAATCCCAAATGTTAAACCCTAGACATTCAAAATTGAGCTTGAAAAACGTTTATAAACGTCGACGCCGTAGTAACAGTCCACCTAATATGTCGCTTGTTCCTGTTGAGGAGAATACGGAGCCTAAGGTACTTTTTTATTTTTTGTAGTATAAAAAATTACTTCGTTTCACTGGTTTTGCGCCCACTGTTACTGACATTTTTACTGGGTGGTTATTGCAATTAATAGTGTTGCATCCAATGTTAAGAAAAAGCATTCGATAGTTTTCTTGAAGCCATCCATGAAGTACATAATGCACATGAAACACGTCGGATATAGAAGATGAGCTACCATGTCGCACATTGTGCTGCAGACATAGTAGACACTTAATCTATACATGTCTGCTTTCCTTTCTTTCACCAAATACATCTTTTCAAATGGGAAAACATAAACTGCTCCGAAAATTGATGATGAAGTCCAGACAATACAGATGTAGAACATTAAACCAATCTGCAATGCAGGTTAAATATTTAAACGTATGTTGTATGCTAAAAGGAATACCAGTAAAGTATGTTGTATGCTAAAAGGTATACCAGCTAAGTAATAAAATTACCAAATTTGTGAAACGAAGTAAATTGGTATACCAGCAAAGTATACTATATACTAAAAGGTATACCACCTAAGTAAAGTATGTTTTTACTGTCAGCTTTTGTTAATTACCATCTAATAGAATTTTTTGAATTAATTAAAGAATTAGCTTAACTGCACGAAGTAGGTTTTAAACTTTGTCATATGTATTGTACTGCTTATGATGCCAATCTCTTTTTTTTTTTTTTTGTAGGTTTGGGATTTTTATTTGCCTTTACATGAAACGTACTTCCCAAAGATTGCGTATGATGCCAATCTAAATATTGTTGACGATTTGAAGTCAAACTTGACCTCGACACAACTCCAGCTATTTCGGGAAACTTGCTTTGGATATTTCTTGGATATGCCAAAGCAAACAAAGCAGACTCGATTTGTGCAGTATTTGATGAGTAGGCAAGTCCATCATGATTCACCAGACGTTTTATGGTTTGATTTGAATGGCTGTCAATTACGTTTTGGACTTGGTGAGTTTGCATTAGTCACAGGTCTAAAATGTACGGGTGTCCAGGAGGTGGTTTATCATGAAGACAATAACCTATTGCGCATGTATTTTAATGGGTTTGCCAATGTCACCCGACAGGAGATAGCGCATCGTTTTGAAACGAAATGTTGGGGAAATTCTGACACTGATGCGGTGAAGATTGCTGTTTTGCATTTTCTTTCTTCATTTCTTTTTCTACCATTAAAAACTGCATGTCTTGCTCGGTGTTATGTCGACTTGGTTGATAGTGGTAACTTTAATGATTACCCATGGGGTATCGACATATTTAAGGTTACAAGGGAATCACTTCATAAAAAGCTGTTAGATGTCCCTACATTTGCAAGGCATGCTGGGTTTACGCATGCTTTTCAGATTTGGTTTTGTGAGTGCTGTCCATTGATTGGGGGGAAAAGTTGCTACTCGGGTTGGCACCAAGGTTCCTTGTATGCTCAATTGGGAAGGAAAGAAGCGACTTGTAGCTAATAGTTTTGAGTTGGATGTATTTTATTTGCCTATTGAAACGGTACATGTAGTGTAACTTTTATAGAATATGTTATTTTATTTGCCTGTTGAAACGGTCAGTATACTACTTTGTGGTATTTCACATTTAAAGTATACCTTTACATTTTTGTTCTTGTTTTGCTTTTGCATGTCGCATTATAATTCAACAGTTGAAGCCTAGTAACATTACTCCAAGTGACGCTAAGTGGGCAGAATTAGAGTTGGATGGTTTAGAATTTGGCATACCCAATGAGTATCAGGACAGTCGTTTCATTGTCATTGAGCATACTAAGAATAAACAGCAAAGTAATCAAGGTGATATTGGAACATGTCAGATTCAACAAGGACTGAATGAAGAGTTTACTGCAACTGTAAAAGCTAGCAAAGCAGCTAGGACATTTGCTGCTTCAACATCAATTCCTTCTCAAACAAGAGCTGTTGATACGAATGAAAACCTCGCAGAATTCAAGAAAGTGGTATGTTTAATCATTTCTATTTTGCTGACTATCAGTTACTCTACAATATTTTTAAAACTTTTCATATTTCTGACCTTTTTTTTTATTAGGTTGATAGTGTCTTTCAGTCTTTGCAGACTTACGTTGATACCAAATTTATAGAGGTTCATTGTGTTTTTTCTACTTTTTATGCGTTTCCATGATCTATAGGACTTTATATATTTGTTCATCTAATTTAGGGAAAGAAAGAATTTGATGATTTCAAGGAACAGATCAATGGTAAGTTGGACGAGCTGTTAAAGGCAATTGCTTTAGTTGCTGATAAACGTGTGCCCCAATCTACGGTAATATTTTTCTTTTATTATTCTATATATCTAGATTCTTAAATTATGTAATTCAGTTAACTGTATATACTTTTGTGGGTATACAGTTTAGCATAATGAGCATACAAAAAGAAAAAGAAGTTTTTTTTAGTATTATTAAGCCTGGTATACCATTGTACTATACATCATGCTAAAAGGTTATACACTGAATAATAGTATACCTGAATGGTTTACCATTTTTTTTCCTTCTCTAATTTGATGTTACCATGAATACTTTTTTCTGTATTTCTAGGATGGTGCCAAAGGTCATCAGGATGATGTTATGGAAAATGATGGTAGCAGTGGTCGATTGAATAGCAATCCTATCAGGTTTGAACAAAACAGTCCTGATCATGCAGCATTTGTATCTCTTAGCAGTCCGAATGTTAATGCAGGTATGGCTCCTTTTTCAGTCTGAATTATACCCTTGGTCTTCTGGTTTGGATTTTGATACTCACCAGTGTTTGTTTGGGTGCAACAGCAGTTGATAATCAGACATTAGAAGATGGCAATATAAATCATGAACTTTTTTTTCCACTGTCTCTGGAACAACTGAAGGAAGAATAACTGAACTCTCTGATGGAATGGAAAATGGAATTGCTTTAGTTCATGATAAGCGTGTGCTTGAATATATGGTAATCTTTTTCTTTTGTTGTTGTATATTTCTAGATTCTTAAATGTATATAATTCACTTAACTTTTTTTTCCACCGTCTCTGCAACATCTGAAGGAACAATAACTGAACTCTCTGATGGAATGGAAAATGATGGTGAACTTCAAATGACTGAGTCTCAACTTAATGAATTAGTTGGTGGTGTTGCACGCCAAGCAACATATGATGTTGCAGATAAAACCTCAGGTATGCACTTTTTAATTTGTTCATCTTTGAATAGAAATTTCATAATATCTAATTACCTTTTTTTACGGAAAAGGCTCAAAATTGCCCTAGACCTATCCAAAATAGAGCACTTTTGCCCTCCGTTAACCTATTGGCCCAAAAATGCCACTAACGTTATCTTTTGGCTTAATTATGCCCTCCCACAGACGGAGCTGCCATGTATTCAGCTGACATGGACTTCATTAATTCGTTGGCAACTCTCCATTCGTCCACATGGATAACCCACGCAGCAAAACCCAATAACAAACCCGACCCAAACCCACGTCATACCCCCCCCCCCCCCAATTAACCCATCAGAAACCGTAATTCTTCTTCAATTTACCCTTTCATTTACCCCCTTTTACCTCAACTCTTGATTTCTCTCTCAACAAGAGGCGATTTAGGGTTAATTTGTAAACGAGAATTTTGCATGTCTGAATGATCAAGTGTTAAAGGTAAGTTACTACTTCTTTTTCATTTATTATTATACTTTAAGCATAAATATTGTAGTGTTTAGATGTTGTTCAATTTTTTTTGAAATCTGTTAAAATACGTTCTGTGTTGAACCTTTACAATTTAAACATAAATATTCACTATGCTTATACTTTAATGTATCTAGTGGTCTCTTTCTTGTCTTTGTCGGCTATGTAGGGTTTTTTAATGGCGGGTGGGGTCTAATAATGTGTCTGTTATGGTTTTATTATCTTCTGATGTGGTCCCTTCTATTTGTTTATTGTGATGCATGTTACCCTATTCAAGATGGTTGAAACAGTCGACTTAGTATTCAATTATGGGGGTACTTGGATACTACATCCAAAGCTTGCTTATCTTAAAAAATTGACTCACGTGTGGAGAGGTTATGATGTGGATCTGCTATCTTACATAGATATATGTGCTGAATTTAGAGACAAAATAGGGTTTAGTGAGGTGAGACATATTCTTATAACTGACCCCTCTGGTTCTTACTATTTGGTAGAGGGGGATGAAGGTATAAGAAAACTTCAAACCCTCTTCTGTAAGAGTTTCAAAGCTGTCAATCTGTTTGCACTAGATAATCCAGATGTTGCTATTGACCAGATTCCTAACATTAATAGTTTCAAGGAAAGTAATGTCCCTCCAGTAGATTATGGAACAGACTGTGGTAGTAGTGAAGAAGAGGAATGTGAAGAAGAAATTGGTAGTGATTATGAGAATGAAGAACTAGAAGTATTTAGTAAGAAAAGGTTGTTGGATATAGATGACAAGCTTGAAAAATACAAAGTCTTGGAGTATGGTATGGCCTTTAAGGATCTTGATGAAGCTAAACAAGTTATAGCCTTCTATGCAGTTGCAAATAAAAGGAACATTCATGTAAAGAAGAGTGATAAAGGTAGAGTTAGTTATGGTTGTGAAACTGGTTGTCCTTTCTACTGTTTTATTTCTAGAGATGGAAAAGATCAAGGTTTCAAAATGAAGAAGTTAAATCAAGACCATAGTTGTGATGAATCTTTTGAGAATGGAAGGGCAAGTTCAAAAGTCTTAGCTCATTACTTTAAGGCAAAAATTCAGGGTAACCCTAAATACAAAGTAAAAGACATGACTGTTGACTTGAAGGGACAATTTAATCTAACTGTGAATAAAACAAAGTTGAAGAGAGCAAAAAAGCTTGCATTGGACAGGCTGGATGGTAGTTATAGTGATGAATTCAATAAGTTGGAGGCTTATGCTAAAGAATTGAGGCTCAGCAACCCTGGTAGTGATGTAGTCATAAATCTGTCCAAGGATGCTATGGAAGAAGGCAAAAGAAAATTCTTAAGAATGTATGTGTGCTTCCAAGCTTTGAAGGATGGGTGGAAAGGGGGTTTAAGGCCTTTGATAGGGCTTGATGGTACCTTTTTGAATGGTAAAAGCATTGGAATTCTACTGGTGGCAGTTGGTCAAGATGCAAGTAACCATTTCTATCCACTTGCTTGGGCAGTGGTAGATAGGGAAACAAAAAGAACTTGGACCTGGTTTGTTGAGCTTCTTAAGCACTCTTTGGACTTGAAGGATGGTGAAGGAATCACCTTTATGTCTGATATGCAAAAGGTAACAATCTCATGACTCTTTGTCTTTCTTAATTTTCATTTTGATTTTTTCTTTAAGAACTCTTGCTGCATATAACCTGATTTTGTCTTATATTTGCAGGGTTTATGTGAAGCTATTAAAGATGTTTGTCCAGAAGCATACCACAGATGGTGTGTGAAACACATTGAAAAAAATTGGACCAAGAAGTACAAAAGTGGGCAAATGAAGCAATACCTTTGGTGGAGTGCATGGAGCACCTATGATGAGGAGTTCACTGACAACATTAAGAAGATGGGGGAGCTGAATGTGGCTGGTGTTAAAGCTCTAATGAACTATCCTCCACAATATTGGTCAAAAGCATATTTTGATACATACTCCAAGAATTGCATGGTGGACAACAATTTTACAGAAAGTTTCAACTCTTGGATTGTAGATGCAAGACAAAAGCCAATTATTAAGATGCTTGAAGATATCAGATTGAAGGTTAGAAAAACTCTACTAAGTTCAGCTTATTTTCTTTCATTGTTGTAAATATATTAAGTTTACCTTATTTTGTAGGTTATGAACATGCTGAGGGACCATGAACAAGAAGCAAGAACTTGGAAACACAACTTCTCGGATCATGCAATGGAGTTGTATAATGACTATAGGAAGATGGCAGCAGTATGTAGGTTGGATTTTAATGGAGACAGTGGGTTTGAGGTCACTCATGGGTCAGATAAACACACTGTAGATCTTGTGGAGAGGAAATGCACCTGCAAGCAGTGGGATGTGTCTGGTATCCCATGTGCTCATGCCATAAAGGCATTTCAGTATAGGAAAATTGACCCTGTTGGTGAGATTGATTGGTTCTACTCAAAAGAGGATTTTTTAAGTATTTATAGCCATAAGCTGAAACCTGTGAGGGGAGAAAGGTTCTGGAAGGTGGAGCCAGACCATGCTATGGACCCCCCAACTCTAGGTAGGATGGTAAGTAGACCTAGGGTGAAGAGGACAAGAGAGAAAGATGAGGCTAGGAAAAGGCAGGGGATGTGGTCTGCTGGCAGAAAAGGACTGCAAATGACATGTGGATATTGTAGTGAAATGGGCCACAACATAAGGAGATGTCCTTTGGTAAGCTTTATAACTTTTGTTCTAACTTTATAGTGTGTTTACTAATTTATAACTAACTTTATCTATTTCTATACATAGGTGCATGGTAAACACAAGAAGTACTTCCAAGATGAAGGAACTTCTCAAGCTGGACCACAAAACATTCCAGAATCTGAGTTCTTCTTCATCCCTACACCTGGAGTTGCAAGCTCATCTACAAGTCAGTCACAACAACCACCAACTAGTCAGATTGCAACTCAATTGACTCAAACATCTAGTCAGCCCCCTGTTGAAGAATCTGACTCAGATTATGAATCTGACCCAGCCTTAAATCCAAAAACCATATCTGAGAGTAAGACTAGATTGGCTGCTAAGATGAGGGTGCAAAATACTGGAACAAGGAAAATTGGCTTCAAGGATGCATCTGTTGGTCCACAAAATCTACCATACTCTCCTACCAAACTGATTTGGTATGGAGGGAAAGCAATGGCTGCACGACAGTTACAAGCTGAAAGAGAACAAAAGATTGGAAAACTCAAGGCAAAAAGAGGCAAGGGATCTGTTAGAAAAGCTGGGAACTAGGCTTCTATTTATATGTCGACTATTTTTTGTTTAACTGGTATAGACAAGTAAATGTTGTGAACAATTAAGTAAGTTTTTGGTTCAAACATTTACTTGTCTCATATATCTAGTATTGGTAAATCTTACTTGAACAATTTGAAATTGTCAAATTAAGTTTTTTGGACAGTTTAGTGCTACTGTAAAGTTCATGACTTTGAACAATTTGAACATTTAAAATTGTCAATGTTAGTTTCATTGTTGTGTTGTTTAAGTTTATTGTCTTTTATGCTTTGGTTATGCATTTGTGATGGCTTGGTTTACGAGTGATCTATGTAAAGTGAAATTTAGATTGAAGAGTTGGTTTCTATATTATTGAGGTGAACCAATGTGTGTAAACACAAAGCAAGTGCACAAAGGGCACATTACATGGCATGTTCTTGTACATAAAAGTGACTCATGTATATAGCATCACAAAAAGACTTACAACATTCAAATCAAAGCCATATAAAGCATTGTTGATTATTGCACAAAAGACACATTACATTAGGCTAATTAACGGCACATTACATTACAAGCATTGTTGATTAGTGCCATATTAGAGTGCACAAACGGCAGATTACATAACAAAATTAGTGCACAAACGGCACATTAAGAAACCATTGGCAACATTACTAAGGTTGCCACAACCCATCATACAACATCAAATAAGGTATGACATATTTATCATTCTAGCTATTACAAAGCCAAAGAACATAGCCCAAGAGATGACAAGTATAATCTTCATTCTTTGAACTTTAGCTTCCAATTTAGGCACTTTCAATGAGGCAACATAGTTTATTCCCTCGATTTCATTATCATCTTCCCAATTTTATTGTTTTCTTTGCGAAGGTCATCCACTGTTTTCTTTAACTCGTGAATAACAACATGAGCGCGAACTGGAAATTCTTGATCACCGCCATTCCCAGTAACCACAAGAAGCAACCTATTCAAAAAATTACACTTTAAACCACTAAAACAAAATTTCAAAATCTGCATAAATAACTTCACATTAAATTCATGGATTTTTTTAAAGTGACCAAAATACTTACAGCAGGTTGAGAGCACTTAAGGAACCTACGACCAGCATTATCATTAGTCCAAGCCGTAAATTCTCTTGCCTGCAATCCACAAAAACATTTGCGCCACGACACTTGGCTTCGAGATGAGATTGAGTTTTCAGACATTAGTGGTTGGAAGGATTGAACTTTGAAACTTAGAGAGAGATGTGTTATTTAAAGGAATGAAACTGGAGAATGTAGTAGTAACGAAGAAGATGGGAATGAAAGGGTAAATTGAAGAAGAATTACGGTTTCTGATGGGTTAATTGGGGGGGGGGGGGTATGACGTGGGTTCGGGTCGGGTTTGTTATTGGGTTTTGCTGCGTGGGTTATCCATGTGGACGAATGGAGAGTTGCCAACGAATTAATGAAGTCCATGTCAGCTGAATACATGGCAGCTCCGTCTGTGGGAGGGCATAATTAAGCCAAAAGATAACGTTAGTGGCATTTTTGGGCCCAATAGGTTAACGGAGGGTAAAAGTGCTCTATTTTGGATAGGTCGAGGGCAATTTTGAGCCTTTTCCGCTTTTTTTATCAGTAACTGTACGTCAGGGTCCTGAGCTGGAAAGGAGTGTGTCAGAATCTTACAGTCGTATTGCACTCATTGCGCTCCCGGCGACATATTCAAAGGTGATTTTTTCAAGTTTATTATTGGTATACCTTTATTTTTAACTAGAACGTATACTTTAATGTTATACACTTATGCTGTGGGTATATTGGCATTCATTTTACTTCAATATAATAACATTATTTGTATTTATTTAGCTGCAGGTCCCAAGTAAAGATGATTCCAAGGATTATAACACTGAATCTCATGATGATGATGTGTTTGAAAAAGGTGACAATGATGTTACAGCTGGTATGAAAAGACGTAGTATTGAGAAGACACCTGTGGTTCGTAAAAGATGCAGACGTACTGGAGCAGTTAAAGAGTCTCCTTATGTCTCTACATGGAATTCCGGTGCAAGTGTTATTTCAATATCTGAGGGAAACGTAAATGCAGCATCATCACCAAAAAAGGTTATATCCAAGAAGTTTCCGTTCGCTGGAAGTATAACACAGCATGTTGATTTCAATCTTGAGTGTGAATTCAACAATTTTATGAAGAATAAAAAGGGGTGAGTTTAATGAGATTTTTTATACTGTTTTACAAGTGTGATGTTTGAGTTTAACAATGTATTGGTTGTGTTTTTTATTTTGGTTTAATTCAATTCAAATTAGGGAATCCGAGAAGCTTGACAAATTATTTGAATTTGAAGTGGTGAGATCAGCAGTAAGAGTTGGTTTCGTACCTTATATACTCCTAGAAAAGATCTGACTTCTTTGGTATGTACAGTTTCAAATTCGTATTTTTTTGGAGCTGTTTTTCTGTTTGTATACATGCACAGTATACTGATATTTTTTTTTTCAGCATCTAGATGTCATTTTCTACCTATCTGAGAAGAAAGCTAAATACGTACTTAAATTGAAGATGACAACAACAGATTACAACTTTCATAAGATCCTCACAGAGGCTTATGAAGATTTAACTGGAAATGGAGAAAACAAATTTAACATAGATAAGTATGATGATGTGATTGACTACATGCTTGTTTTACTATGTTTTGCAACACTGCATGGTATGATGTTGATGAGGTTCTATGTCCTGTTCATGACCTAACTGGGTGGCACTGGATCTTGGCTAGAATATCTCTTGTAGATAGATGTATATATGTGTATGATTCTCTTGGGGATCCAAGTGGTGAAATTTCTGTCAAGAGGTCATTACAACCCTATTCTATGTTGCTGCCACTATTTTCTGCTGACGATTAATTTTTATGAGAAGAGGGATGACATTGAGATACAAGGTGGTAGGCATAAGGGTAGAGAGTTGGCAGATCCTTACACAATTGAGTATATTCGTAATCTCCCTACACAGGATGGCATGTAAGAATTGAATTCTTTGGTCTTTTATTTACTTAACATTTATAACTAATGTATATGTTAGATTCTGAGATATTGCTAATGCCTGTAATACAGCGATTGTGGGGCTTTTGTCGCCAGCTTTGCTGAGCATATAATCGAAGGTGTAGAGATTCCCAATTTGATGTACACTCATGCAGAGCAAGATTTGCAGTTTTGTTGTGGAAATATGGAATGGACAAACAGGAACGCAATGAACAAGTGACTCTGAGGATCCTGGTCGGAATCCTAAAAGGCAGGGTAAACATCGTCGAGGAAAGAAGCGCAAGAAATAGATTAGATTTATATGTTTTAAAATGAGCAGTAAAATGTTAAACATCTTAGTGGTGAAACTGCAATATCTTAGACATTACTGTCTTGGAATGTTATTCGAAATTTCTTATGTGTATGGATAGGGTACTAATTTGTTTAGTACTTATGGATATTAGTACGTGAATTTGTCGTTTTTATTCATGTATTCTAATGGTATACATATGCTTTTAACTGATATACTGTTGAGCGAAAGTATTATTTCCATCTAAGACACTCTTGTTGTATAGGGTTTGAACGCGTAAATCTATGTATTTCAATCGATTTAATTTTTACATAAATTAGTATTCTTTTATGCAAAAGTGATCATCTGTTTTCCTATAGTATGCTATTTTAGTGCTCTGTATACCATAGAAGTATACTTGTATGCTGTGGCCATTGTACACCATCAGGGGCATATCATGCACTAAAAAGTTATACAAAAGAACCATGCTTTCGTGTATACCAATATATTACAAGGTATACAAAATAGAAGTATGGTTTTCCACTACTACAAAATGAAACTTGTATACCTCACTAGTATATACCTATCTAACCAACAATATACATTTTAGCATAGAAGACTTCAGTATAGTACACTTAAAATGGTCTGACAAAACAAATGTGTATACCATTCGGCCTATCCTGTACACTACAAAGGTCACAACTGCGTCATAATTTTCTATTAATAAAAAGTATACTGTGACAAATCAAATCTGTATACCATTGTGGTATACTGCTATATACCTTTCACCTGGGATATAACTATACCAGCATGCTATACAATAGATAGACATTTTTTGTTACCCAAAAGCAAGTCAGGTGCAAAACAAAGTAAAAAGGTATACCTTTTTAGGTATACTGTTGAGTAGAAAGGTATACACTTGCAACATAATTCCTTATAATTAATAGGGAAGTATGTTTTTGACAAAACAAATGTGTATACCATTCGGCCTATCCTGTATACTACAAAGGTATACAACTGTGCCACAATTTTCTATTCATAAAAAGTATACTGTGACAAATCAAATCTGTATACCATTGTGGTATACTGTTTACTAGAAAAGTATATAATTGAAAATGGTATTCTTTTTGTTAATAGGGACAAATATGTTAAAAATATACAATATTTTAAATCAGATTACAAAAATATATTAGAAAATCAGTTAATTGTCAAAAAATGTATTACAAAACAATATATTTTTCAAAAATATATTACACAACATTTTCTAGAGTCACATCCAACGTCTCTTCCATTGCTTCCTTTCTATTAATTTAACTATTTATTGTCTGTCTTCCACCTACTTCCTTTCTTTCTTCCACGCCAAAAGTGTGCATTTGCATCTTTCTATTAGTAATTTACTGTTTAATCGTTCAATTGGGTGAATTTCTTTCTTGTGCTTGATACGCACTAATGGGTCATGCATCAAGTCGAAAAATTTGTAATACTGAACAGATTAATAGTTGTGGCAGTCGCGTTGATGATGCTAAAGATAAGGTTAAGGTAAGTTTTCATTTGTACATGCATAAATTAAATTTTTTGTAAAGTGTATATAGTAAGTAATTGTTTGTAGTATACCTGTGAAAGTATAAAAGGGTTATGTGATATCTTATTAAAAATTAATTAAAAGTATTCCTATATGTGTTGTTTATACCAAAGTAATGTATAGCAAGTAATTACTATTCTGTTGTTTCTTATATGTTTTCTAGGATTGGAATTATTATGCTGCACCTTCTAGCTATGATCAGTATACTCCGAAATCAACAATGATCTCAATGTTAACATCGTTAAAGAGTTAACTGACAACTTGACGGAGTGTCAACTTGAGATGTTTCGTAGGACATGTTTTGGATATTTTTTGGATATGCCACAACAAATTCGTCAGAATGTTGTTCTTCATTGGTTAATGATGAGGCAAATCAAGCCTGCATCTGGTGATGATTTGTGGTTTGATGTGAATGGTCATCATCTTCGTTTTGGGTTGGGCGAGTTTCGTTTGGTCACTCGGTTGAAGTGTACAGGAAATGTGGAGCAGAACACATCTCCTACGAACAATTATTTGATGAAAAAGTATTTTGGTGGAAAGATGCGTCTTTACCGGTCTGATTTAACTACTTGCTTCAGTAACAAATGTTGGAAAAACAATGACGCAGATGCATTGAAGATAGCAATGCTGTATTTTATTTGCACTTTTCTATTTGCTACACGGAAAGATCATGGCTATGTTGACATGAAATATGTTGATATTGTTGAGAAGGGAGACTATGACAATTATCCTTGGGGTGTTGATGTTTTCAACATAACAAAAGCGTCAATAGACAAGAAGCTTCTATCAAGGCCTAGTAGTTATAAAATTCTTGGTTTTACACTTGCAATTCAAGCATGGTTGTGTGAGACTTGTCCACCAATTGCGGGAGTGATTGCTTCCCGGATTTTATCTGTAGGTGGTTCAAAGATACCACGACTTCTGAATTGGAGCGGAGATGACAGGGATGCTGCTTCTATTTCTCAACTGCTCGGCATATTTACTAAGTCATTTGAACAAGTTAGTTTTCTTCACTTCTATAGTTTCAAGGTATACTTTTGTGTAATTAGTATATAGTAAAGTTTTGTTTGCACAAGGATTCTTTTAAGAATCCTTATTTATTGCAGTATACCTTTACAGTGTACATCTATAATTATGCTTGTTTTTTGTTCTTTGCTTTTACTTATTTCAATACTTGTTGAACAGTTAAACATAAGAAACATACTACCAACTAATGCTGAGCACGAACAGTTAGGCCTAGATGGTTTTCAATTTGTTGATATTGCTGAAAAAGACTTGAGTTCCACTGTTGGGCAAAGAAAGAAAAGGGGATCATCTTCTGAAGCTAGTGATGTTGGTAAAGAAGACTTGGGTGCTGATGGTGGACAAACTCATAATCAGAGTTCTGTTCCTGAAGCTAGCAATGTTGCTGCTACAATGCAAGACCCACTGGGCAAAGAGGTTCAGTTTATATGCTTATATTTTAATGTGATGATTAAGTGTAATTTCTTAATATATTATGTTGTTCTCTTTCTGATTATAAAGCCAAACCGTATGCAGAAGAGTAGGAAAGACCGTTCTCAAGAAAGTAGTGCTGCTGCCAATGATTGCTCTCCCGATTTAATGAAATGGGTATTAGCGTAATTGTCTTTCTTTTTCCCCTAGTATTATACTGCCTTTTTTTGTTGCGTGAAATTTGCCTGTATTTTATATAGTTTATTAATTTAACAGGTGAAGCAGTATGTTGATAACAAGATTACGGATGCGCTAAATGCAGTTGCTTCAATTATTGATAAACATTTTCCAGATAATAAGGTAATTTTCTTTTTTTGTTATTGTATATTAATAGATTGTTAAAGATCAATTTTTCTTTATTTCTAGGATGGCACCAGACCTGATCTGGCTGATGGTATGGAAACTGGTGATAGAGCTCGTCAAAGGAATAGAGATTTTATCAGGTCTGAAGGAAAAAGTTCTGAACATGCAGCATGTAGGGAAAACCCTACTCAGGAAAGTAGTGCCAATGATTCCTCTCCTGATTTAATGAAGCGGGTATACTGTATTTGTCCTTTTGTTTTCCCCCTGTATTTGTCTTTCTTTTTCCCCTAGAATTATACATGCTTCTTATATTAGGCAAAATTTGCCTGCATCTTATCTAGTTTATTAATTTAATAGGTTAAGCAGTATGTTGACGACAAGATTGCGAACGAATTAGATGATATTCCTTCAATTATTGATAAACATTTGACAGATAATAAGGTAATTTTCTTGTTTAGTTATTGTATATTTCCAGATTCTTAAAGGTTAATTTTTTCTTTATTCCTAGGATGCAACTAGAGCTAATCAGTCTGATAATATGGAAAGTGGTGGTCGAGCTGGTCAAAAGAATAGAGATTTTATCAAGTTTGAACAAAACAGTTCCGAACAAGCAGCATTTGTAGGTCGTACCAGTCCGAATAATTATTCAGGTATCCAACTTTCTATAGCCATACTTTGTCATACCTGTTCAGGTTGTCTACTTACCATTCTTTGTTCCGTGCAACAGCCATTCATAATCAGGGATTAGAACATGGAGAGGTAGATCATGAAACTTTGGGTCCCAGTGTCAGTGCAATGACTGAAGTTTCTGATAGTATTGCAAATCATGGCGATGCTGGTCGAACGGATAAGCAGAAGAGTCATGAGAAAGCAATAGTAGTAGATGGTAGCGGTCCCAATCTTACTGCAGGTTTGGATTTTCCTATAGCTGCACTTTGTCATACCTGTCCAGATTGGCTACTTACCAGTGTTTGTTTGGTGGAACATCAGTTATCAATAAAGGATTAAAACATGCAGATGTGAATTCTTAACGTGTACATCCTAGTGTCTCTACAAGAAATGAAATTTCTCCTGTCAAGTGTCGTCCTAAAAGAAAGGCTCAAAGCTCTCCAATCTCTGGTCCTCGTCAAACCAAAAGAATAACTGAATGTGTGCAACATTCACCTTCTGTCATTAAATGTGATTCTGGCACTAGTGTTGTCACTGTATTGCCAAAGAAGAAGAAAAAGATATTGTTTGGACGGTCGCCATTTGAAAAATCTGTTTCAAAGTGTTGTAGCTCTGACTGTTTGACTGCATTGAAGAAAGCGATGTATAAGCCTAAGGGACAGTAAGTATCGACTCTTGGCGGTTTTTGACTTTTTTATATTCTATACTTTTATTTTAATTCTTTACTTTTATATATTTTGCTTGGTGATTTTATGTCTTTCTGATTGCATAGTAAGGAAGCAGATGATGTTCTTGATCCAGTTATTAATTTGGGGGTTGCTCAGATTACAAGTAAGGATTGGTTTCGGGTATTACAAACGTGTGGTGATCTAATATCTTCTGAGGTATATCAACTTCTTTTTGAACTTTTTTTATTGTTTAGCTTTCCGTATCATTCATTGGAAGTATAGTGTTCTTTTTAATTTTGTTTATCAACTTATGCTAATTCCTGCAAACACATTTGTTTCAGCATCTAGATGTTATCTTCTACTACCTTAGAAAGAAGATAAAGTACCACCTTGAAGTGAAGATTACAACTACTGATCATTATTTTGACAGCACTATTCAAGATGCTTTTTTTTTCAATTAATGAAAAGAGGAGCACGAGTGGACACGCTGAAGGGAGCAGATGAAATTCAGAAGTATATGTTTGGTTATCGTCTCTGCTGCAACATTCCATGGCATTATGTTGACGAGGTTCTATCTTTTGTTTATATTAACAAAAAGTCCTATTGGATTCTCTTGAGACTGTTGCTACGGACCAGGGTTATATATGTATACGACTCGATGCCCACTCGACGGATAACTAAAGCTATTGAAGATGCAGTGAATGCTTATGTTGTAGTTGTCCCTTTGCTTTTGTGCCATAGTGGGTTTTATACTAACAGGTATGACCTTGATATGCAAAATAGATTACATAATGGGAAGACTTTGATGGAGCGATACGACGTTGAGTATATCGAGAAACTTCCTAAGCAGAATTTAGCATAAGCAGCCTTTCTGCACATATACTTTTACAATAACTTATTGTTTTTTTCATATTTGTTTAATAATCTGTGCAATTTATGTGTGTGTACAGAGATTGTGGAGCATTTGTTGCTACTTTTGCAGAGCACATTGTTGAGGGGATCGCTATCAAATTACATGGTTTTGATATACACAAATTTCGTTCAAGATATGCTGCACTTTTGTGGGAGCATGGTTGTCAGAAAATCGCACAAAATGAAGAAACTGATTCTGAACATCCTGGAAAATGCATGGCGATGGTTGTCAGGAAATAGTAACTAGCAATTAGTGAAGAAACTTCAGGGCTCACTTTTTTTTTGGTCATATGAAATGTATATGTTTACATTTTAGGAAGTAATATTGTGAACTACCACCTTCACTGTTGAATTAGATTCAATTTTTTACCATTTATAAATGATGAATTTTGTTTCATTTGCTCGCTGTAATTCAAAGCAGATTGTGTTGTTTCATTTTCACATATTATAACCTTCAACCTGGGATATAACTATACAAACATTGTATACAATAGAATGATATAGTTGTGTTACCCAAAAGCAAGTCTGGTGCAAAAACAAAGTAAAAAGGTGTATACCATTCGGACTATCCTGCATACTACAAAGGTATACAGCTGTGGCATGATTTTCTATTAATAAAAAGTATAGTGTGACAAATCAAATCTGTACCATTGTCGTATACTGTTTACTAGAAAAGTATATAATTGAAAATGATATTCTTTTTGTTAGTAGGGACAAATATGTTAATGAAAGCAGAGCCTTGTACGTTTGAGAAAGTCGTACGCCATTGGAGTAATATCATATATTAGAAAGGTATCAAATTGCGAGATGTTTTTTTTTTAGTTGTATAACATTGGATTTATATAGTATACTACAAAGGTGTATACCATTCGGGCTATCCTGTATACTACAAAGGAATACAGCTGTGCCATGATTTTCTATTAATAAAAAGTCTAAAAAGTATAGTGTCACAAATCAAATCTGTTTACCATTGTGGTATATTGTTTATTAGAAAAGTATATAATTAAAAATGGTATTCTTTTTGTTAGTAGGGACAAATATGTTAATGAAAGCAAAGCCTTGTACGCTTGAGAAAGTTGTATAACATTGGATTTATATAGTTTACTACAAAGGTATACAATATTAGCAAGGTACCATGCGTGATTAGACATGTTTTATCTGTGGTGACTGAATTTCTATGTGAGCCTTGTTTCACATCTAAAAACTACCAATGTGGTGCAGTTAAAATGTATTTTATATTAATTTTAAAATGATAGCACAGATAGAGCCCGAAAGGTATACAGCTGTTCCATGGTTGTCTTACTGTACCTTTGGATATGATAAGCAACTTGCCGGAGAATATACTTGACGATATTTTAATTCATGTGCCATTGCGAGATGCTGTGAGGACAAGCATCTTATCTAGAAAATGGAGATTTAAGTGGTGCAGACTTCCACAGTTGGAACTTGATGTAGATTTTTGGGTAGCAACGTCAGAGGACTGCTTAGATTCACCTACTATTCATTTCACTAATATTATATATCACCTTTTGACCCTTCATGAAGGGCCTGTTACGAAGTTTACCCTCGAGACTTATGAAGACATTCCAAATATTAACAACATGATATACTTCCTCTCTAGGAATAGGTATCAAATTGCGAGATGTTTTTTTTAGTTGTATAACATTGAATTTATATAGTATACTACAAAGGTATACAACTGTGCCATGATTTTCTATTAATAAAAAGTCTAAAAAGTATAGTGTCACAAATCAAATCTGTATACCATTGTGGTATACTGTTTACTAGAAAAGTATATAATTGAAAATGGTATTTTTTTTGTTAGTAGGGATAAATATGTTAATGAAAGCAAAGCCTTGTACGCTTGAGAAAGTCGTATAACATTGGATTTATATAGTATACTACAAAGGTATACAACATTAGCAAGGTACCGTGCTTGATTAGACAGATTTTATCTGAGGTGACTGCATTTCTATGTGAGCCTTGTTTCACATCTAAAAACTGCCAATGTGGTGCAGTTAAAATATATTTTATATTAATTTTAAAATGATAACACAAATAGAGCCCGAAAGGTATACAGCTGTTCCATGGTTGAATAGTTTAACCATTGAAATTTAAAATAATAGCACTGTTAAAACTGACAGTTAAATCTGTCAGTATAAGACCACGCACAGATGGCAATGTCTCAATCTGTCAATATAACTAATTCAAAAATCTGTTAAAAAACAGTGTGACCCATTGTAAACGTTGTACCTTTTGAGAATTTCTAAAGTGACTCTTACAAACAGATGCCATTTTTGTCTATAAATTCCCACCCAATCTGTCTTTTTTGTTATTGAACCAAAAAGAAAAAGAAATTCTGTCAAATATACTATCTGATAAAAAAGTACCAATGGAGAATACTCACAGACCATCGAATGGCCACGCACCATCCAATGGCCACGGACCATCTAATGGAAGACAGGTTTTCCAGAATGGTCATGGACCATCAACTCAAAGGCATGTTACAAACTTGCCTTCAATACCAAGACACCTCTGTCGGCGTTTTGAAAATCTGAAGAATGAGGTGGAATCCTTGAACGAATTCAGAAAGAAATGTGAAGATGAGTTGTAGAATTTAAGGTACACGCAGCGACAATATTACGAAAAATTGATGGAATTGCTTAAGGTAATGGCAGATCCGCTGCAATTGCACAATGGAGGGCCAGGGGAACCAATGTTTAGAAATTATGGAGAATAAACAAGGTTTTTATTTTATATTTTAATTATTGTTGTTCTTTCACATATTTACTAATTTTTTTATAATGATAGGTAGTTCTAGGTATTCTGTGTAATTTTATATCTAGATTTATGTTTCAATTGTATTCTTTTTTTTTTTTTGTGCCTTTCAGATTATAAAAGTTGTGTTCAGGATTTTAATTTTTTGTTGTGTTATATTTTATAAGTTATATATACCAAGGCTTGTAGCACAAAATTAGTTAAGAAGGTATACAGAACAAAAGTCCTATAATGTTGTAATTTGACAGTTCTAATACTACAGTGACTGTAAAGTAGTATACTATTGTGAAATAGAAAGGTATATTGAAGAAAGCAGTTTATATGAGTTTAACTAAATAATAAACTATTAAGGTATATAGTATACTAGAAACCTATACCAGTGATAAAAGTACAACATCTTAAAGTGCTAATAAGACCAATCATGGTACATTGTTGGTATTAGGGTATATAGTATACTAGAAATGTATACAGTATTGAAATAGGCAGAATGTCATAAAAACAGAATGAAACTGCACTTCACAACTAATATTTCATTTAACATTTAAAGACTACTCTTTGTACATCATCTTCTATGATAGAATTTCATATGAAAATAATACGGTCGAGCATACACAAAAAACAGACATCTTTATAAAAATGACTAGTTTTTGGAGACCACCATCTTCTTGCGCTGCTTTGCCGCAACAACTTCATCAACCATTCCAGATTTGTCAAAATCACTACACTCATTCTGCTCAACTTTGTGCTTTCCATATTTCCACAGTTTCAGAGAATATCTCGCTCGACATGCTTGTATACAAATTTTCTCATAATCAATTGGGATATTTTCAATCAGGTACTCTGCATAAACAGCAACAAAGGCTCCACAGTTCCTGTAAGAATAGAAACACTCAGGAATTTTAGTGAAACAGTAGTGTATAAAAACTTAAACAAAATGTTACAATAGATTAGAAAAAAAGTGCTTACGTAGTTTTCTCTTTGGGAACATCTAGAATATACATAATATTAAATGGATCTGTTAAAGCATGTCCATTGTGCAATCCATCTTGCAAGATGATGTCATCCCTCTCAGCATAAAAGTTAGTTGCATTTAACAACAAAGGTAATTGGAAAGCATATGCCATTACTACTTGCTTAACTTCTTGAGCAGCGTCTGTGTTTTGATCGAAGTCATATACATATATGCACCTATCACGGAACAAAACCCTCCCTAGCATCCAATGCCACTCCACTAACACATGCATAGGAAGGAGGACCTCATCAACATTCTTCCATGGTGTGTTACATAACAACCTGTGACCAAGGATATACTCCTTCAAAGCAAGTTTTGTTCCTGCTAGTCTCTGATTCCCTTCCAAACCTATGGACTTCTTATACAGACTTTGAATGGCATTGCCAAAATAACTGTCTGTTGTTGTCATCTTTGCTTTAACTCCATACTTTGCCTTCTTTCGAAGGCAGTAGAAAATGACATCTATGTGCTGGAAGAGAACTATAATGCATGAGTATACATTCTAACATAATATTATACATTATTAACAAAGAAACGAAGCAGTAGTCTTTTTTAGTTTTTCTAATTTTATTATGAATGGATTGATCAAGAGAGAATGATCACACGTTGCAAGACATTTCATATTCTCATCAGTTAACCCCATGAAGACAATTCATCATAAAATGGATAAAACCAGTATAAATATATGGCATACTATATACCAAAAAAGTATACAACAGTGGGAATAAACCTGGGAAATCAATAAATATTCAAATTAGCCAAACAGTATACTCTATTGAGTATACAGTATATGATAAAGGTACACAATAATAACAATAAACAAAAGTATACACACCACAGGAGAAAAAGAAGCACTACTCCAATGTCAAACAATACTTGATTGACGCTGGATATAAAAGATGGTCGAGGGCATATTCCATTGCAAATAGAACAAACACCATGACCTCCAACAATGCAGAATCGGTGAACTCTAGAACGCGGAACATAAGATACCTCCCCGTAATTAATTTTCTAGACTATATGATGCATCTGGTTAGGGAATGGAACTTTAAAAACAGGATGGAAGCTTTGGGTACTTGTAAGGAGCTGAAACTGTCTAAAAAGTATGATGATGTCTTGACAGCAGAAATCATCGCATCAAAAACAATGAAGGTATGATGTACTTCAATGTATACTTTCTGAAAGTACTGTATACTGTATGTTTGAATGTCACTAATACAATTTGTTTCAGAAAAAATGTAGGTCCTGCCATCAAATGACTTCTTGCATTCAGTAGTGGATGGTTTAGTAACGTATCAAGTGTCCTTGGCTGAAAAGAGATGCACTTGTCGATGGTTTGATCTGGAAGACATGCCATGTCGTCATGCCTTGGCAGTGCTGGACAAATTTAAATTGTCTCCATACCAATACTGCTCTGAATATTACACTAGGGAGAGTTTTATTCAAACGTATGCAATACCAGTTTATCCTATACCAGATGAAACTACATGGCAGATACCAGAAGAGGTTTTATCACAAGAGGTGCTACCACAAATAGGCAGAATACCACCTGGAAGGCCAAAGACTGGAAGAATCAAATCAAATTGGGAAATGTCTCATGAGAAAGTGCAACTTACATGTCAACGGTGTGGAAGGAAAGGCCACAATCGTAGGACATGCAAAAATATCCCTATAGACTCTTGATATACCAACAAATTATGTTGGTTTCTTTTATTTTAGTGTTTGTCTGAAATAGCTGATGCTTTCACTGTTGGTGCAATTTGTGCATAACTTTTAATTGTCTACATTGCTATTGTGTGGTATACCCTGTTGGTATACTGGATTTATTGTGTTGGCTATAAAATGTTATGGTGTTCAATATCAATTGTTCTTTACCGTGTAGTAAAATTTGTTCAATATGGCTATTACACTGTACATTTACTCATTAATTCGTTTACAGGAGAAAATATATTACTACTTTTGCTTTCTAATATATGATATTACGCCAATGGTATACGACTTTCCCAAAGGTATAAGGCTTTGCTTTCATTAACATATTTGTCCCTACTAACAAAAAGAATACCATTTTCAATTATATACTTTTCTAATAAACAGTATACCACAATGGTATACAGATTTGATATGTCACAGTATACTTTTTATTAATAGAAAATCATGGTACAGTTGTATACCTTTGTAGTATACACGATAGCCCAAATGGTATACCATATTTGTTACATTTGTTTTGTCAAAACATACTTTCCTATTAATTATAAGGAATTATGTTGCAAGTGTATACCTTTCTACTCAAAAGTATACCTAAAAAGGTATGCCTTTTTACTCTGTTTTTCACCTGACTTGCTTTTGGGTAACAAAAAATTTCTTTCTATTGTATAGCATGGTGGTATACTTATATCCCAGGTGAAAGGTATATAACAGTATACCATAATGGTATACAGATTTGATTTGTCACATTATACTTTTTATTAATAGAAAATCATGGCACAATTGTATACCTTTGTAGTATACATGATAGCCCGAATGGTATACACATTTCTTTTCTCAGACCATTTTAAGTGTACTATACTGAAGTCTTCTATGATAAAATGTATACTATTGGGTAGATAGGTATATACTAGTGTGGTATACAAGTTTCATTTTGTACTAGTAGAAATAGGTATAACTTTTTAGTGCATGATATGCCCCTAATGGTGTACAATATGCCACAACATACAAGTATACTTATATGGTATACAGAGCACTAAAATAGCATACTATGAATATTGACAAAATACATGTTCAGAACCGTCTCACACTTCTCTTTCCACTTCCATCATTCGTTTCCCCATAACTGTAGATCTTCAATTTTCGTTCCATTACTGTTCAATTTGATACGCACTTATGGGTCGTAAACCTAGGTCTTCACTGTCAATTCCAAAAATTCGTAGTACTGAACACGTTGATACGGGTTTGTTTTCGAAAGGAAGTCGCATTGCTACTTGTAAAGATGAGGTTAAGGTAATTTTTCATTTTCTATGGTCAAACTTCAATTCCACAGTGCATTTTTTTCAAGTTTTCGTGCATGCATAAATTCATTTTTACTTAAATGTATATAATAGTTAATTTTTGGTACATTGTCTATAGTAGTTACTTTGTAATAGTATACTTGTGTAGTATATGGTCTTTAGAAGTGTATACATGTTTGTATATTGTGTTTTGTAATGTATAGCAAGTAGTCAGAACAAAAGTGAAGGAGTTGTTGAGCAAGAGGGAAAATAATCAAATCTTTCGGACTTTTCAATTTTATGTTTGTTGCGTCCTCTTCTGAGAGTAGAAAAGGGAAATCTTGTACTTGGACCCTCCGTACT
Organism: Petunia secreta; assembly: GCA_029990175.1. NCBI lineage: Eukaryota > Viridiplantae > Streptophyta > Magnoliopsida > Solanales > Solanaceae > Petunia > Petunia secreta. The sequence continues at coordinate 372,953 of JARKIP010000081.1, read as the reverse complement.
TTGATTTAGAGTACTGAAGTAACTTATTAGATCCAATAACATTGATTGATTGGGCTCACTTTGTAGGATATGTACTAAAAATTAATTAAAAAAGTTTTTGTTATATGTGCTTTTTTATACCAAAGTAATGTATATCAGGTAATTATTATTGTGTTGTTTCTTCTGTGTTTTCTAGGCTTGGATTTCTTTGTTGCTCCTTCTACGTATGATCATTATACTCACAAAATCAATAATGATGTCAATGTTAAATCGTTGAAGAGTTAACTGCCACGTTGACAAAGCGTCAACTTCAGATGTTTCGTAGTACATGTTTTGGATATTTTTTAGATATGCCGAAACAAATTCGTCATAATGCACTTCTTCATTGGTTGATGACGAGACAGATAAAGCCTGCATCTGGTGATGATTTATGGTTTGATGTGAATGGTTATCGGCTTCATTTTGGGTTGGGCGAGTTGGTTATGTAAGTAGGTTGAAGTGTATTGGTGCTGTAGAGGAAAGTAAAGTTCCTGGACGAATCGTTTAATGCAAAAGTATTTTGGTGGAAAGTCTAGTCTTTACCGGTTTCATTTAACTAGTTGTTTCCACAGTAAATGTTGGAAAAATAATGATGCAGATGCGTTGAAGATAACAATGCTCTATTTTATCTGCACTTTTTTATTTGCAACACCAACCTGGAAAGATATAGGCTGTATTGACATGAAGTATGTTGATGTTGTTGAGAAGGGAGAGTATGACAAATACCCTTGGGGTGTTGATGTTTTCAACATTACAAAAGCGTCTCTACATAAGAAGATTGTTCATAAGCGAGTAGTTATAGACATTCTGGTTTTACGCTTGCAATTCAAACATGGTTGTGTGAGACTTGTCCAGCAATTGCAAGAGTAATTGCTTCACGAGTTTGTTGACACCCAATTTTGTCCCGAAAGTTTCAATTAAAGTCTAATTATTCTAAATTAAAATTAATTTTGAAGAGTTAAAAGTAATTGATTAATTTTAAAGAAATGGCTAAATCGCAATGCGCGTCCTTAATTTCAGCCTGCCTATGCAACTCCTTCATTCCATGCTTAATTCTAAAAGCAAGGCTAAAATCGTTCTAACCTTATGTTTTGGCTCATCCACGCAACCATATGTGTATACATTATACATATCAATTCCCTTTTCAGTCCTTAAAACCCGGCCCACTCATATTTCCCATTTCTTTCTCCTCTTACCCGTTTCTCCCTAAACCCAATTTTCCCCTCCCAAATTCTCAGAAAAGCCCATCCCCAATTCCATTTCCCATTTCAGTCGACCCAATCCCTGCGACCCAAAACCCGATCCCAGGTCATCTTCTCCGTACGAAAGTCTTGCTGGACGAGTAACTATTCCAGTTGTGCTTTTTTTTGGAGTCTTCTAGCTTATTCCCCAACGGATCTTCAATCTCGCCCGTTCGTTCGAATTCTCGATCAATATGAGCCCTTGATCGATTTTTGGGAGATAAAGATGAGAGAGGTGTAGTTTTTACCTCTTTCACCCTTATCTCACAAGAAATTGATCAAAAGGAAAGGAGGGTAATTCAGATGTTTCATCCAAGGTAAACCCTAAATTCTCCTATATATTTAGCATTTTTGTAAGGTTTAAGGGGGCTGGATTTCTTTACAAAAGACAAAACGGCAGCAAAAAAGATAGGAATACGTAGGGAAAAACAGCAGTAAAAAGGGATGACACAATTTTATTTCAGTTCTCTGATTTTTCTTTCTGAAAAGTGGCTATAGTTTGGTTTCTTGTGTTGATTTCTGGAGTAGTATTTCTCTGTTTCCTGTTGATTTCAAGTCGTGTTATCACTTCTTCATTAGTCGAGTCGTCGACTTTGTTCAACTCGTCGCACTTTCATTCGAGTTGCATTTTCAGATCGACGCCCCTCTTCACTGCTTCTAAGCAGGTAAAATACCTATCTCTTACAACCTTTATGATGTTATATATACGTTTGTGAAATTCACATTTCTGTTCCTTGTCCAGCACCCTTCTAAAATTTGAGTTGTCTTTTATCATTTGCGTATGAATCTAGTACTGAGTTAAAGGAGTTTATGTTGTGAAAAAAATGAATAGGAAATTGCATCGGTAATAGAAGTGAATGAAAACTGACCATCAGCAGAACAATTAAAGCAGATAAGAGTGAAGCATGAATCTTTATGTTGTTCCAGGTGTGTGAGTGTATGCTTGTAGGTGAGTGTGTGCTTGTATGTGAATGTATTTATTCGTGTGTGCCAAGTTTTAAGCTTTGAATGTGTGTTAGAAAAGTGCAGTGTGTGAGTAAATTGGTGTGCAGTTTAGGTGCTAATACATGCAGGTTTGTGTGATGTTTCATAGAGTGTTCTTGGAGTTCAGGGAAATGGTAGGCTGATGGAGTAATTATAGTTTGTTTCTGGTGTTGTCTTGGGAGTTTGATTTCAGGGGTGATGTTGCTTCAGGTGAAGTTTAGCAAGTGTTTTTCCTGGTGTCCTCCAGAGGTTCTGTGAGGTTGCAGGTTCAGGGTAGTGGCTGCTCTGGTCTTGTTTTGCAGCAGCTAGAGGCAGAGTTTTGGAGGCTGATTGGAGAGGCTTTGGTGGTTAGGAGTCAGTTGAATTCAAGCCTTGTGAAGAGTGTTTTGTATGTGTTCAGGTGGTATAGGTAGTCCTTGGTGGCTTCAGGTGTTTGGTGGTCTGTTAAGTAGGTGTGAATGCTTAGAGGAGTCTCAGGTTCTTATAAGAATGCAGGGAATAGTTCAGGGTTAGTTGGAGGTCTGATTTGTGTATAATTGAGCTAAAGTGTCAAGAAGTTTTGGAAGCAGTTTTGTAAGTTGTTTAGGTGAGGTTTGTGAGAGCTAGGGGTCTGGAAGCTGTAGTAGGAGTCCTGGTGGTTGGAGTTTGTATTGAGTTTGCTTTCAGGCATTGTAAAAGGGGCTGCAGTTTGCTTGGTTTGTTTCTGGAGTAGTTGTAGTGGTGCAGAGTGTAGGAGTCAGTTTCTGTTGGTTCAGGCAGGGAAAGGTTTAGGGGGCTGTGTATTTGATGCTGTTTTTTTTTGGTTTAGGAGGAGAAGTGTCTATAAGCTTTATTCAAGGTGTTTTCTGGTTCTTAATATAGGAGTTTGTCAGGAGGATTAAAGGGTTAGGGTCAGTCAGTGTTAATGATGCTAGAGGTCTATTTGGTTGGAAGAGTTTGGTGGGTTTTTGGCTAGGCTGCAGAGTGATTCTGGTGAGAGTTTGGGTATGGGGAAATACGTAAAAATTTCGCCCAGCAGCCACTTTTAACACTGGTATTTAGTTTGAGGCCACTATTTTCTTTGGTCTTACATTAGAGGCCACTTTTGGGCCTTTACTAAATAAATGTTGACTTAAGTTCTGATAGTTGACTGAAGTTCAGTCCATACGGCCCCTGGACTGAAAGTTTCATCTCTTAAGGACTGAACTTTCAATCCATATGGCCATGGACTGAACTTCAGTCTATAGTATGGCTATGGACTGAAGTTCTATCTTAAGGACTGGACTGAAATTCAGTCCATATGGCCGTGGATTGAAGTTCAATCTTTAAGGACTGAACTTCAATCCGGCCTCTGGACTGAAGTTCTATCTCTTTAAGCAAAAGTGGCCACAAACTAAATGTTTTGGTATTAGTGGCCTGTGCCCAAAGACCAGTGGCAAAAGTGGCCTTTCGTGCACTTAGCCCGGGAAAGCCTGCTGTTTCCTGGTCTTTGTTTCCATCTGGTTTGATATACCATTTTGATACCTTAATTGGAAATTTGTTCCTGTCATAGCTTTGAAACTGTTGATTGATAAGTGTTCTAGGTGTTCAAAATTCTCAGTTGTATCAAAGGTTGTCCTTCAGTTAGTTTTGAAGTTAGAGATGGAATAATGGGGTTGAGTGATGTATGTGTAGGCTAGAATTTAGTTTTGTGTTGTATACTACCTAAGATTCCTGTTGATCTGGAGTAACTTTAAAAGCTGAGTATGGAATCCATATGTTAGCATGCTAAGCTTAGACCTACTTGCACCTATTTGCTATGGAACTATTTGACTTGGTTGTATTTTGGGAAATCCTCTTATGAATTGTTTATCCAGGTATGATCATGCAGAAGTTAATAAGTATTGCTTGCGCTTTAGAAGATATGAATTTAGTTTTAGGTGCCGCTTATACATCTTCATGTTAAGATTATAATTTTAAATCTATTAACTCATTATGTCATTGTTAGTATAATGCCATAGTTAATTTGAGATAATCTTTGTTTCTTTGACCTATGCACGCCTCAATCTTTATCCTCTGGTATTGTGACTATTATTTTGAGCCTAATTCTCTACGAATTTTATTTCTCCACCGCTTGCTTCTAGACTTACCCTTCGGAAATTGTTCGAGCATTTACTAATCTCTATCTCCCTTATTTTTCTTGGCATGGAACTTTGGGGACGAGTTCGGTTAAAACTCACGAACGGGGACGGCATGCATTCGAAGTTATTTGAACTGCTCCGCATTTTTTGGACTTGATATCCCCGAAAATGTAAGAAACGAAAAATGAAAATCACAAAGTCCAAGGCTCAATTATTGAGTTTGCGCTTCCGGGTTCTACCTTCTAAACTCTTTCTTTCCCGTCCTCTTTAGAAAAACATGTTTTAGGAGCCCTGTAAAATAGAAATGGTATTTGAATTGTGAATAATTATTGTAAATTACTTAAATTGTTTTATATGAATGCTTTGTATCATTTCTTTTCGAATCGCCAATTAATTTATGGATGTTTAGAATCATTTGTCGATTAATGAGTGCAAAATAAAAATTCGACTAAAAATCGTACCGTCGTCATAATTCGCATTCGCATTGCTTCTTTATTTATTATATTAAATATTCAATTATCTAATTTATTTATTTATTTAGTTAATCAATTAAATTTTAATCATTTATTTATTCATTTACTTAATCTAATTTATTTAATTAATTTCAATTAATAATTTATTTAATCAATTAAATATTTATTTATTTATTTAATTAATCAATTATTCTTTATTTACTCCTTTACTTAATTAAAATTGACAAGTATTCATTTATTTAATCAAGCTATTTTTTTGCTTATTTATTTATCTATTTATTAAATCAATTAATTAATCCTTTATTATTATCCAATTATTTATCTAGTTTGTTTTTATTTAATTATCTAACTTCATTTAACCTTTACTTATTCTATTAATTAATCAATTGATCATTATTTAATTATCCATTTAATTAATCTTAAATTGGATCATTTATTTATCTAAGTATCGGCATAATTAAAATCTTATCTTATTTATATCATTTCTATTATCCTCATTTAAAATTAACTTTATATTCTTTTTATCCTTAATAAATTCGTGAAAACCGCCGGATTAACCGCTTTTAGCGGATTTTCGAAAGTGCTCTGCAAGGGACCTTCTTTCGGATTTAATAGAACCACTTACCTAAGAATCTCTTATTTTAATTTAATTTCTTTTAAATAAAGAATAAATTACACTCATTAGTTAACTTAGGTTCCTAATAATCCTTAAATTAGGTGGCGACTCCAAAGAAACCCTTTGAAATCCCATTTTGTTGAACATTATACCCGAAACCTATCTTTTCTTAAAGAAAGGGTAATTTTTGGGGTTCAACAGAGTTCCTTCTGTAGGTGATTCAAACGTACCACGCCTTCTGAATTGGAGTGGAGTTGACAGGCAGCCTGTTTCAAATTCTCAGCTGCTTGACATATTTGTTAATTCAGTTGAACAAGTTAGTATTTTGCATTTTTATATTTTGAAGGTATACTTCGGTGTAATTAGTATACAGTACAGTTCTGTTTGCATAAAGGGATAATTTTTATTTGAAGTAAACTGTGAAGGTATACTTATTTATTGCAGTATACCTTTACAGTTTACTAGTATAATTATTCTTGTTTTTTGTTCTTTGCTTTTACTTATTTCAATACTTTTTGAACAGTTAAATATAAGAAACATACTCCCACATGATGCTGAGGGAGAAGAGGTAGTCGTAGATGGTATTCAAATTGGTGAAAAAGATTTGAGTGCTACTGGTACGCAAACACAAAAAAGGCGACTTGCTCCTGAAGCTAGTGATGTTGCTGAAGAAGATTTGGGTGCTGATTGTCCTCAAATTCAGGGAGTTGTTTCTGAAGGTCGTGATGTTGGTGAAGAACACTTGGTTGCTGATGCTGTCCAAAGTTATAATCAGGGAGGTGTTCCTGGAAATAGTGATGTTTGCGAAGAACACTTGGTTGTTGATGGTGTGCAAAGTTATAATCAGCGAGCTGTTCCTGGAAATAGTGATGTTGGTGAAGAACACTTGGTTGCTGATGCTGTCCAAAGTTATAATCAGGGAGGTGTTCCTGGAAATAGTGATGTTTGCGAAGAACACTTGGTTGTTGATGGTGTGCAAAGTTATAATCAGCGAGCTGTTCCTGGAAATAGTGATGTTGGTGAAGAACACTTGGTTGCTGATGGTGTGCAAAGTTATAATCAGCGAGCCATTCCTGAAGGTAGTGATGTTGGTAAAGAACAGTTGAATGCTGATGGTGCGCAAAGTTATAATCAGGGAGCTGTTCCTGACACTAGTAATGTTGCTGCTCGAATGCAAGAGCCAGTTCGCAAAGAGGTTTAAATTTATACGCTTATATTTTAATTTGATGAGTAAGTGTTATTTTTAATATATCTTTGCTTTAAGATGTTGTTGCTTATATGTGTTTGAAGCCAAACTGTACACAACAGAGCACGAAAGAGCTTTCTCATCACAGTACTGCTGCTTCCAATAATTGCAAAGCTGATTTAATGAAATTGGTATGCTGCATTTGTCTTTTTTTTTTTTCCCGTAAGAATAACAACTTACTTTGATATATACTTATGTTTTTGCTTTTTGATTTGTTTTAGGTGCAAGATGAACTTGCTTCTTTTAAGACAGATGTTAAAGAAAAGGTGATTTCATTTTACCTACAATTATTATGTTGACTTCTTTTGTAAGACAGTATAATCTTTTATTTGTATAGCCTAGTATTATATTGGCTTCTTTTTTCTCACCGCCATTTCTGTGCATCTTATATATTTTATTAATTTACTAGTTTGAGCAATACGTTGATGTCAAGATAGCAAATGTGCTAAATGGAATTGCTTCAATTATTCAAAAATATGTGCCAGATTATAAGGTAATCTTTTTGTTTTCTTATTGTATATTTCCAGATTGTTAAAGGTTCAACTTTTTCTTTATTTCTAGAATGGGACAAGAGGTGATCAGCCTCATGCTATGGAAAATGATTATAGTCCTGGTCGAGATAATAGAGATGATATTATGTTTGAACAAAACAGTCCTAAACGTGTAGCATTTGTAGGTCGTACCAGTCCAAATGATAGTGCAGGTAAGCAACTTCCTATAATCATAGTTTGTCATACTTGTTCAGATCGTGTACTTATCAGTCTTTGTTTGTTGCAACAGCAGTTCATAATCAGCCACAAGAAGATGGAAATTTGAATCATGAACCTTTTCATGCCAGTGTCTGTGCAACAACTGAAGTTTCCGATGGCAACCATATTGTTCAAAGAAAAGCTGAACTTTCTGATGGTATTGCAAATCATGATGATGCTGGTCGAACAAAGACAGATGATATCAACTTTCAGTAGAATATTGATGAAAATGAACCTTTTTTAGATGGTAGCACTCCCAATAATGTTACTGCAGGTTTGCAACTTCCTAAGTCATACTTTGTTACACTAGTTTGGGTTGGGTACTTAGGAGTGTTTGTTTGGTCCAACAACAGTTATTACTGAGAGATTAGAAGATGGAGATTTGAATCATGAACCTATACGTCCCACTGTTTTTACAACAACAGAAATTGCTCCTGTCAAGTGTGGTCGTAAAAGAAAAGCTCAAGGCTCTCCAAACTGCACTGCTCGTCGAAACAAAATAACAGTTGAATGTGCGCAGTGTCCATCTTCTGTCATTGAATGTGATCCAGGAACTAGTGATGTCGGTGCATTGCCGAAGAAGATGAAGAAGATAGTCTCTGGACGATCCCCTTTTCAAAAATCAATTTCAGAGGATTGTGGTAACTACTGTCTGACTGCATTAATTGAAGCTATGCGCAAGCCTAGAAAACAGTGAGCATCTAGACTTGCCACTTTTTGACTTTTTTTGTATTGTTTACTTTTATTTTAATGGTTTACTTTTATGTATTTCGTTTTGCTTATTTTATGTCTTACAGATTGCACAGTAAGAAAGCGGATGATCTTCTTGATCCGGCTATTGATTTTGGGGTTGCCGAGATTACAACTAAAGATTGGTTTCGGGTGTTACAAACCTGTGGTGCTCTAGTGACTTCTGACGTATATCAACTTCTTTTGAATATTTTTTATTGTTTAATTTTTTGGTATCATTGGAAGTATAGTGTTGTTGCATTTGATTTTTGTCTGTCAAGTTATGCTAATTCATGCAAACACGTTTCTTTCAGCATTTAGATGTTATCTTCTACTACCTTAGAAAGAAGATAAAGCACGATCTTAAAGTGAAGATTACAACGACCGATCATTACTTTGACAACACCATTCAAGCTGTTTACCAATTAATGAAAAGAGGAGCATGTGTGGAAACGCTGAAGGGAAGAATTGAAATTGAGGAGTATATCCTTGGTTATCGTCTCTGCTTCAACACTCCGTGGTATGATGTTGATGAGGTCCTCTCTTTTGTTTATATTGACAAGAAGTCGCATTGGATTCTGTTGAGATTGTTGCTACGGACTGGGGATATCTTTGTATACGACTCGCTAGCCACTCGACGGGTAGCTAAAGCTATTGATGATGTGGTGAAAGCTTATGCTGTATTGGTCCCTTTGCTTTTGGACCGTACTGCGTTTTATAGTAAGAGGAATGACCTTGTACTGCAAAATGGCTTACATAATGGGAAGGTTTTGACAGAGCCATACAAAATTGTATATGTCGAGAAACTTCCCAAACAGAGATTAGCGTAAGCACATTTTCTGCAGATATATTTTTTGCATTACATTATTGTTTTATTTATATTTGTTTTTTTGATGCTGTTTGCATTTTATGCATCTGTACAGAGATTGTGGAGCATATGTGGCTTCTTTTGCAGAGCACATCATTGAGCAAATTGCTATTAAACAGAAGGGTTATGATATTCACAAATATCGTTTAAGATATGCTGCACTTTTACGGGAGCATGGTTGTCAGAAAATCTCTAACAATGAAGATAGTGATTCTGAATTTCCTAGTAAATGTATGGCGATTGTTGTTAGAAAATAGTTGGTAGCAATTAATGACGAAATGTATAGCTTTATATTGTACGAAGTAGTATTGTGCAACTACTAGATAAACGGTTGAATTGCAATCTTTTGTGGTAACTCTTTATAATTGAAGATCTTTGTTATGTTTTTAATTTATATTTCTTTCTTTCATTTGGCGGATGTAACTCAAAGCGGACAGATTGTGCTGGTGTTGGTCAAATACTGTACAACTAGTTATACAGAAACTGCTAATATAACTGTCAATATAGTATACCATTAGGGTATACTGCATAATTAAAGAAGTATATCATTAGGGTATGCTGACCAGTTGACAGTCATATTGCATGAAGTAGGCAGTTTTTTTTAATGCAAACGTGTAATGGTGCAGCTGTGCAGTTCCCTTTTTTTTAGGCATTTAATGTGTGGAAGTTTATGTATGAAACCTGACCTATAAAAAGGGGTTATTTTGCTCTTTTATTCTTCAAAATCTAATATTAGCACAGTTTGTTTCATTTTCTGAAAAAAATTACCTAAATACATGCACACAGAGAGAAATGGCTCGTAGACCAAGCACTGCAGGATCTTCCTCTGCACCAACAATAAAGATGGCAGTGCAGGAATTAAGAGATGAACTTGCAACTTTTATGGCTATTTTTGAGGAATTCCTTCAACAGTACAAGAAGGATGTTCGTCGAATGAAGAAAATGCTTCATGGTCTTCTTGCAGATTATAAAATGGACCCTGCTGACTACTATACTTCTCCAGAAATTTGAAGTCTTCTGTCAAGTTGTCAATTTAAGTAGTATTTTCTGTTTTAGGTGAAATATTTTATGGTTTGTTGTGTTCTATCATGTTTCTTCCAGTTAAGTAGCCTGTTTATGTTACATGTGTAGTTGTTATTGTCTTGTATTTTTATTGTAATGCATACTGTTCATAGAGCAGTTATAGAAGATCTCTGATGTCGTCGTTTATCTTTATTCAAATCTCCATCTACTATGCATCTTTATAATGTATACCTTCCCAGAATACTGTATACCATTGCTTTATGATCTTAGGTATATGCCAAATGCTATACCTTTGCAGTATACAGTAAAATCGCAATGGTATACAACTTCAAAATTACTTATACCAGCCTTGATTGTTCCTTCTATATAGCAGTATACCATACAGGTATAATTATAAGAAAAGTATACTACTTCAACTAAAAATATAATAATTTGAACTTTTATATTGACTGAAATAAATACATTTAAACAGTAAAAAAGACCACCGTGTTTGGTACCCATTTTCATTTGAAGAACTTTTCTTCTCAAACTAGGGTGATTCAAAATCTAGGGTTTCAAGTTATGGAGCGAAAAATAAGGTCTTCCGCTAAGTTTCCAAGTTTTCGTATTGATCATGAAATGGAATCGCCATTATTTTTCGAGTGATAGCCCTTTAACCCAAAATAGTCAAGATGCGACTAAGCTAAAGGTAAATTTTTGTTTGATTTTAAAGTTCCTTTATATTGTTTGCGTTATATCAACTTTTGATTTAAAGTAAACATTAATGGTATACTTGTTCTTATTTTCCAGTATACTATAAGTTTTATGTAGTTTAGTTTTACTTATTTCAATACGTTATATACTTACTTTCAACAGTTGAATTTAACAAACATGGTCCCAACTGATTCTGAGCAGGGAGCGCTAGATGTAGATGCTGACCAACCTGTTCCTAAAATTAGTGGTGATGCTGAACAGGAGTTGTGTACTGTTGCTGGGAAAACACAGAATGAGCAAACTCTTCCACAAGGTACTTATTTTGCTGAGGAAGACAATGAGCAAGCAGTTCCTGAAGCTAGTGATGTTGGTACTAGAAGACAACAACCACTGTCTGAAGAGGTTTTATTTATATACTTATAGTTTAATTTAATAAATAACTACTATATCTCCATTTATTATACTTGAATATATTCTTGCTTTTGTGTTCATGAAGTCAAAAGGTATACAACCTTGTCAGTCAAGCAGTGGTGTTGGAAATGATTCTCTTGCTGATTTAAAGCAAATGGTATGCTCATTAGCTTTTTTTTTTTTGTGTGTGTGGGGGGGGGGGGGGGGGGTGGAGGGAGGACAGGGGGTTGTTTTACATGCTTTTTACAGTTTTTTGTTCATTTTAGGTGCAAGATCAATTTACTTCCTTAAAGACTGATGTTGTTGATATTAAGCAATATGTTGATGTGAGAATTGCAGAGGTGCTGAAAGCAATTGATTTAGTTGCGGGTTATAAGCTTGTGGCAGATTCAAAGGTAGTTTTTGTTTTTTTTGTATAGTATATTTCCAGATTCTTATAGAATAGGCTTCCTGTTTATTTCTAGGATACGGATGCTATCAAGAATTTGGTTAAAGAAGAAATTGGTGTAGTCCTCCCTACTGATATACGTATTGCTTCCCCCAAATCATCAGTCCATCCACATGATATTGCTGACATGAGTATGACAGGGTCTCAGTGTCATCGTCTAACTTCGGGTATTCTTAATGAGAAGGCACCACCTAAGAGTGTTCAAACAACTAGTGCCTGTCCCAAGTCAAAGGATATTCCTTATGATATTGCAGATTGGAGTGAGTCTCAACTTCAGCTTTTGAATTATGGAAATTGACCTGAGAAAGTAGAAGCCCAAATTTGCATTGCTACCCAAGGAAAGAGAAAAGATCCACCAGTCCAAGATTCATCTTGCAACTTCTTCAAGAAGAGGAAACAAATTGTGACCGGACGGTATCCATTTGAAATGTCTATTACAGCGGACTGTGATGACGAACCATTGGTTGCATTGACTGAAGCAATGCACAAGCGGAAGGGACAGTAAGTATTTGTACTTAGTTGGTATATCTTTACTGGTATACCAAATTTACTTTGTTTTACAAATTTGGTCATTATATAACTTAGTTAGTATACTTTTAAGTATACATTATACTTTACTGGTATACGAATTTGCTTACTTTGTGGTTTACTTTTTTATATTTTGTCTTTCTTGTTTTATGTATTGCTGATTTGACAGCAAGAAAACAGATGATATTCTTGATCCGTGAAACGACCTCGGTTAGTCGTTTCGGAAGTTAGGACTCCGATTGGCGTGCCGCTAATTTTTAAAATGTTCGTAATGTCCATTAGGACCTGTCTGTAAAATTTGAGCTAAATCAAACCTCGTTTGGTAGGCATCAGAAGAAGGTTTCAGTTTTTATTGGCGATAAATATTAAAAAGAGATTTTCGAGCTCGATTTTTGCCGAATGAGCTCCGATTCGAAATCCAAAAGCGCCGTTAGGTTCGTATGATTATTTGTGATTTTTGTATACTTTCAAAAGTGAATTTCGATATTGTTCGGCTAGTTTCCGCTAAAAGGCTGAAAGTTAAATAATTTGACCTTTTTCATTTAAATTCGCATCTTGAGTTTCGGAAGTCCAATTTGAGATCCGTCTTCGCGAGTATGTTACATATATTTTGCATACTAATGAAACGACCTCGGTTAGTCGTTTCGGTAGTTAGGACTCCGATTGGCGTGCCGCTAATTTTAAAATATTCGTAATGTCCATTAGGACCTGTCTGTAAAATTTGAGCTAAATCAAACCTCGTTTGGTAGGCATCAGAAGAAGGTTTCAGTTTTTATTGGCGATAAATATTAAAAAGAGATTTTCGAGCTCGGTTTTTGCCGAATGAGCTCCGATTCGAAATCCAAAAGCGCCGTTAGGTTCGTATGATTATTTGTGATTTTTGTAAACTTTCAAAAGTGAATTTCGATATTGTTCGGCTAGTTTCCGCTAAAAGGCCGAAAGTTAAATAATTTGACCTTTTTCATTTAAATTCGCATCTTGAGTTTCGGAAGTCCAATTTGAGATCCGTCTTCGCGAGTATGTTACATATATTTTGTATAACTTGTATGCAAAAGTTGGGATTATTTCGAATATCGTAGAGTACCGTTTTAATTTTTACCATAGCAGCGAATTTTAAAGGAAAAAAAAAAAAGAGACAAAACACACAACACAAAAAGACAAAAAAATAAAAGTAAATGCTAGGTGAGCAAGTCACCATCGGTGGCTGGGATATATATCCCTTAACGTTATACAGACAGGCGAAACAACGAGAAACAGAGACGCAAAACAGAAAACACGCAGTGGAAAATGCCAGAAAATAAGAAAAGAGCCGGGAAAATAGTAGAATTTTTACCCCGAAATATTCAGGTAATGATCCTAATATATTATTTGAGTTTATTACGTGTGTTTGAATATGTTTTAATGGTAAAATTTGGAATATTAGACATCGTTTTAATAAGTTCAATTAATAGTTTAAAGGGTCAAATGGACCCCGATAACGAAATTGATTATATATTCGTACTCAGTGAGTTATGGGCAACATATAAATGTAATTTATTTGGAGTTTGGTTATGTGACCTTAAACCCTGTACATAGGCCTGACCTGCGTATTGTGTATACAAATAGGGTATCAGGTTCCTACCTGGATTGCCCTAAGATGTGAGGAATGAAGCCTTTAGCCTAATGTGATATATTTTTCTGCTTATTAATCACAGTGGGATCGTTTGGCAATGAATTCAAAGAATAACGCGGTTGTTGGTCGCAATGCTAACTTTTGAGAGAGGTAAGATTTATATCTATTTCTTTGGAGGCACTTGGCCTCGTGGATTTTCTACCACATGTTTCCTTACGTGTGTAGCTGCCGATAGGCGTACTCATTAGACCTTAGCTTTGGATTTACATTGTATATTATATGTTATGCCCTGGTGTTGGTATTGCATTAAACATATGAGCATTGCACTCTGGTTTTGAGTATTGTATATACTTCCCGGTTGGCGATGAGAGTCCCGCACCGGCGAAGGGTCATTATTGCATATACTTCCCGATTGGCGATGAGAGTCCCGCACCGGCGAAGGGTCATTATTGCATATACTTCCCGGTTGGCGATGAGAGTCCCGCACCGGTGAAGGGTCATCATTACATATACTTTCCGGTAATCGATGAGAGTCCCGAGCCGGTGAAGGGTCATTATTGCATATGTCTCCTGGTAGACGATGAGAGTCCCGCGCCGGAGATAGGTATCAAGAGTATGTGACTGCATTGCATCATGTCGCATTCATCCCATCTCATTGCACCGCATACTGACTATTGTGTGTATTATATTGTGTTTTATGTATGCGGTATGTACACCATGTTGTGGACATATTATAGTTTGCCTATATATTTCTGGCTCGTATTCTAAGCTGCGGGGATCGGGCTGCACGCCGAAACGGTATAAATATATGGATCGGGTTGCACGTCGCAGCGGTATGAATATATGGATCGGGTTGCACGCCGCAACAGGATGTATTTCTGATTGTTGATGTGTTCAGGATACCTATATGTTCTGGCTGTATTACGTTCCTGATTATTGAATAGTTTGCGATTCCATACGTGTTTCTAATTATTATCTGGCTCTGCCTTTTCATAATTTAAATAAGAGAAATCTGATTTATTTGTTTCTTTTCTCCCTGGCTAGCTATCCTATTCTTTGAGGTGGCTAGTCTGCCCCATTTATTGAGTCATTTTGACTCACCCTTGTTTGTTGTTTGTTTCTTGTCTATCTATTTCGTTTCGGCAGGTTGGCTCCAGAGTTGAGTTCGCCACGTTGTGAAGGAGCGTAGACGACTTCAGCTGTCAGGGTGAGCCAGCTTTTATTTCGGATGGCCACCAGTTTATTGGTTATCATTTCAGTTGCAGTTTGCTCCCTTCAGGAGGTATTTGTCTTCTTTTGTACTCTTAGATGTCTGGTCTGGATAACCCTAAACCTAGTATGTTGGGTAGTCAGCTGTAATTTCTTTTGTACAGCTTAGAGGTATCAGTATGTCAGTGTTTTTTTTAAGTCTTGTTCTTATTAATGAATTGAATTATATTTATTTTCCTAATTTAAATGGTAAGGGTTCGCCCGACAGGTCTAGGAAGGATGTCGGGTGCCCGCACGGCCTAACCGGATTTCGGGTCGTGTTAGTTGGTATCAGTTGTGAACTCGAGAGTTGCAGCTAGTTGGCAACTCGAAGGGGTAGTTTGGTAGTTTAGGTCTGCTTATGTTCAGCTTTTAGCTAAATCTTCTTCAGTCCAGCAGACTGTGCGAGGATGGTTATTCCTATTCAAATGGCTGCATGAGTTTGTGCTTTAAGTGGAGGAGTCTTCCTCCAAATACTGAATGGTAATATTAAATCTCTGAGGTGTTGATACCACTTTTCTCACGACCCAAAGTAAGGCCACGACAGAAACCTACAACGAGTGTCGATCATTGCTAAACCCACTAATAATCTATTAATGCTAGAGATAAGCTGGCAACCTGATCATATATACGTACCTATCTGCTGAAAGCATAAAGTCTGGAAAGATGACACGACTTTAACTTGCTGAAAATTTGAACACTTAGCCACAAATTCTGCTATGTCACACTTCATTCCGTCCTACCAATAAATCTGCTTAAGATCATGGTACATCTTAATCGAACCTGGATGAATAGTGTATTTAGAATAATGTGCCTCTATCATAATTTTTCCACGTAAATCTGCAACATCAGGAACATAAAGTCTATCTTTATGCATGAGAACACCGTCAATAGTAACCCTGTATGGTGACTCCGGCTTTCTTTGGGCTATCTGTCCGTATTCAAATAAAACTGGATCCTCATACTGACACTGTTTTACTTCAAAAAAATTTAGAGTTAAAGGTCTAGTGCAGCTTGTCGTCCATCTATCATTGGCATATCTCATTTACACCTCAACTTTTTGGGAAGTTACTTTAGCGTAATCAACTTTGTTGTCGGTATTCTGCCTCAGCTGAAGGTCCAACTACATGTCTCTTTCATATTTACTTTTTCAAGTCATAATATTTCTAATTCAAAGACAATACCCTGAAGTAGATGTTCAGTCTGAAGATCATTCCTGGTCTACATCATACTATTTAGTATTATTTGCATGATCCTTATCCTTATATGATAGGCCCTGTTTAGATGAACCTTTGACATACATTAGGATATGAATGACTACATTCCCACAAGGAGCTTGCGGAACAACACTAACATCAACTGAGATGTTGCATAGTGCGTTCGTAAAAATAATATAGCTTGCATCAATCTTCTATAGTGTGTAGTGATAAGGTACCTCAAAAGTTTCCCCTATTGCATCAAGCGTGAGCTAATTCTTAATTTTAGCGACCTGTTATATATCGAAAGGTATATCGAAAAGGTGATTCACGGCTGAATCATGTTAGTCCATCCAGAGTTTCGTATATCTTTGCTTCGAAAATGTAGAATTCTCCTCTCGTGATCGAGGAAGGATCGGCTTAGTCCGAATAAGTTGGGCAATGATGTTATCATATTATCCAAATATGTTTTATCCAAGAGTTTGATGTGCGTGTTATAACTCTGATTCTGTAATTATGAGATAACGCCCGTGGAGTAGTTTATGAAGGTCGTGCAAGTCCTTTTGCTATCTGTGCGAATTTTTTTTTAGACTTAGGCTCGTTCGAGGACGAACGAGAGTTTAAGTGGAGGAGAATGAAACGACCTCGGTTAGTCGTTTCGGTAGTTAGGACTCCGATTGGCGTGCCGCTAATTTTAAAATATTCGTAATGTCCATTAGGACCTGTCTGTAAAATTTGAGCTAAATCAAACCTCGTTTGGTAGGCATCAGAAGAAGGTTTCAGTTTTTATTGGCGATAAATATTAAAAAGAGATTTTTGAGCTCGGTTTTTGCCGAATGAGCTCCGATTCGAAATCCAAAAGCGCCGTTAGGTTCGTATGATTATTTGTGATTTTTGTAAACTTTCAAAAGTGAATTTCGATATTGTTCGGCTAGTTTCCGCTAAAAGGCCGAAAGTTAAATAATTTGACCTTTTTCATTTAAATTCGCATCTTGAGTTTCGGAAGTCCAATTTGAGATCCGTCTTCGCGAGTATGTTACATATATTTTGTATAACTTGTATGCAAAAGTTGGGATTATTTCGAATATCGTAGAGTACCGTTTTAATTTTTACCATAGCAGCGAATTTTAAAGGAAAAAAAAAAAGAGACAAAACACACAACACAAAAAGACAAAAAAATAAAAGTAAATGCTAGGTGAGCAAGTCACCATCGGTGGCTGGGATATATATCCCTTAACGTTATACAGACAGGCGAAACAACGAGAAACAGAGACGCAAAACAGAAAACACGCAGTGGAAAATGCCAGAAAATAAGAAAAGAGCCGGGAAAATAGTAGAATTTTTACCCCGAAATATTCAGGTAATGATCCTAATATATTATTTGAGTTTATTACGTGTGTTTGAATATGTTTTAATGGTAAAATTTGGAATATTAGACATCGTTTTAATAAGTTCAATTAATAGTTTAAAGGGTCAAATGGACCCCGATAACGAAATTGATTATATATTCGTACTCAGTGAGTTATGGGCAACATATAAATGTAATTTATTTGGAGTTTGGTTATGTGACCTTAAACCCTGTACATAGGCCTGACCTGCGTATTGTGTATACAAATAGGGTATCAGGTTCCTACCTGGATTGCCCTAAGATGTGAGGAATGAAGCCTTTAGCCTAATGTGATATATTTTTCTGCTTATTGATCACAGTGGGATCGTTTGGCAATGAATTCAAAGAATAACGCGGTTGTTGGTCGCAATGCTAACTTTTGAGAGAGGTAAGATTTATATCTATTTCTTTGGAGGCACTTGGCCTCGTGGATTTTCTACCACATGTTTCCTTACGTGTGTAGCTGCCGATAGGCGTACTCATTACGCCTTAGCTTTGGATTTACATTGTATATTATATGTTATGCCCTGGTGTTGGTATTGCATTAAACATATGAGCATTGCATTCTGGTTTTGAGTATTGTATATACTTCCCGGTTGGCGATGAGAGTCCCGCACCGGTGAAGGGTCATCATTACATATACTTCCCGGTAATCGATGAGAGTCCCGAGCCGGTGAAGGGTCATTATTGCATATGTCTCCTGGTAGACAATGAGAGTCCCGCACCGGAGATAGGTATCAAGAGTATGTGACTGCATTGCATCATGTCGCATTCATCCCATCTCATTGCACCGCATACTGACTATTGTGTGTATTATATTGTGTTTTATGTATGCGGTATGTACACCATGTTGTGGACATATTATAGTTTGCCTATATATTTCTGGCTCGTATTCTAAGCTGCGGGGATCGGGCTGCACGCCGAAACGGTATAAATATATGGATCGGGTTGCACGTCGCAGCGGTATGAATATATGGATCGGGTTGCACGCCGCAACAGGATGTATTTCTGATTGTTGATGTGTTCAGGATACCTATATGTTCTGGCTGTATTACGTTCCTGATTATTGAATAGTTTGCGATTCCATACGTGTTTCTAATTATTATCTGGCTCTGCCTTTTCATAATTTAAATAAGAGAAATCTGATTTATTTGTTTCTTTTCTCCCTGGCTAGCTATCCTATTCTTTGAGGTGGCTAGTCTGCCCCACTTATTGAGTCATTTTGACTCATCCTTGTTTGTTGTTTTTTTCTTGTCTATCTATTTCGTTTCGGCAGGTTGGCTCCAGAGTTGAGTTCGCCACGTTGTGAAGGAGCGTAGACGACTTCAGCTGTCAGGGTGAGCCAGCTTTTATTTCGGATGGCCACCAGTTTATTGGTTATCATTTCAGTTGCAGTTTGCTCCCTTCAGGAGGTATTTGTCTTCTTTTGTACTCTTAGATGTCTGGTCTGGATAACCCTAAACCTAGTATGTTGGGTAGTCAGCTGTAATTTATTTTGTACAGCTTAGAGGTATCAGTATGTCAGTGTTTTTTTTTAAGTCTTGTTCTTATTAATGAATTGAATTATATTTATTTGCCTAATTTAAATGGTAAGGGTTCGCCCGACAGGTCTAGGAAGGATGTCGGGTGCCCGCACGGCCTAACCGAATTTCGGGTCGTGTCAATCCGCCTCTTGATTTTGTGGTTGCCAAGATTAACGATAAGGATTGGTTCCGGGCGTTAAGCACTAATGGGAGCCCATTGTCTTCTCAGGTATGTGATTTGTATAACTGTCACTATATTTTTGTCGCTTCTCATTTTGTGTGTTATGTTGTGGTAACTCATCAAATTATATTCAGCATCTAGATGTCATCTTTTACTATCTGCGGAAGAAGATGAAGCATAGTCTTGAAGCAAAGATTACAACTACTGATTATTATTTTCACAACACCATTCAAAATGTTTATCGGCAGTTGAGAGGAGCAGTATCTATTGAAATATTGGAGGGACGACTTGTAATTGAGCAGTACATGACTGGTTGTTGTTTGAATTGCAACACTCCATGGTATAATGTTGATGATGTGCTCAGCTTTGGTCATGTCGACGAAAAATCACATTGGATTCTATTGATATTGTCACTACAAACTAGGACTATCCTTGTATATGACTCAATGCAGTCTAGCTGGAAATCTAAAGCTGTTGAAGAGATGGTCCAAGCTTATGCCTTTGTAGTTCCTTTGTTTCTATGCAAAATTGGGTTTTATGATAAGAGGAAAGATATTGTTTTGCATGATGGCTTACACATTGGCGAGGCGTTGACAAAGCCGTATAAAGTTGTATTTGTTGAAAATCTTCCAAGCCAGTCATTAGCGTAAGGACTCTTTATCCCATGTATAGTATTCACATTAGTTAATATGTTATTCAGGTTTGTGTTTTTGACATTCTGTGAAATGTATGTGTGTGCAGGGATTGTGGAGCGTTTGTAGCTAGTTTTGCAGAGCACCTCATAGAGAATATCCCTATTAAAGCTAATGATTTTAACATTGAGCGATTTCGGTATAGATATGCTGCACTTTTGTGGGAGTATGGCTCTAACAAAACCATGAACCATGAAGAAAGTGATCCTGAATAGAGGCTAGAAATTCTGAGGATCCTGTTCAAAATTCTGCAAGATTACAGATGGTCTATGAAACAAAACACAAGAAGTAGAAATGTGTTAATGAAGCAGTAATCCTATTGTATATTTAACTAGTAATCTACTGTCTAGGAATTACTTTTTAAATCCTATTGAATGTTTTTTGTTAATATGGCTGTTTTCACTGTCACTATTCAGTGTAGCCCTGATGCTTCTCTTTTATACTCAAACAACTTGTAGTATGCTTTAATTAAACATTGTTGTTTATTTAAGTTTGCTTACTTATTTTATTACTAGTTTTATGTTTGAAAATCAGTTTTGTGGCTTTATGGCTTATAAAATATGTGACTGTATACCACCAGCATATACTAGGACAAATTTAAAGAAGTATAGCAGAAAGGTATACTGGATATTACAAAAGTATACGTGAATTGAAGATTGTCAGCTTACGGCAGTATACAAATATCGTTCTGTATACCTTTATACTATGCAGTATACCCAAATGGGTACTGTTTAATTTTTGTTGATATTTAAGAAATTTCTACAAAATAACCTCAAATTTGAAGTTCCAATAGGCGAATCAAAAGTTCAATTGCATACAAGATTTTGCAAATTGACAACACTTAGGGCTGCTGTCAAAACTAAAAGTTAGTGTTGTTGATTATAGAAAAGATTTAACAGGCCTGACCTAACCAGCAGGTACAAGCAGGCAAGACATAGATATGGTGGTTTTGTGGTCGTTAACTGGAACAAATGAAGAGGAGCACAACACCTGTTGCACTCGATTGCCATTAAAGCGACCAATTTTTTATTAAGTCAGTATTAGTATACCTTTCTACTATGAAGTATACCCAAATGGTATACTGCATTGACTAGGTATACGCTCCCTAATACTTTCCTATTGTATACAATAGTAGCACTCTCAAGCAAAAGTGTACAAGTTCACTTGTGTTGCAATATGTTCAAACAAATTCGACAAAAAAACACTCTGTATTGAGATAACATTATATTTAGTCCGAAATGAACATTTATAGTTGCAAAAGATATACACATGTCTATTATAAACGACATCATGAGCCTCCCGTATGCATCAGTATTGAGAATATTTTCACAAAAGTTAGGTTGGAATATTTAGGCTATATCTCTAGTAAGATGACATCTAAACTAAAAATACCACATTTTTCATAAGTAAAACAAAAAATGACAATTTCACCACACAAATCTATTACTAATGCAACCTGTTATAGAACAGAAGGAAACCACGTGACTTGTCAATTATTCTACATTTCTTTCCGGTAGTGTACTTTGATTAGCATAATTAGGGCAAAGACGCAACAATTTTGCTAGCCAATTATTTCAAAATCTTGATTTATGGATTTCAAACGAATTGCAAAAAACCCTCTTGTTCACGATAATGGAAAAGATCAAATAGTTGGTGCTAATGTCAATGTTGCAGAATTTAAGAAACTTGTATATTTATAAATTTTATTTTTGTTAATTAACACTTCCTACAGTATTTACAGATTGTATTTTTGCTACTTACTTTATCAGATAGCAAGTGGGTCTCAATCTATAAAGAAAGAATTGGGAAACTTAAAGGAACATGTTGGTGTAAAATTTGATGACATGCTTACAGCTGTTGCTTTACTTGGAAAACCTAAATTTCTGCCGTATCCAGAGGTACTTTCTTTTTTGGTTTATTATCTACACTTGTATACCATTTCGCTATGCTATATACGTCAACGATATACTACCTTAACATTTCTATGTCCATTTTTGGAAAACAATAACAAAAAGTTATTATCTTATGGTATACCATTATAATAGTCTGTATACCATAAAAGTATACTTGTTTAACTGTTTTCCAACAAGACAAAAAAATTTCTCCAATGGTTTACCAGATTCTTTTAGAGCACAATACTTAGGTTTGCTACTTTTTTTTAAGGATATGACTAGAGATGATCGCAAGGATAATGAAGAATGTAATTGTTCTGCCAATTGGATGAATAGAGATCAACGTTGTTTTGCCCAGTATGACAATAATGTACACCCATTCTCAAGTTCCGACTGTGTGAATTTAACTAATTCAATTGATCCCAGTGATTTAGAGCAATCTTCTTTAGATCCACTATCAAGTTCTGAGTACCTGGATTTCACTGAAGATTCAATTAATGGTAGTTTGGAGCAATCTTCTATTGATCCACTTTCAAGTTCTGACTATGTGTATACAACTACTCCTAGCACCCAACCAGCCTACAATGCAAGTGGTATTGCTTCTGATGGTGCTACTTTGAATATAGTAGTACCTGCAATAGTGAAGTATGCAGCACCGGGAACGGTGTCGTCTGGAACAACGTGTACTGCTCCTTCAAGGATATCAAAAGTTATACCTCTGATACAGTCACCTCGCATTTCAGAATGGGGATCTGGTGTACGTGTTCGACGAGCAACTAAAGGGAGTATTGTGTATGGACGCTACCCATTTGAAGAAAGTATTAGTACTGCTTCTATTTACACTATTGTTACGAAAATGAACAAGGACCTGAACAGAAATCGGGAGGACGACTTGCTCAAGCCAGCATACAGCTTTGAGGTTGCTACAATAGAAGATAAAGAGTGGTTTTGGCAGTTAAAAAGTCTCCCCAATAGCACCCATGTGTATGTTGAACTCTGTAACGGTGTAAGCTCTTGCTAACTTATAGTATGTTTTTGAAATTTTCTTTTGCGTCCTATTGAACTTAACTTTTATATTATTCCATAGGTGGAATATACAGATACAGTGCGGCACCTGCGGATACACTGTGGTTAGTGCAGTGTGAATGCTCTCATTTCTATCAGATACAAAGCACATGCCATCCCTCTGAGCGTATGCTTCTTTGAAGCATTGAAAGAACCAATGGTATGATGCATAATTCTCAGAATCGACAACAGCATATGCTAGGGGTAGGATATGTCCTGTAAAAAGAAGAGTTATTATTTAGTAACAACATGAGTGTACTTTATTTTTGACAACTTTCACTAAGATGCTGAAATCGATAAATGTTCCTTCTTTAAAAAGCTGTAGTTTACCTCCTGCATCTTGTGCACATGCAATAATGTATGTCCCTCCATATGAACCTCTGAGGAAGCTGGCATCGACTACAACTGTTGGCCTACAATATTTCCATCCTTCAATCGTTGTTACAAGGGCAACAAAAGCATAAAGGAAGCACCCATTTGCTGCAGTGTGTAGGCGTATTATTGATCCAGGATTTGCATGGTGCAGAACATACAAATAACTCGTTAACTTCTTATAAGAGTCACGAGGTTTCCCTCTTACTATTTGTAACGCCTTTTCCTTTGATCTCCATGCTTGCATGTAGTTTATGTCAACACTGTGCTCTTTTTTCATATACCTCATTATATCTGCTGGTGTGTAGACTGTCCTCGGATCCTCATAATTTTCTTTTATCATTCCTCCAATAACTGAAGCAGTAGCTTGTCTTTGTGCATTAAACCTCTGCTCATGTGAGCACGTGTGCTCATCCTTGAAAGATGTTACTTTAAATAGGTTTGACTTTCCCACACTTGACAATTTCAGAACCCACTCGCATTGCTCAATCAATGCATATAAGACAGTACCTGTTTACGTAAGAGTTCAGTAACAATTTTCGAATATATACCATGCAGTGTACTGCACGTCTGGCAACAATGCTATACTAGTATTGAAAATCAATTATCTCATAAATTAGTTCTTCTATGGCTACAATTCGTCTGTACAGACAATGGAATTACCGGGAATACTGTATAATTGATATTAAACCGCATAAAACCATATACCCCGAGGGTATATTATACACTACTAAAGGTATAACACGCAACGGAAATACAAGATATGCTGTACAATTGCTATTGATCTACATAAAACCAGTATACCCCAGGGCATATTGTACACTACTAAGGTATAACACGCAATGGAAATACATGATATATTACATAATTGATAGTGAACCTCATAATTACTTCTTCTATGGCTACAATTGCTCTGTACTCACAATGGAAATACAGGGGTATACTGTATAATTGATATTGAATTGCATACAACCAGTATACCACGACGGTATATTGTACAGTACCAAGGTATAACACGCAACAAAATACAGGATATACTGTATAATTGATATTGAACCGCATAAAACCACTATACCCCAACGGTATATTGTACAGTACCAAGGTATCATGCGCAACAGTAATACATGGGCATAAAACTAGTATACCTCCAGGGTATAATGTACATTATCAAGGTATACACTGAAGAGTTTTTCTCTGTTGCTACTGCCTCGACATTTACACTAAAAACAACAGAAGTAGCAAGTGCATTTGCACTGTATACACATTTGGTATTTGCAACGTATTTCTTATGGCTTAGATTTGCGCAAAAAATAGGAAACATAGTGCATGCAGTATGTTATACAACTACTCAGAAACAGTAAAGTGATAAATTACTTCTTCTAGGGGTACAATTGTACTGTATACCTGCTTGGTATACTGTTATTTCCATAGTATTTTGTTAGTGCATACAGTTCTGTTATATTTGGAGTACATTAGAATAGTATACTATTACAATAGAAGTATATACTAAAATAGTATATAATAGATAAATTATAGTTATATTACTTTCTCGAACACGATCGATCAACCTTAAATTGAAATTTTCTGTAAATCGCATAGTGCTTCATAACACTACTGAGGGCATCCTTGTCCCTGAAAACTTGCCCAGTTTTAATGTTTCGATGATATTCATCCGTAATGATGTTGCCTTCATCAATTTGAACAATGTGATCGCCTTCTTCAATTTCCATATCGATCATCCCCAACTCGTTCGACGAAATTTCAATCCCTTACATATAATTCAATGCCGTGGAACTCCCTGCGCTTGTTAGGTTGCGGATTAAGGTTACTGAGATTGGAAAATCAATCATGTCAGGTTTTTTCCTCTTTTGCTGTATATACAGCTTCACTCCCATGTCATTATTGATCGACATGGGAGGATATGCATCTTTTACCACAAATTTGATCTCAAACTTTTGTTTTGACAAATCGATATTTAGGAGCTCTGTGATAGCTGTCTGGAATTGTTTAAAACTACAGCTATTTTCAATCATAAAACCAGCGACTTGGAAATCACAATACCTATTAGCAGAATCCCAATGACCATTAAACTGAACTAAAATTTCGACTTCCATTAGTGAAGAGAGTATACCGATCTCTGTATACGGTGTGAGCTTGTATTTATGTAAGAATTAGGGTTTTGGAAGCGTGAAATTGGAAGAGATTAAGCATGTAAAATTCTGAAAGTTGAGGATGTTTTGGACTGAGAGAAGCGGGATGATAAATGGGTATTTAGGTAATTATTTTAATGGGTAGCTGAGGTAATATTTGAAAGTTGTGGGTAGGGGGTGTAAATACTTTACCTTGTGTGGGTATTTTTGTAAGTCACCCAATACTATACAACCTTTTCCCCATATTTTGAATTTATGAGCATGTCAGCTGTTTTAACAAATGCAAGGGCCAGTCCACATGCCTTTTGTGCTATACACACTACCCAAAAAAAAAAAGAAGAGAAATTTACGCTGTATAGACATTCAGATGACTGATTAACAAAAAAATAGACCTATTTTACCTTTATTATGTTTTATAGAAATTTAACAATATGTATGTTACTTATTATAGATATTTTTATTTTGTTGATTCTTTTCCCCATTTAATGCCTATTTTTAGAGGATGTGAAAGATCAGGTTAGTTCTATTAATTAAAGATATTTATGAAATATTTCAAATTGATATCAAATAACTGAATTATCTCCTTAATTTTAGATATTCAATTCACTTGGCGGGATTCTAAAAGTCAAATAATTAACTGCGTGTAAAAATTGTGAATACAACGTGAATATTCATCAGTCAGTAATTTCACTCTCTCTCTTTATTGGGAAGTTAAAAACTTAATTTTGGCTTAACCTTTCTTCTTCTCCGTTCGTCTTCTACATTGGGAAGTTAAAAACATCATTTTATCTCAACGTTTCTTCTTCTCCATTTCTTTTTCCTTGTTTCGCACTTAAATTAATTTTTTGTTCTTAGTCCATTTGAAGGTATTTATTTTGTATGCTGTTTCAGTTTTGATAATGGTAAAACGGCGGGGTAACAGTGTCTCAAAAGTCATGCATGGCACCGATGATGATGATTTCGAGGATTTTGATGTGGGTTCTGGCAAGATTAATTCGAGAAAATCTCCTAGGAAGCAATCCACTAAAAATTGTGTTGATAGTCAAGTGAAATCTCCAAGTCGGAATATTAGATCAAAAGTTATTTTTGTTGAAAATAAGAGGCCTCGTAAAAATGTCGCGGTTAAGCAAAAGAAGAAGAATATTTCTGTTGGTAAGGGTAAATCTGTTAGAATTGATTCTTCCTCTGATGATTCGGACAGCGACTCTCCAGTTAAGAAGAAGAAGAAGAAGTTGTCTAGTGGTCCCTCTTCATGTACCCGTAAGAGGAAGTTATTTGATGTCAAAATGAAGAAGAAAGCAGTTATTTCTGTTAAAGATGACTTTCCTTGTGTTGATGTCGAGGTATCATCTGTTTATACTCCGCACGTATTTTTTTTAATATTTTTCAATTTGTTTTATTACATGTGA
The DNA here is from genome assembly GCA_029990175.1 of Petunia secreta. Lineage (NCBI taxonomy): Eukaryota > Viridiplantae > Streptophyta > Magnoliopsida > Solanales > Solanaceae > Petunia > Petunia secreta. The sequence continues at coordinate 346,100 of JARKIP010000081.1, read as the reverse complement.
AATATTCGACACATATAGCTGTTATATCACATGCATATTACTGTTGTTTTATATAATTGATCTGTTTCATTGTTGATTTTGCTCTATTGGTGGTGTGATTTGCATATTTTAAGTATCAACTTCACAGTGAGTACTGTACTAGCATAATATGCATTGAATTTATATAAACTTGTTTTTTGGTTTAAATATCCCCCCTGTATTCATTTAATATGCACTCTTCTCTGTATATAGTTGGTGTACTATGTATTCAATGTCAATATCTGTGTTTAATATGCAGATAATATGCATGTATTTATTTATATTTATTTGACATTCTATTTTTTTTATAATCTATTTGGGTTCTAATTTAACTTAATGTAGCTAATTTTTTTAAAATACGCAGTCAGTAATTCTTCTAGTATGCCTATTGCAAAAACAAATATGCACTCTTTATTTCATAGTTTATCTCTGACTTTTTTACATGCCACCAGTAAAATAGTTTGTTGTTTCTTAAGTAGTTCAAAAAGGTGACATTAACTAAATTTCCATTTATATTTTTGTATTAGCCTTTGGAACTGTACTTTCGTCCAGACCAACACCGAAGCCGTAGAATTTCCACGCAAACATATGTTGAAACTATCCCAGCTATTAAGAACCTTTTTGATGACAGATTGCTTGAAGTTTTTAGGAATACTTGTTTTGGATATTTCCTTGATATGCCTCAATTTGTAACCTGTAACAAATTGCTAAATGTGTTGTTGATGCGAGAGATTTGCCCACCAACGGATGATCCTGATTCTTTGTGGTTTAATTTTAATGGTAATAAGTTGAGGTTTGATCTTTTGGACTTTGGGTTGGTAACTGGTTTGAGTTGCATTGGTGATCATTTGAAGGAGTACCATATCAATGAGCCTAATCGACTACTTCAATTGTACTTTGGTGGCGCTAAAAAGGTTACAAAGAGTGCATTAGTAGAGTGTTTTGTGAGCAAGAAGTGGCAAACTGATGACGATGCAATTAAGCTAGCAGTTTTGTTCTTCATTCATACATTCCTGTTTTCCACAAAGAATTTAGCCAATAATGATACCTTGATTCTTGAGAAGGAATTCAATATTGTTGAGTGTGGTGCGTGGCAGACATTTCCGTGGGGTACAAAGTTGTTTCTTGCTACAATAACATCAATGCATGACAAGCTGCGACCTTTTAATCAGTGTTATCGTTTTGGAAGCTCGTCGTATGCCTTGCAGGTATGGTTTTATGAAATATGTCCAACTGTGAATGATAAGATTGCATATCGGGTCGCAACCACCTCTCCACGAATCCTTAATTGGAATGTTGAGAGGACTCATGGTTTTGAGGAATTGCAGAAAGGCTTTTTCAGTTTAAGGCGCCACCAGGTAAACTTATATTTAGAATTTTGCGTATATATTCAATATCTGTGTGATATTATTAATTTTCCTTTACTATATTTGGTTTCTGAATGTGTTTATTTTATTGAAGGTCATCTTTACGAAGATTGTACCGTCCGAAGCAGAACTATCTTCACTAAAACTGCCAGAGTCAACAACAGCGGTCCCTGATCCTGAGATCAGAGTTGATTGTTCTTCGGATCAGCCTCTTGATGGTCGTCAAGATGTACCTGATATAGCTGAACAAGATGTATCTTCTTCTCGTTCGAAACATATTCCATCAAGAGATATGCAGCGTTTGTTTGATCAACAGAAAGTTATGCAAGATGAAATGTCCGGGATGAAGCTTTATATGGTTGCTTGCTTTGAAAAAATTTTCAAGAAGCTTAATATTGATCCTGATGATACTGATGAACCAATTGGGTTTAATGCTGTATGATTTTTTGTTCATAAGTATTTCTTCTATTACCTTTCTTGTTGTTGCTAATGTTTGTTATTTTATTTGTTTGCTTTTCAAGGTTCCTGATGATGATCGTGATCGATATCAAAATGTTCATGATGATATGGATGAAGGGAGTTTTCCTGCTCAATTCAATAGTATGCTTTCATTTTATGAAACCATTTATTTTTTCATGTGTTATCTCTTTATTCAATAATTTATTTGATGGTTAGGACATGATGCAGATGGAATAGGAATAAATCTTGACCAGGGATCCAAGTCCGATGGATTGCAAACAGAAACTTCACCTGGTATCCTTACAATATACTCCAAATATACCATGACATGCATCCATTAATTTAGTGTAATTACTGGTTTTCTATTTATTTACTACAGTTTTCAAACAAAATGACAATCAAGATATGTTTGTGGAATTAGAGAATGATATCCGCGATGAATTGAGATTTGATGACATTGAATTCATAAATCCCAATGTGGCTGCTGCAAAGACCGTGTCTGTTGACGCTACGGATAAAATTGTTGGTATGTTGGTTGATAAATGTGCTGTCATACCACAAAGTATGATTCTACTAGTCGCACTTATAGATGTACTTTAAATATGTTGTTCAGGTCACAGCCATGAAGGGTCTCCACAGAATCCAGACCTGTTGTCTAAAACAGTTGGGTCGTCATTGGGTAAATCTAAAGGTATTCATCAAATATATTGCCATATTTATGAAATATGCCTATCAATTGTTTGTGATAGAATTTTGCCCATCTTACTGATACACAGGTGGCCATGAAGCAGGAAAGTCTGATATGCTGATTGATGATGGATATGATATACGAGATGCTTTTCGATTGGGTGATATTGAGTTCACCAATCCAAATGTGGCCGCCCAGACTGGTGCTCCATTTGATGCCAGTGTAGTTGGAGGTATTACTACAGGTGTCAATTCTATGCCTTTTGAAGCTAATGTAATCATTCCTGGGATTTCAGTTGATGTTGGGGCTTATGCCCCTGATTTGCATTGCCATGGTGAAGGAAAAGTTAATGACCAGAAAGGTAATGCAGTTTACTAATTAATTTAAAATTCCAGTTATAATTTAATGCAGAGTTGTTGTGGCCTAATTTTTTTTTTTTTTTAAGTTCAACCCACTGATAGCCAACAAGAGAATGAAGGTCAGGCTGCTCAAACAGATGCCCCGCTTTTCGATAATAATAAAGGTATTCACAAGTATTTCCAAAATATTCTTGGAATATGCATGTGTGTAGATGAAGAAGTATTTACAATCAGAGGCGTCGCAGTAATTCTAACTGCATTCTACTTTTCGCACTTCATTTTTAAGTAGTTCCCACCATTGTAAGCCCTAAAGAGTCTGAGGATCAGGCCCCTAAAACAGATGTCGCGCCTTCTGGAAAATCAAAAGGTATTCATTGATATATGCAAAGTATACCTTAAATATGCATAAAGTTTATTGATGCTCATAGTCATACAGAATACCTTTTTTTAATTTAATGCAGACTTGTTGTGGCCTAATTTTTTTTTTTTTTTTTAAGTTCAACCCACTGATAGCCAACAAGAGAATGAATGTCAGGCTGCTCAAACAGATGCCCCGCTTTCCGATAATAATAAAGGTATTCACAAGTATTTCCAAAATATTCTTGGAATATGCATGTGTGTAGATGAAGAAGTATTTACAATCAGAGGCGTCGCAGTAATACTAACTGCATTCTACTTTTGGTGATTCATTTTTAAGTAGTTCCCACCATTGTAAGCCCTGAAGAGACTGAGGATCAGGCCCCTAAAACAGATGTCGCGCCTTCTGGAAAATCAAAAGGTATTCATTGATATATGCAAAGTATACCTTAAATATGCATAAAGGAAGCTGATGCTCATAGTAATACTAAACGCTGACCATTTTATTTACACTTTTTTCTATTAATTCCCACCACTGTTAGCATTCAAGACACTGAGGATCAGATTGCAAAAACAGATGATGGATCGTGTACGGATGGGGTACTAACTCAGTTGAATGAATCCCAGTGGCATGAACTTACTGCTAAGGCTCGAGAAGAGATTTCAAGTCGTGTACCAACTGTGGAGCCGGTCCAACCAAATATAGATGCTCAAAATATGGATCACGCTGATCTTAGTGGACCTGGTAGTACAGTGGGTGGTGTGGAGTTACCTCCCAATGCAGCAAATGTGACCCTCAGGTTTTAGTTCGTACAAGAAAGCCGGCAAAATTTAATAGATCACCTTTTGTCAATGATTTTGGTTCTGGTGAAACAAGTTCACCTGTTGTGAATGATTCTGATAATGACACAACAAACTCCCAACTCGCAAAGAGATCGACCTTCCAGCTGATTCATCCGCTGTTTGAGGAGATACGAATTGAGCCTGATACTAAAATTATAAACGAATGGTGTTCTTGGATTGATTATAAAGCAATTGCCAAAAGCAAGTAAGACTATATCATTTTTCTTTTCAAATGTTTTATTTTTAATTCGGTTTTTATCATTTCTTTGAGCTGCATGTTTTTGGTTTGTAGGATAGGTAATCTGTATCCAGCTTGTGAGAATAATCTTTTTCCAAGATTTAATTTTGGGGTACATGTGGTCGACAAGAAAGAGTGGTTTCATATACTCAATTATGGTTCGAAAACAATACGCACCACGGTATATCCCTTTTATTACTCTATGTATTTTTTTTATATCCTTGAATATTTGCTTGTTATTTAACTGATATTCATCCTGTATATAGATAATTATATTGTGCATATCACCTATATAATTGATCGGTATGTCTGTGATATGCAACTGACTTTTTTTAGAGACAGCTGATTTAACTGATATTCATCCTGATTTAACTGATTTAACTGATATTCATGCTGTATTTATGTTTTTATATACTGCAAATATGCAGCTGTTATGCAACTGATATATCAAAAACTTGATTCCACATTAGATATATAACCCATCACCCCTTTTCAATATAGAAATGTATATTACATTGTTTTATGACCCATTTCAGCTTTACTAGTAGACTAACTATGTGTGTTATTTCTATAGCATATGGATGTTTTGTTTTACTATCTTCGTAAGAAGGCTAAGTATGATCGTGACATTGCCGTTAGAGTGAGCACCACAGATTGTTTGTTTGATGCCACCATCAGGGAGGTGTATAATGAATTCATAAGGACTGGCAAAAAGATGAGTGTTGTTGATTCGGCGACATTGATTAATGAATATATATGTGGCCGTGCTTTGAGATGCAATACACCGTGGGCACTTGTTGATGATATATTGTTTCCTGTAATGGTAGTTCACGATTGGCATTGGATATTGGCCAGATTGTCCTTTAAGGACCGTCGTATTTACGTGTATGACTCCAGGCCTCATTTACCTGCATACAATGAAGAAATAATTCAAGCTATGGACCGATATGCAACAATGCTTCCTCTCTTTCTTACTAACACAGATTTTTTTAAAAGAAGGCCTGAGTTGTTCTACAAGGGATCTCCTTATGAGGATACAGCTATGACTGATCCTTTTATGTTGGACTTTAGTATAACTGTCCCATCATTGATGAAAAGGTAACTTGCATATCAATAATGCTATACTGGACACTGTTTTAAATGTCATCTATAGTTTTCAATTCTACCTTTCTTTTTGTTCCAGTGATTATGGTGTGTATGCGGCTGCCTTCGCGGAGTATTATATCCAGTACCAGTGCATGCCTTCTGATGACGATGATCTTTCTGGTGTGCGAGGTCGGTATGCAATGTACTTGTGGCATTATGGGAAGTCAAAACACTTGGCCGGGGCAGTTAGTGATGAGGACAATTGAGAAGCTGCTGATATGTCTGTTTTGTTTTTCTGAACAGTAGAAATAGTTTTTGGGTGATGCTATCTGTTTTTGGCATACATGACTGTTAATATCAGTATACATTTAACTAATATTTAATTTTTGCTGTCTTTTTGGTAGCCATGACAAAGTACTATTTATTAATAGTATGGATTTCATTTTGGTATTACAAGGTTGATGCTATTAAAGTTGGTCATTTTTTGCTTAATTTGCCTATTTTGTATTTCTTTTACAATTTTAGATGTGCATCACAGATGCATTACTCATGAAGCTATATGTTCATCATCTACAATTACTACCTGTATAATATGCAAGTAATACAAATATGTTAAGGTTCTTATAAACTATTAAATCTGTATAACTATAGTGCAAACAGTCTACCCAAAAATATATCAAACCTGAAAAATTCTTCGATTGATATATTGCATATATATTGCATATTTACAGTATATTATTTTGCATAATATATATAAATATCTTTTTCATATCAAAGACTTACAAAGGTCATTTTTATGTATTATAGATGCATAACAGGTACATATTATGTTACTGAATGCCTTTTACTATAATATATTCAGGTAATATGCATGCAATATGTAATGTAACATTAATCAGATTTTATCAAGCCACATAATATGATTACAGAAACTGAAAATGTTATTTACTTAAATTTTAACTTTGGCTTTTGCCATGTCGTTTCATGTTTTATTCTTCAACACAATGTCCATAGTGCAATACACACATATCGGCATAATTAAGAAGTGCAATATCATTCTAAAAAAAGAGGTTTAATTTATTAAACAATAAAATGTATACTGAAAAATAGAAATAACATAAATTCATGGAAGAGATTAGTCACTAAACAAATATTAATTTAAAATCTCATTGGCGCATTCTTGCAGGTCTTGCGGTTGTGCCCTTGGTGTCCACAACGGCAACATGTATTTCGAGCCCTCTTAAGTGGCCTCTCCCAAGAAGACTGTATTCTTGATGTTTTTGGTCTGCCTGGTTGTTTCTTGCCATGTGGTTTCAAAACTATTTCTTTTGAAATCTCCTCCGGCACCTTCCAGGCATTTTCACCTTGAATAGGAAATACTGGTACGTCATATGTCTTTACTGCTGAGTCCTTTTTATAATATTCAGCACAGTATTCAGCTGGTTTAATGTGCATATAATCCAATGCTGCGATGGTATGTTGACAAGTTAATTCATCTAGCTGAAACCTTCCACATGTGCACGTTTTTTGTTGAAGATCAACTATGTGCTTCATTGCGCCATTGGTAACAGCATACAACAATCCAGTAGAAGGAATAACCTGCATATTTTTTCAATAAAGGTGTGTACTTTTTGCATATTTGTAATTTAAAATAATTAATTAATTGTATTCAGCAAGTATCTACAATATGTAGGCAGTATGTAACAAGTATGCACGTAAAATAACTGAATATATATAGAACTTACTGTCCATTTTTGTGAAGCAACAATGTTGTCATTTAGGATTTCTTGAAATTTCTCCCCCAATGGTGTGAATGTCTCCATACCAAATTTCCTATTCTTTGCAGTCCACATTTGAAACATATCAGTCATATACTCAAGCAGTGCCAAAATTGAGAGTCTCCTAGCTTGCTTCTTTGCCGCATTAACTGACTCGGCAATGTTTGATGTCATAAAAAATGTACGCTTTTTCATTGCGTGAGCTATTGACCACCTGTGATAACCTATTTTGAATAAGTAATCCTTCACTCTACTATCAATACACACAATTTCTTTCATCGCAATATCAAAGTCTTCAATTGTGTACGACATTGCCGCACTGAAATAAACATCTTTTAGCTTTTTCTGACTCTTCTTGAATTTGAGCTTAATGTTTGTCCACAAATGAAAGACGCATACACAATGAGGAATTTCTGGATACACCTTTCTTGCTGCCCGAGCAATGCTTTCGTGCCTGTCCGAAACTACACACATACCATCACGTATTCCATAGGCTTCTCTAAAACATTGGAAGAACCACTGCCATGAAGCGTCGTTCTCCGAATCAACAACTGCATAAGCTAGCGGTAAAATGTGACCTACAATACCAAATAGTTGACGTATGGTCATTTTTAATATACAATAATCATGGTACTAGTTTTCATATTTCAGTAATATAATCTGCATATTCTATTATTTAGTAACCTCCTATAATCTGCATATTGCAATACAAATTCAATATACGTTTAAGTACAATACAACAAACTTTTAATATGCAGAAAATATACAGTGACTACCATATGTGCTACATTCAAATATCATGGTACTAGTATGCATATTTAAGTATTATAATCTGCATATACTAATTGAAAATCACTAATAAATCTGCATTTTAATCACACAATTCAGTATTCATGTACTCGTTCAACAATAAATGTTTTAACAAAATATATTATTTTAATATGCATGAATTATGTCTTTAATATCACTTGTTCTATCTTACCTGAGGCATCCAGTGTGCAAGCTGTTATCATATTTCCTCCAAATGGCCCACTCAAGAAACTTCTATCCACAACCACTACTGGTCTGCAGTGTTGCCAACCTGATATGAAGGCATTCAATGCAATGAATACATAAAGGAAAGAGCCATCTTCTTCTTTTTCAAGCCTTGTTACCGATCCCGGGTTTGCCTTTGTTCAACACATGAAGGTAACTGGGAATCTTTCCATATGCTTTGCTGGGGTCTCCTCTCAGTAGTTGCATAGCATTTTCTTTTGATCGCCATGCAGTCATGTAGTTGACTGTTACACCATACATTTTTTTCACATCCTTGATGATGTCATTTGGAGTGTAGATTCTTTTTGGATCAGAAAACGTATCTTTCATTAGGTTTCCAATTACATTAGAACTCGCACGACGGTGAGAAATTAGTCTTTCCTCCAACGGGCAAGTGTGTAAATTAATAAATTTTCTGATCATGAAGACTCTCGAATCATTCAAGCTTGAAGAGCGAAGCATCCAACTACATCCACTGTTCACACATACTACTGAATATCTGCGTCAATGTTCAAAATACAAGAGTTACGGATATGTAATATATATTCACCTAATACACACTGTAATGAGTTCATAATCAGATGAGACAATATGTAAAAGGGATGATAAAATATATTTTAATAAATCAATATTAAAAACGCACCTTTTTGAAGAAGAACGATCTACCCTCATATCAAACTTTTCCTTCATTGCATAATTTTGCATCACAGTTTGAAGGGTTTCCTTGTTTTTGTATACTTGATTTTCTTCAATTTCATCATGCTCTGGATTGTCAATAACCCCCACCTCGTTTAATGATACACCTTCTATTTCTTCATTGGATCCTGACAATATCATGTTTACCACTTCAGATATGTTAATATCATGTTGTGAATCACAGTGAATCAACTCGTTAGAAGTGATAACACGTGCATTTGTGCTTGAACCAACATCAACAACTTTTTCTTTTGTTGTGATGCAAAGTAGATATTCACTCATCTTTGTGGATTTTTTTTGCTCTACGTACAGTTCAACACTCATGTCGTTCTTCACTGATAATGGTTGGTACCCTTCTTCAATTTGATACTTGATATCCAACGAATATTTAGATGTGTCAACCCCTAGCTGTTTCACAATTACACCCAAAAAATCCACGTAACAACAGTCTTCCTTGAGAAGAATACCATCAGCCTTATAGTTGATGAATTTGAAATCATCAACCCATTCACCACCATATTGAAGCAAAACCTTAATTGGAGACATACCTGTTAAGAAATTCAAAAAGAAATATTCCATAATATCTGAAAAATATGCGAGGTTCTTCTGTTGAAGATTAACTTCAGATGTTTATGGAGAGTACTGCTTTAAAAGAAGTATACGCATTCCTACTTATATGGTATGATGGGATACGCTTGTTTTAGGTTCCTACTTATATGGGATTATGGTCTATATAATAGGAAAAAGTGATAATTACTTTTAATTATATGATTCCTATTTACACGCAAATACAGTTAATAGTTAAGCGATACATACGTTGAGTTTTAGGTAAAATATCTCTCTAGCCATATCTTTGTGGCGTGATTTTTGTCTAGACTTTGTTAATCACATCTAGTGTCTATTTTAATGTAGGGCTAGGCTTGTTTTTGTCTAGATATGTTTTTTTCTCAAAAAAAAATGGTGTTTTAGCTGCTGTTATTCGGACATCTTTACTATCCGACCTTCTTTCACTGTCGTTTATTATTCAACCTTTAGCCTTTTGTTTCTCTACATTATCTATTAGTTACTTGATCAATCTAGGTTCTAAGAAATTGAGGAAGTTTTACTAATTACTCCGCATTTTTCTTATTGGATGAGTCTTTTCGCCTGATTTATGTGTTTTAACTGTTGTGAAATTTTGGTTGCTTTGAGTAGGTTTGGTATTAGTTTGGTGTAATCTAAATGCTAAAAAGTGGCTAAAAATTCTGTTAATGAAAGAGTAGGCCCATCACAGCCAAGAAGTCGCGGCCGACTTTTGGCGAACAATTGGAAAATCCATATAAAAATGCGCTTTCCCGCTGGATTATCAACGCATATACTTCAACTTTTCGACGGAGCAAAATCACAGAAAACGAACTTCAAATTCAAAGGGCTCTGAAAATTCGAAGTGTTTGTACAAATTTGATAAATATCTTCATCAGTTAGAGTTCATAATTTTCCAAATTGAAGCTTTGAATTGTAGAAGATTTCAGCTAATATTTTCAATTAATCGGCAAATGATTAACAAAACCTCCGATCTCGATCTGTTCGTCCTCCTCATTCAAGGTTATTTTCTATCTTCATTTCATCTCGGTGCATTTACATATAATAGGAGTTAATGTGAATATAGCTTGGGACTATGATTTGCTTTGTTAAATGCTGAGAATGTACAATACTTATTAGTCATTTTACTGGAAGGTTTAAGACGTTAATTTGATTTCTCTATTATATTAGTACTAGAATTTAGGGAAAATTTGGATGAAGGCAAACCGTATCATTACCATTAATTAGTTTTTGTATATATACAAATAAAAGAATCTCATATTTTTGGGGAAAACTGTGCGCCTCCTATAATATTAAAAAATTTCACATTTGGACTACAAAAAATCTATTTATATTTTATGTTAATCTAAAATTATACTCACAAAATCTCAATTTTTGTGATAGTCAAAAAAATCATTAAAGTAAAGTATTAGATTTGAACACCTATAGGAAATATTGAAGGTTGCATAGTGAATGAATGATGTCAATATTTAAAGAATGGATGCCATATGAATTGGAAAAGAGGAAGAAGTATAATTAACTTATCAAACAATTTACTATTCAATTGTTGATAAAATTAATATTGAAACTAAGGGCAAACTTGACCAATTTCGAATACTTCAAGAACAAAGTTGGCCAATATGCCTTGGAGGATATTTTTTAGTCACTTGGCTAGAGGGGTATTTTTTGCATTTTTTTATATTTAATACAATAATAATTTTAATTTTCAATTTAACATTATCTTATAATGAGATAATTTACACTATACATTTTTTTTTTGGTAAGAACACGATATTTATTAATACTTAACTTAAGGGGGGTTACATAATATGCCCATATGGATTCCACTGGAATCAAGCGTATGAGCAGTAGAGTTCATAGAAAATATAGGAATAGCATGAAGTGCACTTAAGTTTCCTAATTTAGACAACGTCAAACAATTACTATCCGAAGTGGTTTTCACAAAACTTGTGCCTTCCTGATCCTTCTTTAAAGCTTGTTGAACAAAATCAGGAGGTACTGCATAGTGGATGGTGTCAAAAGATTTGGACCTTGAGGGAGCTCCTTTTGCCAAGAGATGAGCAACTCCATTGCCTTGACGAAAGTTATGCCGGATTGACGGCATTTCCAGCTTGTGCATTAATAACCTGCACATGTGTACAATAGATGCATAAACAGGTGTTGGATTTTGTAATAGTAAAATAACCTCTGTTGAATCAGTTTCAATTTCTAGTGGATTGAATTTTTGATCAACAGCTAGAAGCAAACCTTCATACCAGCTTAAGAGCTCCGCATGTAAGTGATTATACGCATGAACTTGTTTATGAAAACCCAAAACCCATTGACCTTTGAAATTTCTAAACACCCCTCCTATGCTAGCAGATTGATCATTACATTTAAAAGATCCATCAATGTTAAGTTTAATTGTATCATATCGTGGAGGGAACCATGAGACCTTGATGCTCTTAATAATAGTCTTTCTAGAGTTGACTGAGGTCAAAAGCTTAAATTCTAGGATTTTATTTCGAACCTGGCTAAAAACTAAAGAAGAACTCAGATTGTTAACATTATTGTGGTTTCTATTAACCCATAGATTCCATAAGGAAAAAAACAGGAGTTCCTCCCAACAGTAGTGGCTACTTCTAGGATGATGTGAAGACTCTCTTACACTAGAAAGCCAATGCCTATCTTGGTCTATATGATCGCTGATGGATCCTTCCCTCCAAAATTGTCTTGCAATAACACAATCCAAAAAGATGTGTTGGGCAGTTTCAATATCATTCTTACAGATGGGACACATAGGATTTATGTTAATACCAATTTTATGAAGATAAAATCTAGTAGGAAGTCTATCATGTTGGCACTGCCAAATGAAGAACCTGATCTTATTAGGAACATCAATTTTCCAAAGCCACATAAAATCCTCAGTGCCATATATATTATGATCTATCTGAGCATATAAGGAATTCTGAACAAATGAGCCATTTGATGTTAGAGCCCAAATAGGATGATCCATAGTAGAATGACACAAAAGAGGAGTAGCCTGCTGAAATTGATCTTTAATGGAAGTAGGAAGGTGAAAGCCAATTTGGGATAAATCCCAAGAGTTATTTTTTACAATATTGAACACTCTTTTAAGTTGATCATCCTTTGTCAAAGGTCCATGAATCATACTTCTAAGGGTAACTCTATTAGGAAGCCATTTGTGATCCCATAAAGAAATATTCCTACCATTACCAATTGCCCACTGAGTGTTATCAAGACAAATTGGGAATGATTTTCTAATACCCTTCCAAACAAAGGAGTCAGATTTTGAGTAAGACTTATTTGAATATTTGTTACTAATGACTTTAGCCCAAAGTTTACCAGGGTTTGAGAGATATCGCCAAGCCAAACTAACTAGAGTGGCAGTATTCTTAGTCCTAGCTTTAGTAATAGAAAGACCACCTAGATGCTTAGGTTTGGTCACAGTATCCCATGATAAGAGATGAATCTTTTTCCTATGATCACTAGAACCCCATAAAAAATCTCGTTGAATTTTGTCAATTATGTTGAGAGTTTTAATAGGGAGACAGTGGAACTGCATGATGTGATTAGGAATAGTGTTCAAGGTAGTTTTAACTAGAGTTGCCCTTCCAGCTAAGTTGATAAAATTGGTTTTCTAACTAGCAAGTCTAGAATGAAGGTTATCTATAATAAATTGATAGTCACTATGTTTTGGCATTCGACTAAGAATAGGAAACACTAGGTATTTGCCAAAGTGATTTCCTCTCTTAAATTGTAAAATATTAGTTAGATGGAGAGCTAAGGAAGGATCAATGTTATTAGAAAAGATGATCTTTGATTTTTCATTATTAACTTTCTCCCCAGACATGTGACAAAATAAGTCTACCGTGGCTCTTATAGCATGAGCAGATTTTGTATTAGCTCTAGCAACAAAAGTTATATCATCCGCAAAGAAAAGATGGGACAATTCAGGACCATTTGATGAGAGTTTTATCGAGTCCCACAAAATTTCTTCAGTTTGCTGATTAACATAAATAGATAGCAATTCCAAACAAAGAATAAAGATATATGGAGACAAAGGATCCCCTTGTCTAATTCCCCTTGAAGGGGAGAAAATTTTTGTCTTACACCCATTAACAAGAACATATATTGAAGATGTAGTAATGCAGGATAATATCAATTTTGAAATCTTTGGGGAAAATTTGAAAAAAGCTAACATGGTACGGATGAACGACCATTCAATTCTATCGAATGCTTTTTCTAAATCAATTTTAATGATCATCTCACTCTTAGCACCTTTCATTCGATTGAACTTATGAATTATCTCTTGAATAATTATGGCATTGTCCGAAGCTCTTCTATTTTTCATAAAACTAGCTTGACATGGACTAATTATATTGTCTAGGTGATGCTTCAATCGATTTGCAATAACTTTAGTAACAATTTTGTAAACCGTATTACATAGGCCTATAGGCCTAAAGTTTTTCAAGTTTACAACATTTTTCACTTTCAGAATGAGACAAATATAAGTTGTATTTAAATTTGAAGGCATAACACTGTTCTGAAAAATCTCATGACAAATGTTATTTATTGAAGAGCCAACAATATTCCAATTTGATTGAAAAAAATAGGATGCAAGCCATCGGGACCTAGAGCTTTATAGGGTTTAAAAGAGAACAAAGCATTAGAAATCTCACAATCCCTTAAAGAACTATCTAAGGTAGTCAAATCTGTACCACTATACCATAATGCATTATTATTAACAGGAGCTAAATTGCTACTCACCTGACTAGTGGTATAAAGTTGATAAAAGTAGGATGTTACATGATCAAAAACTTGTTTAGGTTCAAAAACTAGGTTTCCACTATTATCCTGGAAATGAGTAATTTTATTTCTCCTTCTACGATTTAGGGTTGAAATATGGAAGAATTTAGTACTAGCATCCCCATAACTTAACCAATCTAATCTTGATTTTAATTTCCAAAATTCCTCTTCTTGCTTTAGAATGGTATTATAATCCCCAATCAATTATTTCTCTAACTTTTGAAGGAAGAGACTAGTAGGATAATTTGGGGAGAATTGAACACCTTTAAGTTTGGCTAGGGTATTGGCCTTTCTGCGAAAGATGTTACCAAAATTCTCCTTATTCCAAATTATGACTTCATTCTAAAAAGCTTGGGTAGCCTCGATTAGAGGTCTATTATGCCATGCATTTGACACAATATTTTTAAAATCAGGGTGCGATAACCACATTGTTTCAAGCCTAAAAGGCTTAGTATACTCATGATGCACTCTTTCATTTAGGCATAATAACATAGGATTGTGATCCGAGTAAGTTTTAGGGAGATGAATCACACTTGCATCTTTAAAAAGGGAAATCCAATCTTGATTCGCCAAGCATCTATCTAGTCTTTCTAAGATCAACCCTCCTCTTCTACTTCTATGATTCGACCAAGTAAATTTTGAACCCTTAAACCCTAAATCGCTTAAATTGCAATAGTTTAGGAAGTTTCTAAAGTTCATGGTGTTCCTATAATTTATAGTTCTTCCACCCCATTTATTATCTTGGGATAAGACTTGGTTGAAATCACCACTAACTAACCAAGGACCTTTATAATTATCATACACACGCATGAGGTTTTCCCATAAGATTTTCCTATTATAACATGAGGTGCTAGCATAAATAATAGAAAAAAGCCAATTAAAATTAAAAGGAGAATACAATACCTTTATCATTGCATGGATCTCATTTCCATTAATATGGATATCTGTACTGGTAACAGCCTCATTTTTCTAAAGAAAAACTAAACCTCCAGATCTTCCTTCAACAGGAATCTCCACATAATCAGTGAAGTCATATCTAACTCTAAAGTCATGATGGCCGTCCATTTTAGTTTCTAGTAAAGCAACTACTACTGGCTGATACACTTCTATAATAGCCCCAAAGTTTCTATGAAAATCCGGGCTGCCTGCACCCCTAGCATTCCAAACTATAAATTTTATTTGTCTATCCATTTGAACATTAGCATTAAGGTTTTCAATAATTTTCAATTCAGGATCAGTTGTCAACATAGGGTTCAACACCACTGCATACTTGCCCACAGTATTGTTTACTGGTGCCCTCAAATCCAATGAGCACTTGAAGAGAGTAGGATGACATGTTAGAATACATTTCCTGTCGAGTCTTTCTCTGTAAAGTAGAATGATAATTTCCTTTAGGTTTGCAAATTCCGTGCGACTCTCCCTTCTCCTTAACACGATTTCCTGCTCCTCTCTCTGATTTTGCTCTGGTTCTAATGGATTGGGATGGACCACTGGAGGTGGTGGTGGGACTGGAGGAGGGGGAATGTCCATCTGCATGGGAGCTTGAGGATTTATTTGTACATGCAGTGGATTGAGATTTTGAGGGACACCATTCAGTTGTTGAAAAGGTTGATTGAGAGCCATGTCCCATGCTATGAAGACTGGATTTTGAGGTGGCATCACCCTCGGAGGAAAGAAAGGAAGATCCATCAATAGTTGTCCTGGGAGAGGTTGTAGGAATTGTGGCCACATGTTGTTCATGTAGTTTTGCATGTGAAACGACCTCGGTCAGTCGTTTCGGAAGTTAGGACTCCGATTGGCGTGCCGATAATTTTAAAATATTCATAATTTCCATCAGGACCTGTCTATAAAATTTGAGCTAAATCAGACCTCGTTTGGTAGGCATCGGAAGAAGGTTTCAGTTTTTATTGGCGATAAATATTAAAAAGAGATTTTCGAGCTCGGTTTTGCCGAATGAGCTCCGATTCGAAATCCGAAAGCGCCGTTAGGTTCGTATGATTATTTGTGATTTTTGTAAACTTTCGAAAGTGAATTTCGATAGTGTTCGGCTAGTTTCCGCTAAAATACCGAAAGTTAAATAATTTGACTTCTTTTCATTTAAATTCGCATCTTGAGTTTCGGGAGTCTGATTTGAGATCCGCCTTCGCGAGTATGTTACATATATTTTGTGCAACTTGTATGCAAAAGTTGGAATTATTTCGAATATCGTAGGGCACCGTTTTAATTTTCGTTAAGAAAAGAAAATAAAATAAAAGAAAACAAAAAAAAAAAGAAAAGAAAAAGGAAAAAGACAAAATACATAAATGTAGGCGGTGGGTAAGTATCATTAGTAGTACGATAGGAACAGCATCAAAGATGCTCAAAAATGAGCGGAAACAGAGAAAGTGAAACAGAGATAAAGCCGTGAGAAAAAATGCCAGAAAATAAGAAAAGGGGCCGGAAAATAGCAAAATTTTTACCCCGAAACATTCAGGTAATGATCTTAATACATTATTTGAGTTTATTACGTGTGTTTGAATATGTTTTAACGGTAAAACTTGAAATATTATACATCGTTTTAATAAGTTCAATTAATAGTTTAAAGGGTCAAATGGACCCCGATAATGGAATTGAATATATATTCGTACTCAGTGAGTTATTGGCAACATATAAATGTAATTTATTTGGGGTTTGGTCATGTGACCTTAAACCCTGTATATAGGCCTGGCCTGCGTATTGCGTATGCGAATAGGGTATCAGGTTCCTAACCGGATTGCCCTAAGATGTGAGGAATGAAGCCTTTAGCCTAATTTGATATATTTTTATGCTTATTAATAGAGTTGGATCGTTTGGCAATGAAACCAAAGGACAAAGCGGTTATTGAGTGGATGTGCTAACTTTGCAACAAGGTAAGTGTTTATATCTATTTCTTTGGAGGCACCTGGCCTCGTGGATTTCTACCACGTATTCCTTACGTGTGTAGCTGCCGATAGGCGTACTCATTACGCCTTAGCTTTGGATTTACATTGTATATTATATATTATGTCCTATTGTTGGTATTGCAATGAGGATCTGAGCATTGTACCCTGGCTGTAAGTTGACATCTACTTCCCGGCTGTCGATGAGAGTCCCGCGCCGGTGAAGGGTTATTATTGCATCACATTGCATTCTATGCATTATATGTCATTCATATGCATTACATTGCATATCATATTGGGTGCAGGAGTATTCCGCCCCAGGAGCAGGAGGATTCCGCTCCATTGTATAATATTGACGGTAGGAGGATTCCGCCCCAAGAGCAGGAGTATTCCGCTCTTATGTCAGATATTGAGTGCAGGAGTATTCCGCCTCAGCTTTACATTATATCGGGTGCAGGAGTATTCCGCCCCAGGAGAGTGCAGGAGTATTCCGCCTCTGGTTTATATTATATCGGGTGCAGGAGTATTCCGCCTCTGCTTTATATTATATCGGGTGCAGGAGTATTCCGCCCCAGGAGTAGGAGTATTCCACTCCAGTTGGTTATCAGATTGGATCCCGCTCGAATGCAGGAGTATTCCGCTTCGGGATGGGACTACGGGCACATGTGACCCTTCGCATCATATTTCATTTCATTTCATTTCATCTCACTTCATTTCATTCCATCTCCATTCATACCATTGTGTAGATTTACGGTACATGACTACTGTTCTGCTTATATGTGCATTGCATATTTGTTGATATGTTTTTGGCACGCATCCTTGGTTGAGTTTATAAGTTTCTTACGTCTTTCCGGTTGTTATCTGGCTCTGTCTTTTTATAATTTAAATAAAAAGAATTTTATTTATCTGTTTCTCTTCCCTGGCTAGCTATCCTATTCTTTGAGGTGGCTAGTCTGCCCCACTTATTGAGTCCTTTTGACTCACCCCTTTTTTGTTGTTTGTTTCTTGTGTATCTATTTCGTTTCGGCAGGTTCGCTCCAGGATTTAGTTTGCCACGTTGTGAAGGAGCGAAGACGACTTCAGCTGTCAGGGTGAGCCAGCTTTTATTCTGGATGGCCACCAGTTTATTGTTCATTATTTCAGTTGTATTTTGCTCCCTTCAGGAGGTATCTGTCTTCTTTTGTACTCTTAGATGTCTGGTCTGGATAGCCCTAAACCTAGTATACTGGGTAGTCAGCTGTAATTTCTTTTGTACAGCTTAGAGGTATCAGTATCTCTGTATTTTTTTAAGTCTTGTTCTTATTTATGAATTGAATTATATTTATTTTCCTAATTTAATTGGTAAGGGTTCGCCCCACGGGTCTAGGGGAGGATGTCGGGTGCCCGCACGGCCTAGCTGGATTTCGGGTCGTGTCAGTTGGTATCAGAGCCTAATTTAAAGTCTATCCAGACTAAGACAGTGTCTAGTAGAGTCTCGCTGATGGGTACGTAGACGTCCGTACTTATCTACGGGAGGCTATGATGGCATTTAGGAAGTTTCACTTCCTTCATTTCTTATCGTGCGTCGGTCTAGGATGCAAAAGTATTTTCGTTAATTCATTCGTGGTAATTGTGAACCCTCGTACGACAAATCAGCAAACGGAAGGATTTCAGGACGAAGCAGTCTAGTCTGGGGCTAGTACTGACGAAGCCCGGAGAGTTTTGATCGTGCTGACGATCTAGTTACGGAGGTCCCAGCTGTACGAGCTCGTGATGGGAAAGGGAGCAGGGCCTTGTAGTTCCCTTGGCTCTCTACGATGCTTTACGAGTATCTTGGCGACGCATATACCGCAAAAACCTATTATTCGCTACGTAGCTTATCAGGTTACCGCAGATGCAGATGTTCGAACTTAGAGGGCTCTTGTTCCAGTTCTTAGTATTGCCGTCGTAAAGTATGTTCCGGAGGCAGCATGTGGTGTGCCTCCAGTTGCTCTGGCTGGGTAGGTAACTGAGGTAATTATTGGGTCCGAGTGCTCAAAGAGGTTGCATTATTTTACGCGGCTGAGCCTTCCGATATTCTTAAGCAATGCATCAGATAAACCTCGTGATTCTTAAAGTGCGCCAGTAGCTCGTCAAGATCAGATTTAGTCTTCTCTTTACAGCTATCAATAATATGTCCAGCTTCTATTTTCACTGAAAAGGTTTTATCATTGTCGTGAGCCTGTCATTTTTGGTGGAGTTCTCTCTTAGTCCGGTAAGTAGGCAGTCGTCTTTTCTCTCGTCATCAGGCATCTGCACAGTCGTAGGGAATTTTGTTTAAATCTTAATTAGCTAGAGAAACGCCACGATCCAGCAAAGGTTGAGAGCGTGGTGGCAGTTGTTCTTCAGAAGGTAATTATTGGTGTAGCGGCTTAGTTCAGCCGCAGAGGCAGTTTTATGAACTGCCAGTCTGGCAGGATGCTGAGGCATCTGATGTAGTAGACCCGAGTATTTCTTCTTCTTTTAAATGTGAGTAAGATTTGATTCTTTCGATCGATCTGGAAATGGTGTGTCTTATCATGTTTCGATGGTTTCCTTGGATGTCGTTTCTATTAAGAATCGGTTGCGGTAGAGGGGTGAGCTTCTGATATGATTTATTCCTGGAATTTATTATGACCCTACTAGTTTATCTGGTTTAAATGTGAGAGAGTTGTGAGTGAGTATCGGTATTGTTTGCTTAGCATCTTGTTGTGCCTCATTCTGTTATAATGCCAAGTCAGTCTATCTCTTTTTGGAACTTAGTGTCGGTAGGATGATGGGATTCTTATCCGTCACCATCAGAAAGTGTCATTACTTCTTTCGGTGGAAAATGGTTAGTAAGTAATACTCAATCTGTGTGTCTCCTCTTGATTCGAAATGTTAGTAACGTCATGTTATTCTATGAGCTTCTCTCAGTTATAGAAGAGTTTACCGATAAATTGTTGGAGTTCTCTTCTTATGATAAGGCTAAATTGGCATAGGTATTGCTCCATGAAGCTTATTTAATGTCTATTTCTTCAATTGCGATTCTTTGGCTAGCTTGACTCGTAAGTAGTCTAGCTCTGCTAGCCAAATAAATAAGACGATGAGCTTCATAAAGATCTAATTATTTCTATCCTCATTCCATTACCATCTCTTCTTTGTTCGGCATTGGTGAGCTTAGGCGGTCAGTAGCCTCTTATGTTGTTCCCTGTGTGGAGCCAGAGTGCGTGTCAAGGTAGCTGGGTAAGCGCATTGTTGTGTTTAGGACTACTAAAGGCAATGAGGGGCATCATTTGACCTCTGATTTGATCCATCAGGCGGCGGTGCTTATAGAAAATGTATGGAGCTATGAGCTCGAGAGTTGCAGCTGTTTGGCAACTCGAGAGAGTAATCTAGTAGCTCAGGTCTGAGTCGCGTTCTCTATTTAGCTAAGTCTTCCTTAATCCAGCAGGTTGTGCGAGGATGACTATTCCTATTCAAATAGCTGCGTGAGTTTGTGCTATAAGTGGAGGAGTCTTCCTCCAATTGATATCGAATCCTAATATTAAATCCCTAAGACATAGTTCAAGCGTGAGCTAATTCTTAGTTCCATCGACTTGTTCTATATCGTAAAGAATATCGACGAGGTGATTTGTCGGCAGAATTATGTTAATCCATCCAGAGTTCCGTGTATCTTTGTTTCAAAAATGTAGAGCTCTCTTCTCGTGATCGAGGAAGTATCAGCTTAGTCAGAATAAGTTGGGCAATGGCATTATGATATTATCCAGACATATTTTACTCCAAGACTTCGATGTGCGTGTTATAATTCTTATTCTAGAATCATGAGATAATATTCGTGGAGTAGTTTATGAAGGCCGTGCAAGATCTTTTGTTAACCGTGTGAATTTTTCTTTAGACTTGGGCTCGTTCGAGGACGAACGAGAGTTTAAGTGGAGGAGAATGAAACGACCTCGGTCAGTCGTTTCGGAAGTTAGGACTCCGATTGGCGTGCCGATAGTTTTAAAATATTCGTAATTTCCATTAGGACCTGTCTATAAAATTTGAGCTAAATCAGACCTCGTTTGGTAGGCATCGGAAGAAGGTTTCAATTTTTATTGGCGATAAATATTAAAAAGAGATTTTCGAGCTCGGTTTTGCCGAATGAGCTCCGATTCGAAATCCGAAAGCGCCGTTAGGTTCGTATGATTATTTGTGATTTTTATAAACTTTCGAAAGTGAATTTCGATAGTGTTCGGCTAGTTTCCGCTAAAATGCCGAAAGTTAAATAATTTGACTTCTTTTCATTTAAATTCGCATCTTGAGTTTCGGGAGTCTGATTTGAGATCCGCCTTCGCGAGTATGTTACATATATTTTGTGCAACTTGTATGCAAAAATTGGAATTATTTCGAATATCGTAGGGCACCGTTTTAATTTTCGTTAAGAAAAGAAAATAAAATAAAAGAAAACAAAAAAAAAAGAAAAGGAAAAGGAAAAAGACAAAATACATAAATGTAGGCGGTGGGTAAGTATCATTAGTAGTACGATAGGAACAGCATCAAAGATGCTCAAAAATGAGCGGAAACAGAGAAAGTGAAACAGAGATAAAGCCGTGAGAAAAAATGCCAGAGAATAAGAAAAGGGGCCGGAAAATAGCAGAATTTTTACCCCGAAACATTCAGGTAATGATCTTAATGCATTATTTGAGTTTATTACGTGTGTTTGAATATGTTTTAACGGTAAAACTTGAAATATTATACATCGTTTTAATAAGTTCAATTAATAGTTTAAAGGGTCAAATGGACCCCGATAATGGAATTGAATATATATTCGTACTCAGTGAGTTATTGGCAACATATAAATGTAATTTATTTGGGGTTTGGTCATGTGACCTTAAACCCTGTATATAGGCCTGGCCTGCGTATTGCGTATGCGAATAGGGTATCAGGTTCCTAACCGGATTGCCCTAAGATGTGAGGAATGAAGCCTTTAGCCTAATTTGATATATTTTTCTGCTTATTAATAGAGTTGGATCGTTTGGCAATGAAACCAAAGGACAAAGCGGTTATTGAGTGGCTGTGCTAACTTTGTAACAAGGTAAGTGTTTATATCCATTTCTTTGGAGGCACCTGGCCTCGTGGATTTTCTACCACGTATTCCTTACGTGTGTAGCTGCCGATAGGCGTACTCATTACGCCTTAGCTTTGGATTTACATTGTATATTATATGTTATGTCCTATTGTTCGTATTGCAATGTGGATCTGAGCATTGTACCCTGGCTGTAAGTTGGCATCTACTTCCCGGCTGTCGATGAGAGTCCCGCGCCGGTGAAGGGTTATTATTGCATCACATTGCATTCATATGCATTATATGTCATTCATATGCATTACATTGCATATCATATTGGGTGCAGGAGTATTCCGCCCCAGGAGCAGGAGGATTCCGCTCCATTGTATAATATTGACGGTAGGAGGATTCCGCCCCAAGAGCAGGAGTATTCCGCTCTTATGTCAGATATTGAGTGCAGGAGTATTCCGCCTCAGCTTTACATTATATCGGGTGCAGGAGTATTCCGCCCCAGGATAGTGCAGGAGTATTCCGCCTCTGCTTTATATTATATCGGGTGCAGGTGTATTCCGCCCCAGGAGCAGGAGTATTCCACTCCAGTTGGTTATCAGATTGGATCCCGCTCGAATGCAGGAGTATTCCGCTTCGGGATGGGACTACGGGCACATGTGACCCTTCGCATCATATTTCATTTCATTTCATTTCATCTCACTTCATTTCATTCCATCTCCATTCATACCATTGTGTAGATTTACGGTACATGACTACTGTTCTGCTTATATGTGCATTGCATATTTGTTGATATGTTTTTGGCACGCATCCTTGGTTGAGTTTATAAGTTTCTTACGTCTTTCCGGTTGTTATCTGGCTCTGTCTTTTTATAATTTAAATAAAAAGAATTTTATTTATCTGTTTCTCTTCCCTGGCTAGCTATCCTATTCTTTGAGGTGGCTAGTCTGCCCCACTTATTGAGTCCTTTTGACTCACCCCCTTTTTTGTTGTTTGTTTCTTGTGTATCTATTTCGTTTCGGCAGGTTCGCTCCAGGATTTAGTTTGCCACGTTGTGAAGGAGCGAAGACGACTTCAGCTGTCAGGGTGAGCCAGCTTTTATTCTGGATGGCCACCAGTTTATTGTTCATTATTTCAGTTGTATTTTGCTCCCTTCAGGAGGTATCTGTCTTCTTTTGTACTCTTAGATGTCTGGTCTGGATAGCCCTAAACCTAGTATACTGGGTAGTCAGCTGTAATTTCTTTTGTACAGCTTAGAGGTATCAGTATCTCTGTATTTTTTTAAGTCTTGTTCTTATTTATGAATTGAATTATATTTATTTTCCTAATTTAATTGGTAAGGGTTCGCCCCACGGGTCTAGGGGAGGATGTCGGGTGCCCGCACGGCCTAGCTGGATTTCGGGTCGTGTCAGCATTGTAAGATGCATTCCCTCGCTTACTATCTAGGCTAAGTAATGAGGATCTTTTATCACTGCATATGCTAGTTGTCCATTTAGGGTCATTGGTATTGCTATTGCATGGCCCCAGAGTGTGGATTCCACCCATGATTATGGTATGCGATCTAGTTGTGGAGGTAGAGCAAATATTAGTGGTTGATTGATCAATGGAGGAGGTGGAAATTGAAAGTTGTTTGGCAATGGATTGTTTTGATCCATGACTTTTGATTTCTTGTTTGAGCTGTGTTGATGAATTAGTTGTCTCACTATTCTTTGTGAGTTCTTGCGATTGTAGGGAAGTTTCATTTTATTTTATAGTAGAAGAGTTCAAGTGAGCAGAAGAAGTGGGATTATGCATGGGAGATGGCGTGTTGTTTTTGCCATATGATTTTTGTTTGTCAGATTCTTTACTTTTAGCATCACCAAACGTATCTACATGTGAGTTTGGTGGAGTAGAAGTTTTATGAGATAGAACGATTTGGCCAGATTCTATGGGAATAGAAGCTTTGATTTTAGAGTAAATTTTTAGGGAGTTGTCAGGTGAGTTAACAAACGAATTTGCATGCAAATTAGGTGTAGTCAAAGATTGGACACACGTGTCCATAGGGTCTCTTATTATCCCGTTCAATTGTTCATCCAAGTAGGCTGACACGTGTGTATCTAAAGTAATAGCTTGTGACAAGTCTTGCATGGCAACATTTTGTGTAGAATTATTTTTAATTTCCAAAAAACGATCCTGATCAAGATCATAATTTGTATCATCCTGAATTTTCTCTTTAAGTTTACTAGATGCATCTTCATTTACTACTTTTAGAACTTTAAATTTATTAGTTGCATCTTTTAAAGAAGGAGAAGATTTTGGGTAATAATAAGATTTGCTTTTAGTCTTTTGCGTGTTAGAGTTAGGAAACTTACCTGCACCTCGTGGATCTATTGAGGGATTTGAGACTCGCCTGGATGTATAGCTTGTTGAGGCTACATTGGATGCATGGCCTCGAGAAGCAAGTTGATTTGCTTTTTTAATTTTCTGAAATGTAACCCTTTTTCCATTCTCCTTCATCCTCATTCACATTCAATTTGGGAGATGTTATGATGGGAGATGACTTATTTGGATTGGCAATGGTGGGGGCAAGCTTGAAGGGACATAGTTCTTGTAGATGGCTAAGTCTTCCACATACTCTACACAAAAGGTTTTCACCTTCATAAATTACAACTTGTTTATGATGATCAATGAAAATGTGATTCTTGACTGGTACATTAATTGAAACTTCCACACATAACCGAGCATATCTAGCTCTGACAGCCGTTGATGTTTTGTAATCTACTTTTAACAACTTGCCAATTTTGAACCCAATTTTCCTCAGTATTCCTTCATCAAAAAATTCGGTTGGCAAATTTGGTAAACGAACCCAAATAGCTGTTGTTTGTAATGTAATTTGAGTTGCAACAAAGTTTGGTTCCCAACACCTTGTGGACAAGAAAAAGTCATTAATAAACCATGGACCTTCAGTTAGCACTTTGTGCAGGCTATCATGGTGATGAAATTTAGCAACATAGAAATCTTCTCCAAGGTCAATCAGTGGGAATTCTTCCTCTAATTTCCATAAAATATTAAGCTTCTCATAGATATATTGATGATGCAGTCGTTTGCCATGTAATTTAATAATAACCGAGTTGATCCAAGGTGAGTAAATACGTTGTTTTTCCTCGTGTGTAAGAGTAATGTGGTCAAGACCTATCTTAATTATATTTTTTCTTAAATTTTGTACGCAATCTAATTTTTGTCATATAAAGTGGTACCGAGAGTAATAATTTGTAGTTCAACGTTAATTAGGATATCTTGAGAATTTGAGCGTGAAATTAATAAAAGTAATTGTCCTCGGATTGCCTCTAAAATAGAAAAATATAACCGACTTCAGATAATAATAAAAGAAAAGTAAAAAAGCGCTCTTCATATGAAACTACTAACGGTATTTTGTTTCTATTTAAACTGATGCAAGTACGTACTAATCCCAAAACTATATGCACCCAAAAGTTTCAGAGAAGAAAGAGTTCAACAAGAACTGCAAAGTTTACCACACCATCTATAGTACTCTTAATCTCATAGACCATAACTCTATACTCTAGATTCTTGTAAAAAGAAGGGAAGGAAAATACTGATCACAATGTGTTTACTATTAAAGAAACCGAGTTCGCAGGTCCCTGATGTATTAATCAATATTCTTGAACTAAAACTTCACAAGAATAATCACAATTTGTTTGCATTTTCTTTGGGGTCATTACTCCGATTGTTCAATGATCATGCAGCTGCAGCAACGATCAAATCATCTCCCAAAAATTGCTTTGAGTTGCAAGTCATTTCACAAGAGATTTCTGTAGTTGCAACCCTAAAAGTCCCAATTTCAAGTTTTTATCGAGAAGCTTATGCATAAACCATTTGTCTTAATTTGGCATTGGTCAGAACATATCAGTTACTTTATCTAGTTTTTGTGCTTAATCTCTATTAATTAACTTTGAGTAAGCGAAGCATACTTAAACTAATCTTTTTTAGGGGAATTTCATATCACAGTGACCGGCAGTCAAGTAAGGCTCACAACATCGTGTTCTGACATAATCCATGCCAAAGAGGTAAGGATAACAGCTTGTTTGATGCAAATCACAAACATTAGTTGGATCCTGACTTTAGAAAATAAATTTGACTTATTTTATTTTCCATATTGGCTTTTGGGAAATCTTTACTACTAATATTTTAAAGATAAATTCGTAGGTTTGTTCTTTATATACACACACAAAAATCAAATTAGAATCCCCAAGTAATAAGCTGTATCTGCAAGACTGACTTTTAATTATTGTAGCCAAAATCTTAGTGATAGAAAAAGTCTGTGTCGGTATATCACCAACCAATGCTTGTGCAGAAGAAGAGGAAGAAAGAAATTAATTAAAGGAAGACGATTAAAGAAAAATCACTGCTGGTTAAATCAAGGTTGAAGCCCCCCAAAAATTCTATTAAGTATTAGTTGTATAGATTTATATTCATAAGGTTTTTTTTAAATCAGTGAAATGTTAGTCATTTATTTTAACACCACATTGATTTTAGTTTTCAAAAATTTTATTGATACACTTAAGTTTAATTTAGGTTCTAAATATTCGATAAAATTTTACTATGAAAAAATTAAAATTTCTTTAAAAAAAAGAACTTAAAAATCTTGGAAAGAAGATTTACCACATTATTAATGTCATGATCATACAATCAATTATTCGAGTCAACCGTATCTATTCATCCATTAAAAATATTTAAATAAATTAATTAAAAGTATTGATTTATAGCTTTACATTTCAAAAGAATAAAAAAAGTGAAATTGAATTAAAATATACATGAATATTGTAGAAAAGAATTGTGTCATATATTTTAGCTTTAGGCCTCCCATGTTATTGAGCCACCCCTGCAAGTACAAATATTTTAATCCATTCTTCCATGGTAGTATGTGTATGTAACTGAACATGCAATATCCATCACTACAAGCCCTTAGCATCTCTCACACTCACTTGGTATTAGATACACATATTGCTAGTGAAGAATTTTTTTCCTGCTGGTTCTTCACTTTGTAGATGAAGAAAATTTCAAACATCAGTAAACAATATAATAGAATAAATAGAAAGTGTAAATACTTGTATAGTACATTGTGGTAGATATAGGTTATAGTTGTAATTACTTAGTTAGGTTTATTTTTGCTATTGGACTAAGCCCACATTAACTACTTGTTCCTCAAGTAATATTTAAAGTTTAGATACTTGTATAAATAGGAGGCTTATTGAATGAAATTGGTGAGAGGTTTTCACCCACAAATTTATTATTTTGTTCTTAATTTTTAGATGGTATTAGAGCTCTTGTGTTAATCAGTTGAAAAAAAGAACTCTACATTGAAACTGTGTAGTGATGGCTTCTCCGCCTAGGCCTGGGCATCGAGCGAGCAAGTCGAGCCCGAGCCGAGCCTAACCGAGCCCGAGCCAAATCGAGCTTTATACATAGCGAGCCGAGCCGAGCCGAGCCGAGCTCAACCGAGCTTTATTAAAGTTTGACCGAGCTCGAGCCGAGCCCGAGCTGACTTTTTTTCTTGTGTTCCCATACCTAATAAAATAAAAATTAATATTTAAATTTTCTTTTTGATCATAATCATGGATAATGATAAAAGTACTAGTTTATCAATTGTTAACATTTGTATTAAAATATTAAATAACACGTAGACTTCTAATATTTTTTGGTAATTAAGCCTAATGAATGGAAGTTATATTTTAAAGATAAAGTTACACGATCAATCAAGCTAATCGTGTCGAGTCGAGCTGAGCCAAATTTTAAATGAGACCGAGCCGAGCCGAGCTAAAAGGCAATCGGGCCGAGCGAGCTTCGAGCCGGCTTAGCTCTATGCCCAGGCATCCTCCGCCTAATGTTGTTGGTATTGTGGGTGACCGAGTTGTCGGCGACATTGCCGCTGTAAGGAAGGCGATTTCTCTATACGACATAACGTCTAATGACAACCCTGGTCTTATTATCACACAGGTCCAGTTGATCGGTGATAATTATGAAGAATGGATGCGGTTAGTGTGACCGGAATATTGTGCAAGAAAGAAGTTATGATTTTGCTGATGGGCCTATTGCAAAACTAGATGATGATTCAGTGGATTTGGATGATTGGTGGACGATAAATTCACTTCTAGTGTCATGGATAAGGAACTCCATTGAACCAACTCTTAGAACCACCATATCACAAATGGAGGTTGCTAAAAATCTGTGGGATTGTATTCGTGAGAAATTATCAATGGGAAATGGACCAAGAATCCAAGAGGTGAAAGCTGCACTAGCCTGGTGTAAGTAGAAAGGATTGTCTATTGCCACTTATTATGGAAAGTTGGCCATGCTGTGGGGAGAACTCGGAAACTATGAGAAGTTTCCGACATGTTCATGTTGAAATTGTTCGTGTGACCTATCAGTTGCGTTAGAGAAGAAGAAGGAAGATGATAAAGTCATCTGTTTCTCATGGGTTGAATGAAAATCTTTATGGGACTGACCATTCCAATCTGTTGGCCCAAGATCTATTGCCATCCCTGAACTATTTTTACTAAAAGGTTGTTCAAGATGAACGTGTCAAGGGAGTTAGACGGGGACAGGAAGAATGGGGGAGGTGATGGCGTTATCTACTCAACGGTCCTAGAGAGTCTATAAGGAGTTTCATTTCTGTGACCATGGTGGACACCCTCTGGAGCGTTGCTACGAGGTCACCAGGCATCTGGAGGGGTGGATTCTTTATCCGAAGCAAAGAAATCAACAAGAAGGTTTTTAGAGTGGTGGTCGTGGTAGAGGCGGAATAGAGGCTGCACGGGGTGGTAGAGGTCGTGGATACCAGCAGAATGGGTCGAATACTGGTTGTGGATGTGGTGGTACTCAAGTTAATGTTGCACAGGCCGAGTCTAAGAGTGTTGAATCCGGACACACTGATGTCTACAGAGAGTCAAATATGTCCAGTATTAGTAGTGATTAGATGCAAACGTTGTTTGATTTGCTGAACAAAGAGAAGCCGAGCAAGAGTGAACCATCTTTTGGTAAGAAAATTTGACTTTTGTAGATAATTGACACGGGAGCATTGAATCACATTACTGGTCAGTCAGGTATTATGAAAGAACTACAAACTATTCCACAGTATCCGGTAGGTCTGCCAAATGGAAGCAGTACAATGGCTACTCAAGAAGGAACCATTAGACTTAATAAAGACATGATTCTTCGTGGAGTGTTATATGTGCCCGGAATGACTTGCAACTTAATTTCGGTGTCGCAGTTGATTAGTCAGTTTGATTGTAATGTAAATTGCACTAATGATTTTTGTGCTATGCAGGACCGGGCTACGGGGAAATTGATTGGAGTGGGTGAACAAAAGGATGGACTCTACTATTTTCGGATGGTACCTCGAATGAAAGAAATGAAGATTGATGTGATGGAGCTGTGGCATCAAAGGTTAGGGCACCCTTTGGTACAAGTGACCAAATCTCTTTCAGTTCTAGATGATATGTATATGAAAGGTAGCTTAGAATAGAAAGCTTGTGATGTATGCCTTCGAATGAAACAAGTAAAGAATGTATTCCGTTTAAGTGATAATAAAACTGTTGAACCTTTTGATTTGATTCATTGTGATTTGTGGGGTCCTTATAGAACTGAATAATCATATGGTGTATCATATTTCTTGACTATTGTTGATGATTATTGACCGGGGGTGGGGTACAGGTATTTTTGTTAATTGATTAGAAAGAAGTTGGACAAAAGTAAATTTCTTTGCAATGATGGAAAGAATATTTAATAAACGAGTTAAATATGTCCGGAGTAATAATGGTATCGATTTTATAAGTCTAAAAGGGCATTTTCTTGAAAAAGAAATTTTGTTTCAAACTTTATGTGTTGGAATGCTACAACTAAATGGAAGGGTTGAACAGAGACATCGACATATTTTGAATGTAGCTCGTGTACTTAGGTTTCAAGCTAACCTACCGATTAAGTTTTGGGGAGAATATGTATTGACGACATGTTACTTAATTAATCGGACACCATATTCGTTGTTGAATGGAAAGACTTTGTATGATGTTTTAATGGTAGTGACAACGAATTATGATCATTTAAGGGTGTTCGGATACTTGTGTTAAGCTCGTAACTAAGGATGATTAGCTAACAAGATTGAAAATAAAAGCAATCGATGTGTGTTTTTTGGGTATCCAAATGGGAAGAAGGCATGTATGAATTGGATACAAAGAAATTTTTAGTATCTCAGGATGTTTTCTACGAGAATGAGTTTTCGTTTGTGCTAAAGGATTGTGAAATGAGGGACCGAGTCACGGTGTCAATGCGACTAATTTTTATGCTAAATTGGATTTAATACTTTAAAATAAAAAATTAAATTTTTAAAACCTACATGAAAAATACTATAAGTTGCAACTCTTTTCATATTAATATAATAAAAAAAATATTTTAAAGTATTGGTCAAAGTTTATGCAGTTTGACTCTCAAAGATCGAAAAGGTTCAAATAAACTGTAACGGAAGGAGTAATATTTTATTTAAAAATCGAAAAAACCTCACGTGACAGGGCGTGAGAGTGAGTTACCCTCTTGGTCTTGCATATGCCTTTTCCCATTTACATTAGGACTAGGATAATGTTTCCTAGGTATTTATGAAAAAAGCAAAGCTGGGTAAGTTACTTGCAAAGGTTTCCCCTATTTAAGGTTTCCCCTATTTCAAAACCAAATTTCAAGCCTCTATTACTTGTCGTCGTTTTTTCTTCTTCCTTCTCTCCATAATTCAGAATGGCAATTGCTCGTGCTTTCCTGGCAGATCTAGATAGTTATGATGATGTTTTTAAATCAAGTAGCTATATTGGTATAATGCAGAAACTTGATGCCCTATTCGAATATCATAACTCAGGTGGTGTTGACGATCCAGAGTTGATAATCGACTGTAATGCCTTATCAGTTGAGATTGACAACGAAATTGTTAAAATCCACACTTTGTTACGCTACAAGTATTTAGGGTTATTATCTCCAGAACCAAGTGAGTATGCCCGGATTGTTAAAAGTATGGATCGTCTGCCTGCCCTTGTTGGCGAATTGGAAGGACTGCTGCCCTCAATTATCGTCAGGGTTTTCTCTTGTTGGCGACTTGGAAAGGCACTAGAAGCTTGTGACAAGGCGGTTGCTCTTCATTCATCCAAGAAAAAGCTGCTTGATTTCGTCCATAGTCGAGTTGGATATGTTGCTCCTAATCTTGATCGTCTTGTTGGGAGTCCTGCACTTACCGTTAAACTTATTGCTACTGCTGGTGGTCTCACCTCTTTGGCCAAAATGCTTACTCCTAATATCCGACAACTTGGTCCCAAAAGGAAGAGGGCTTCTTATATCAATCAAATTGACATGGTCCAGACTGCACCTCCTTCCTTAAGGCAGCGACTCTGTGTTCTGCTGTCATTCAAATGTAAAGTAGCCGCTCGTGAGGACTCCACCAGAGAATGTCCTACCGGACAACTTGGAACCACTTTTAGGAAACAGATCCGTGAAGAGCTGGACAAGTCTGCAAAAAGGATCAGACGATAGATTGATTGTGCAAAGGATCATAAACTTGCTGAATGTATTAGAGGATACAATTACTTTTTATATTTTGTGCCTCTACTCGATGTACTGATGATAATACTTCAAGCAACTTTTTGATGCTACATGTCAGCATGAATTACAAATTATTTTGTGTATGCAGTTTTCCATTGTTAGCATCATATTAAATTGAACTGCACCTTCCGTGTAAAACTTGGCAACCATCTAAATTGGTGGTTGCAATTTAATTCTGTACTTAACCTGCAGTTCAGAATGGGAGTTAAGGCGGAGTTTCATTGTGTTGTCTAACATTTCTAGGTGCTTTTGACATCACATTCTTTTTCTCTTGGTTTAGCATGAGTTTCAGACGTATAGGCTAACCCAGTGGCTTTAGCTTTAAATCAATGTATTTTTTCCGCTATTTAGATATCAATACATGTCACTGAAGTTAATATTCTTTAACACTTAGCCTTGAGATTCTTTGAAATATCGAATGTGCTAGCAGCTCTATGAAACATCACAGAATTGCATTTGTTTCTTTCTGATATTAGTATAAGGTCTTGGTCCCCTTGAAGTCTGG
The DNA here is from genome assembly GCA_029990175.1 of Petunia secreta. Lineage (NCBI taxonomy): Eukaryota > Viridiplantae > Streptophyta > Magnoliopsida > Solanales > Solanaceae > Petunia > Petunia secreta. The sequence continues at coordinate 313,721 of JARKIP010000081.1, read as the reverse complement.
TTTTGATGGTAGCTACTTGCTTCTTGTTACACATTTAAGTTTTATAGAGTTTTTTGTTGACTTTCTTTCACAACTTTAATTTCCATTCTTAAGTGCATTTGGTTATGTAGTTCATCATCTGAATGTTTATTGACTATTTTAAGTCTATCTCCTTTTCTTCTGTTGGTTTTTCGTATATTATTTGCTCTTTTGCTTTACTGTAGCTCTACCGAAGAGGGGCAACAGGTAGTCATTGGATAATAGATTGTGTTGCTCACTTTTTAAGGTAGGGGGCTTCTGGTTTTCAAGTTTTGGTTCATATTCCATGGCTTCGTCCAGTATATCTCTTGTTTTACTTTATGATTGTATTTTGATTATGAATCACATTAAACAAGGAGTTTGCTTGAGTGTAGTTTCCACTTTCATAGTAGGATAAATGATTTTAAAAAAGTGGATTTGATCCTTTTACTAGATAATTGATACATGCTGCCCTGTAATGCCCTGATATATTATGTCTTTGACATGCTGCCCTGTAATGCCCTGATATATTATGTCTTTGACTGGTTCATATTGTTAGGAAGGAAAACCTTTCTCTGCAACACTATCAACCAATGAAAATTGCTGAAGAGGATGGTGATGAGACCTTGATCATTATTAGTGTTTCGTACATTGAGATCTCAGTATCTTATTGCATTTAATTAGCAGATGCCTCCGTTTATGTATAGATATCAGTGTAATGACAAAAAAAAAATAATTGAAGCTTTTTAAGCCTTTTTTCTTTTTTGAAAAAAAAGCTTAAGGTTAGTGGCAAATTTTTTATTTATTTATTCTGTTTTTTTTTTTTAATTTGTATTTAGTAGCAAACTTGACATCCAGAAAAATGTAACGTGGCAAATATTCAAATTTAAATACGACCCATCTTTTCCTTGATGACAATTAGCTATGACCTAGGCTATTGTAATATTGCCCGTGGCTAAGTGTTGTCATTGTGTTTGTCCTCACATCCAGATACTTTTTACTCCCTCCGGTCATTTTAGTTGATTTTTTAGCCTATTTTTTTTGGTCCATCTTTTCGAAAATCAAGACATAATTTTACAATGTCACCCCTTGTTAATAAGTGATTTTCAATAAAACTAGTATAGCACCCGCGCGATGCGCGGTAAGTATCAATAAATATTTGTCATATATTTATTGCGCATATTAGATCATACTACAATATTTTTTTCAAACGCTTAAAACGAAGATAATTGTATATTAAGTACAAATTATTATTACAATAAATCATCTTTAGTCTAATAATACTTAAGTTGTCATCTTGTTTCTTTATTTTTTTTTATTGTTTCTATACTTTATACGCTAATATATGAGTTATTTTCTTAAACGGTTGTTGAAGTTACGCTAATTATCTAAGCATGTTACTTTCCTTTGGTTTGGAATAATAAAATCACTCATTTTAGCCAAAAAAATCTTTGAAATTCAATCTACAGGTTTTTTCGATCATACTCAATTGAAAAATCTTAATTGATTTAAAGAAGGAAAATAATTTGGATTACTCTTGTGAAGGACGACAATGATTCTGAAGAGGAGCTCAAATAATAACAATTCTTATTTAAGAAAAGAAAGTACCAGTCCTTTTATAATTAATATAGACATCGGTCTTTTTTTTTTTTTAATAAAAAGAACTAAAATAAAAGATTACTTAATATTTTTCTGGTGTAGGGTAAATTGATTGATTTTATTGTCCAAAATCAAGTAAAAGTGACTTTTGTTGATAATTTGCCTAAGTTCACTGACCATTTAACGAATTAACTTAAAATACATTGTCCGCTTCTTCGCGCTATTACATTGTCACGAAGCTTCTCCCACTTGATTTAATCCTTTAGAGTTAGTATATTGTCTTCCATCATATAAGAAAATACAATTGCCAAATTACACAGCCAGACCACGAAAATGTAAGTCAAATTGAAGAGCCACAAAAAAATATTAGCCATCAAATTGCCAATTTAGACAACTGGTAGTGCTTTTAGGTGAGTGTTTCCTTATTGTCCATCTCTTTCAATTGGTAAAAATTATAAATCATGTATATCTGCTATCCAAAAAATAATATAGGTAAATATCAGTCCAAATTTTACAAATATATAAACATGTAAAAGGTAATCAAAAGAAAGAGGCCAAACACAAAATGAAAAGGAAAAAAAATAAGAAGATTATAATATGCACAAACTCAAAGAGATTCACACGAAATAATGAACACAGTGAGCTTTTGAGGATGTGACTCCCACTTTGAGTTTGAAGGATTTAAATAGGAAAAAGACAGAGAAATAAAAACTATATCTTTCATTTCAAATTCAAAATTTATCTTTTTATAATGAACTCCACGTTTGAATTCAAAATGTTGTATTGTATATCCATCTAAATTTTGACTTAGTGATTTGACATTTACTACATGTGAAGTTTCATATCTCTTATGAATGTCCTTATTATGATTTAAATTTTATAAGATGTAAACTTCTAAAACTCTAAAAATAATTTATTAATTATTCAAACATGCAAGATTATTTCTAACAAACAAATTCTAATCTTATCTTTTTTTATGATTTATTTCTTTTTAATATAAGATACATATAAAATCTTATGTACTATCTTTTATTGTATGTTGTACTTTTACTTTGTTGCTTGAAATCCATTCATGGTTTTTATAATTATATTTATTTTCTTACTTGAAAAATTAGTTTTACATTTAAAACCTTATTCGTTAGTATTATTCAAAAAAGTTTCTTAGAATGCAAAAAAGACTCAATGCTCTATTAACAGTATAAAAAATAATATCATCCCATATTTTGTTTGGACAAGACACCTAATACAAATTGAATTCAAACAACAATCGTTATTAATCTCTCTCCGCTAATACAAATTGAATTCAAACAACAATCGTCATTAATCTCTCTCCGCTAATTTTTGGTCCAGGTTACGCATTGTCACTTGACTTCCTAATTCAAGTTTCATTTACATTCTGAAGCTGACATTCAAAAAATTAAAAAACAAACAGTAGAGGCTATAAACTGTTTTGCATAATCTATATTTGAATGTGTGATATTAACTCAGAAGTGAAATCTTTGTTAGTAGTGTATTATCTCATAAATCTCCACAATTGCTGTTAAAATCTTATGTATTCAATGAGATTCAAATTTTCTTGATCTTTAGTGGCTATGACTATCGTATCCCTAAAGTTTAAGCGTAAGTTCATAGTTCTCATCAGTGCTTCTTAATCATTTTAAGAATTCTAATAAAGAAGATACAACACAATTAAATATATTTTGGGATTAGAGGTCTTGTCGATATGGAACCTACCCTTCCGAAGTGAAGGATTGTCATCCTAGTGTCGTACTTTTCTTTCGCTTATTTTAACAGAATCTGATTTGAGAGCAGATAGTTGGTACCCCTGGCCCCCAAATCAATGAAGAAGGGAGACATAAGTTGATTCTTCCGAAGAACCGGAAGCGAAGCGCTATGCCGGGGCGGGGGGACGGACAAAAGATACAACACAATTAAATATATTTCGTACAAAATAAACTTTTACAGAAACGATAATAAAGAAGATTACAATTACATAGAGGGGGATAACAATTAACTTTGTAAAACATGAATGATTGGTGTGAAAACCTTGGCCTATCATCAAGAAAATACAAAAAAAAAAAAAAAAAAAAAAAAAAAACCCCATAAAAGTTGAATGAAAATGGCAATTTTCTAATTTTACAAAGCCAAACAGAATGAAAACCTGTAAACGATGTTGAAACTTACTGATTATAAGCACCACATAAGATGTGTTTTGCATACATTATCTGTAAATAAAGACCATATCTACTTAGCTTGTACTCCAACAATTACAAAAGGAGATAGATTACATATTTAGAATAAAAAACACTATGAAACATGAGGGAAAAAAATATCATGGGAGGTTTTTTTTTTTTTTTTTTTTTTGTATATATATATATATATATATAAGATTAAGAAGTTGAAACTTTAATCCCGCTTAAAATTTATTCAAATTCAAATTATTTCAGCTTGTAAGGATAAGACTTTTTAGATTTGAAAAGGCAGAAATCTAGGATAATATTTATCACTTTCTTCAATTACAATTTTCTAATACAACAGATATATTATTCAGATATATTCAATGTAATTAGGATAAAATTCTCTAAAGGTTTCATATAGTTATATCAATTCAAATACCACCTTCACTCACTGTTGTTATAATATAGAGGCGATGTAGGGTATATGAGCAACACAAGAATTCCAATCATGATCAGTTTTATATTTATTCATAACAAAACTTATTAATTATACTTATCTACAATATTGTGACATGCATTTATATTCTATTAGTGATTATAAAATTAAAATCGTGACACACTTTGAATGTTAGTTTGACAAAAAGAAAATATAAAAAATAGTTACTTATATAAATTCAAATTAAAGACTACGTAAATTTCCATTTAGAATCAAAATTAACCACATCTACTATATTCTTTATCAGATTCAATTTTTAATTAAAACCATTATAGTTAGAATGGTTAAATTTAAAAGATATAACGATAAAAATAATTATTTTAAATGAGATAATTAGAACCCCATCGTACTTTAGGACACTTCTTTTATCTCTATCAGCAAATTGTTACCAATATTAAATTTTATAATTTATCTTTCATTAATAATCTTGTAACTACAATGGTTAAGTGAGATAAGGATAAAGTTATTTAGTTTAAAATTTATAGTTTATTTATATATGGGGTTATATGTTTTTTTTTTGTTTCTTAAATATTGTTATTGTGTTATCCGTTAGTTAGTATGATACAATACCATGTGAATTTTTATTAGCTTGTCATTCATACTTGATATCATTTCCTTGCTACTCAGCATTTTTCATGTACTATTGACGAATATAGTATATTTGTTTCTTACTTTGCTTTAACTTTTTAAATATTTAAAGTGTGAAAACTGTCACTCTATCTGTATTTTCATTACTATGATATAGATTTAATCAACAATGTCTTATTTTATCCTAACTTGCAACTTTTAGTTATTAGTCTTAATAAATAATTTGTACATCGATTTTTCAATCAATCAATATGTCTAATAACTATTATTTTGGTTGTACCTATTAAGATCAACGGAGAATACAATTAAAAAAGTTAATTTAAGTTAAGGAATCAGGAACTTCAACATCTCCAAAAATAATATGTGATTGCTACTCTATAGCAATTGTAAGAATTCTACAGTTTTTCTAAACATGTAATTTTCTTAATTCTATAGTAAGGTCTACAAATACACAAAAAATTTAAAAGAGAACCCTCATAGCAGATCATCTAATAAACAGATCATATTTCTTGTAGCAGATCATCTAATAAAATGGTATGCCATGGGGTTCCATCCAAGCTAACACAACATTAATAATTGATAAACGAATAACCCTCATAATTCAAAAAGTATTTCAGTATAAGGTGTGCTAAAGAGTAATTAAAAGTCCATATAAAGCTAACTCGAAAATCTCCAAATCATGAACACACAAATAAAACGATAAACTTTTTAGTAAAACAAAAGAATAGGTCTGACCTTGGAAATATTTGTGCTTCTGGTATGTTCCACACAGGTACATCTAACCAACACAAATAAGATAAAATATTATAAAAGTTGAATTAGAGGTTAAAGTCATACCACTACTATACCCGATAAGTTAAAGCTTTTCTTCAACCATAATTGCTATCACACTTTCATGTTGTCACTGGAACAAATAAAACTAAAACCAAAGCCAACAATTTATAGGTGATTAGATGAAGCACAAAATGGGTGGAAACTGTTGTAGTAAAACTTATAAACCTTATCATTTTATTAATATTTTAAATTGTTGTTTGCCGATAAAGTTTGTTAAAAAAATTGAATAGTTGTTTGTAGATAAAGATACTTATTTTTAAATTTGATTTTGAAGACTCATTATCTTTAAGTTCAAATTCAAGAACAGTAAAATTTTATGTCCTCTTTATATATATAAATAAAAAATATAGATATACATAGATAACTTTCAATTCGAATTATGAAATTGTATAAGATAAGGCAATATGTTTATCTTTCAATTCAAATAAAAAAAATACTTATTTTTCAATTTGAATTTTGATTAATATCATTACAATTGTTGTCCTAATATTCTATTCTACGTTTTGTCCTAAACGTTCTTTGCTTTTAATAATATATAGATATTTTTCACTGAAGCTTTGATTAAATTATTAATGGATAAATCAAATATTATAGAATGTATGAATAGATGAATAAAACTTTTGAGCAGGCAACAAATAAACAAAGGAAGCATCCCGCGTCAAGATGTAGAATGTAGCTTATATAGTTTGGTGTTGAATGCAATTTCGGTTTTATCATTTGTTTATAATTTGAATAGTTGTTGCAGATAATATTTGCTAATGATTTTGAATAGTTTTTGGCAGATAAAATTTGATTGAAATTCTAATTGAATTAATTATCCAAAAAATTACTTTTCAATTTATAAATTTTATCTTTCAAGTTTAGAATATTCTTCTCTTAATAAAGATAATAAGACATGTTTACACAAAGATAAACTTATCTAAGTTTAATAGATATATTTTTTGAATTCTTATCCTTATCTCAGTCTTATCGCATTTAAAAAGAAAGTCTGTTTATGGCTTTATCTTTTTTATTCAATTCATAATCTAAACAAAAATATTTAGATAAGATAAGGTAAGGTTTATTTTTTCAAAAATATTTACTATATCTTTTTACCCTAAGTAAAAAAAGAAACACTTATCTTTCAATTTGAATTTAAATAATTATCATTACAATTGATGTCCTAATGTCCTATTCTACTTTTTGTCCTAAGCGTTCTTTGCTTTTATATATATATAGATGATAAGTAATAATAGCTTGAATAAGGGCTACTATATTCAATTATATTGCTAATTAAAAAGGCGATTTTTTTAATATGCGTGAAAACACCTAAAAAATCAAATAATATGGACCGGAGGAGTAGTAGCTTTGTAGACAGCTTGCTTACTTTACATTTGCGCTGTACTGAAAGGTTGTTCAAGATCCTGTGGCTTAATTAGCTTTGATGAGAGGACGGAGTGGAAAGAATAGCATGCAAATAGCGTATATGAGGTGATCCAATCTTTAACTAGATTGTTGATCTCCAATAATGTATTGACAAGAAACAAAATATATTTACGAAACATATAGGGCTTGTTTTCTTCTCCAAATGGTACTAGGAGCTTTCAACTAATTAGTATAACTTTTAATAAACCAACTTCCTATATGGAAGCATTACACTTAGGCATAGGAATTGCATCAACAGACTGAATATACCGTAATTCCTTGGCCTTTTCTTTTCTCCACACCAATTGATGAATAAGATGACAAATGCAAAGATAAATGGTGAAGAAAATAATTAAGTGGCCACAAGTCACAATATCAGTCTAATAATCACAAAAAAAAAAGGACATTCTTTTAATTCCATACTAAAGTGATATAATGTGATTAACGTACCTTGAAAATCCATTTAGCAGAATATGTGTATATATGAGTAACAAAGTAATCAATATAATTTACTCCGGATAATGGAAAATTTTAATTACATATGAGGGTTGCCTTGGATATAAACAAATGGAAAAAACTCTTTTCAAACATATCAGAAACACAAAATAAATAGAAGGATCAATTGATCCAGAAAAGGTAGTGGGGGGATAGGGCAGTTTTTATGATTGTTCTTGTGGTTCCTCCTCAGCATTTTCAGGCTCCTTCTGTGGTTGCTCTTCTGCTGCATCTTCATCATTGTCAACTGGTGTCACTGTAGCACTACTCTTCTTATTATTAGCAGCTTTGAGAACATGCTGATAGTTTCCTTTTTCCATGAAGAGCTGAGCAAAATGGTGCTTGCAATAGAGGACTCCATCAAGGGCTGCATATGTTGCATGGGTAAGGGGACACCCTCCATGAGCACACTTGAAACATGATTTGTGGAATGATTCTCCTTCCATTGTCACCTGTTTCAATTTCAAGACTGTTTTACCAAATTTCTGTAGGTGTTCTTTGTACATAACTTAAATCCATTCATTAATACCATAAACTGTGGTTAAGCGATCAAGTATGCTAGTCCAATTTCAGATAAAGAAAGAGGGTTGTGATAGGTGACCATCAGCATAAGCTTTATGAATAATGGTTCATAAAGTTTTGTCGAAGAAATATTGATGGTTCATACCTTTTCAAGTGGGTACACAGTTTTGTCACAAGCAGCACATTTATCTTGAGTTCCAGAGAACATAGCAGAGAGTTTGCTTGGAGCCCTTGTCTGCACAAAATTTAAGCGAATTTAATTACTACTTGTATTAGCTAACAGGGTTGATGAAAAGAAATATATAGTGAAAATGTTAAAGTTTCTTATGTATTAATGCCATGCAATTTAACAATGTACTGTTCTGTGATATGTGAAATTTCATCAATTTGGAAGATCTAACAAGTCAAATTTGATAATGTAGAAATGTAAACTGTGAGATACAAACAAAACATACCAGTGAATTTTGCCTCTCAGCCTTAGCTGCTCAAATGTCAATTAAAAAGATGAAATGATTAGTTGAAATGAAGATAACAAAGGCTCAGTATTAATGTAGACGATATGTTTAAAATGATATGTCTTACAATTCTGAAAATTCTTGCTAAAATTTCCAGATTCCTTAAAGAGCTGGTCGAAATGAGTCTTGCAGTAGAGGACTCCATCCATGGAGGAGTAGTTGCTCATCTGCCAAAAACAACAAATGCCAGATTATTAAACCTATGGTGATCAATGTAACCTGAAAAAGAAAGGGGGAAAAAAAAAGGAAGATTGATTTATAAAATCTTAACAATCAATTGAATAACAGTTTGAATTCTTTAACAACTTAATCTCTCAAACGCTACAATGAAATATGAGGCATTCAAGATTATGTGCCTTGAGATCTCAAAGACGGATCCGCCATCAAGGGATGTAGTAGGATGAATGGGATCTCGTAATATGATTTCGAGTTCGACGGAGAGCTTTCTGGTAAGGAGGACTTTACCCGTACATTAATCCGAATTAGTATAGTACTATATTTAAAAAAAAAATTACATACCACAAGAGTGCCTTTGCAGTGGCTGCATTTGAAGCAGGATTTATGATAAGTAACACCATCCGCAGACAACAAATCAACAAAGTAAACAGTCTTATCACAAGCTGTACATTTATCCAATGTTCCTGTGAATGCCATTGTTATTTTAATATGTACTGTACTAGTAGTTTTTATTATTACTATTATTCACAGAAGCCTGAAAATTTTCAATCTCAATAACTAGTTCAGAGTTAGAAATATGGCAGAGAAAAAAATCTTTATCAACAAAGCTCTTCTGCCTTTTGTTATCTAACCTGCTTGGTTATTGAGATTAAACAAACAAAAAAGACACCCTCTCTGTCTTGGCTTGTAATAGAGAATTCACTAACTTTTTCATAAGGAAAATAATTAGTAGAATTCTGCTATTAGACCGATAACTCAATGACACGTGATTGGGAGATCCAAATATTAGGAGCTCAAAATAAATTTCTTTACCTCTCAAATATGGTGGATGTTATTATCTTGGATTTGAGTGAAATTAGGCTCTTCTTTGACTCTTTCTCATCACAAGTTTGTATTATAGTTAAACTTGTCTTTATCTTAATTTATAGTAATCATTTACTACTGCCTTTTTTGCTTGAAAAATTGATGTTTATTAGACTTTTGCCTAATTAGAAGCTATGGTCTGCTTTAGACAATATATATTGTCTGACCAAAAACGAGCTTGGGCTCTTTGTGGCTTGAAAGGAGGAGAAATGTAGATAATTTATCTCATTAAAAAGATTCGTTCAAATGAGATTATAATTAAAATTAAACTTTTGAAACTTCTTTTTAGTAAAACAGTAGTACATCCCTATTCTTACCCCTCTAACTAATTACTACTAATAAAAGATACTGTAGTACAAAGCCAGTGCCATCCGTTTTCCTTGGCAATGTTTGAGTATCACTTGTATTACAACTTGTTAAGGTTCTGTCTGAACTTAGTGAAGGACAAGTCATTGCATCTATTCCAGCTCTTACACGAAATAGATCAAATTGCAAATAGTGTTATTTAGGTTTACTGATAGTACCAGTTGAACAACATGTAAAGAACCTCGCTGAGAAGTTGCTTCCAAGTTTGCTACCAAATAGTACAACTACAGCTATCACATTTATGAAATAAATCCCTTCATCTTCAAACTCTCGACAGAGTCCCTAATCATTTGCTCCATGTCAATGAACTCAAGTCCCAAATCCATCAGCTTCTTCGCTCCGTCCTTGGCCCTTTTTAGTCCAGGTTGAGTATCTTTTGGCAACCTGATCAGAAGATTTAAAAAGAGAACAGTGAGAATAAGTAATTCTGAATAACTAATTCAACTAGAAACTCGAATTGATTAAGGGTAGATGGATTAGTTTGAGTTGTGTCACAAAAAGGAATCTACCAATACTAATTAATTCTGCAGCCAAAGTTTGAATTAACAAGAAGAAGCACTATTAGACAGTGAGAGCAAGGAACTATCACTTTCACTAACATTCGACATCTGACAAAAACAAATACAGTAAATAAGTAGTAATTAAATTTCTGTATTAACATATTACACCCAACAACTCCCTTAACAGATGAATTCTTCACTGGAAGAGACTTGTTAAATTAATCTGCCACTTGATCATTGGTGTTGCAATACTCTATTTAAGAAACTCAAAGCTAGCGTTGAGAAGCAATGCGAGCAGCCTATTAAAATTTTGAGGACAGATGGTGGTTCAAAACTTTTACCTACCAGAATTCAAATAATATTGTGAAGAATGTGGCGTCTATAGACAACTGACAGCAAGATACCCTCATTCAAATGGAGTGGCCTAGAGTAAGAACCGGATTCTTGTAGAGATGGGAAAATGCATGCCGATAGTAAAAAATCTCCGAAAGAATTTTCAAATAGAAGCAATCCATACAGCAGCCTACATCCTTAGTATATCTCCAAACTTCGGCCTTGAAGCACACACCATTTGAAGCATGGCGAAGGTAGAGACTAAGGTCACTTATTTAAGAGTTTTTTGTTGCATTGCATATATATATGCACATTCCATCCCAACAAAGAGGAAAATGAGATGATAATAGTGTCAAGTGAATATCTGTTGGATAGATCTTTGAAACTAACGGTTACCGGTTCCACAATCCTTCTCATAAAAAAGTTGCTGATTAATCGTGATGTTGTACTCGAAGAGAAAAGTTCTTGGAATCAGAAGAAAATGCAGTCAAGTGCGGGTATGATTCAGGAATATAATGAACTTTGTGACACACTTACAAGGCAAGAAGATGGAGATTAACACCCCAGTTTTACACCAACAGCAAGCCCATCTTGCATTTTGACCACAAGCTCATCATCTAAAACACCACCAAGGAAATGAAGATTGACAAGACATTTACAGAAGCACCAAACAATGTCACTTTGCCCAAATTGAAGAATCAGTCTCCTTTTTGGTGAAGCAATCAAGAGTAAGGAGTGGCATGTTGCAATGGATGAGAGGTTCGGAAAGAAGCAATAGATGGGAGTTAATTGTTTTATTCATCGGAAGGTTGCCTTTAAATATGCACATTAACAAACTGACCGCTGCCAATGGGATATCTACCACTAATTTACTTACTAACATTCAACATCTGACTGACTAAGAGACAGTAAAAAACTAAAATAAAAAGAGTAAACACTAAATAAATTTCTGCATTAGCGTTCAAAAAGTATTCAAACTCTAAAACCGAAACAAGTGGCTTCAAGAAGATGAAGTTTTAATCCGCATTTAGCAAGAGTCTCAATTAGAAGATTCTGTATAGTTTTAAGTTTGTATATTCACTTCATGAGACAAAAACAAACACTAGGAAGAAAGAACGATAAATTTATATTCGAGCATTTTCAAGGGTGGGGGAGGCCTGAGTAAGTTATACATAGAATATTATGGCCTGGTGATAATAGAACATTGCACCTCTAGGATAACAGTACACATAAAATTCTTTCCCCATGTTACCAGGAAATGAGGTTGTAATAAAGAGTATTACCGGGGAATGTTATATTCAGGGTAAAGCTCTGCCACCTTGGCTGCAAAGTCACCATAGTGAGATATAGACTCCATACACATATGCCTTCCTTTTGCTGATTTGTTTTCATAAACAAGAATATGAGCTAACGCCACGTCCTTGACATGGACTGATCCAATAAAGACATCTTCGTATGTTTCAGTGGATCCTGAGTTTAGACAAAATGACAAGGCATATTGACGACATCACCAACCAAGTTTCGTAACTAAATCATCTAAAAAGTTTAGAAAACTTCTGATGAAGGGGGAAAAGCTTCAGTAGAGGCCACTTGGTGCCAATATAACTTCATGAAGTGATATTCTTCAATAAGAATCCAGATTGAATAGAAGAGAATGGGAATAAGAATGTATCCTATTCTAGAGATATTCGTACAGACACAGAGAACAACGGGCTGAGGAAAATAAAGCTCATTGTTACCTTGAAGAAGATGAAGAATCAAGAGCATGCTAGAACCAAGAGTTGGTGGGAGAATAGGCCCCATGACAGCTCCAGGATTCACCACAACAATGTTCAAATCTTTTTCCTTGGCGAATTCCCAAGCAGCTTTTTCAGCAAGTGTTTTTGACAAGGGATACCATATCTAATGCATAAGAAGAATTTACATCAATGTCATTTAAGAACCAAAATGATTACGTGAAATGTAAATGTACAGGAAAGGTAGTTGCAGTATGTTATATTTACGGCTCCAAAAGATGTGCACTGGCCTCCTCATTTATTTAAAGATGAAACTCTTACCACATCAGTTGAAGATAGAGGCTCCTCACATAATCCATATTCTTAGAATATTTTCTTTGATCAGCACAAGGAATGTTAAGAAGGAGAGGCAACGATGCCAAACAGAGAAGAAAAAATGAAAACAACATAAGGGAAAAGGAAAAGTTGTATAAAGAAGATAAGGTAGTTACCCCTTTCTGTTTGCAGTATTCGGTATCAGTCCAGCAATCTTCATTCCTAATGCGATCAGCCGGCCAAGTAGGGCTAGGATAAATGGCCGCTGAGGATGAAGTCACCACCACACGCTTAACCCCGAGCTCCTTTGACGCTGTAAGTACATTAATAGTGCCTCTGATTGCCGGTGCCAGAAGCTCATTCTAAAACTCACATATATCCCACAACCGCGAATAATGAACAGAGTAGCAAATTAGTACTACTAAAAATTTGAAGGACAAGCAAATCAGGAACAGTAGTAGAAAATACAAGGATTGGAATCCCAACTTCAGCAACGAACCAGCAGTAGCTAGTAATTTATTTCGTCATCTTGTATACAGAGTAGCGTACGTACTAGCTGAATTAAGGATGCTGTTATGTACGTATTTGAGGCGCATGCAAGTTTGGTCTAGCATATAAAAAACTATTACAGACCTCACCTCAGGATCTTTAATTTCAGCGATAGTGCAAGGGGAAGCAAGGTGGAAAACGCCGACTGAACCCGTAATGGCATGGACAATTGAATGGTAGTTGAGTAAATCCATTTGAAAAAGACGGAGACGCGATTCCGCCCCTTCTAAGGCAATTAAATGCTTCGTTTCTTTCTCGTCATCTTAAAGATTAACATAACAAAATAAGGAAACTATATATGAATGAAGAAGAAGAAGAAGGAAGAGAAGAGGTGCAGGCAATTGACTGACTGAGATCTTTGACAGTGGCGTGAACAGTGTAGCCACGCTCAAGAAGGAAACGGACCAGCCATGAACCAATATAGCCACTGCCTCCAGTCACACACACTACTTCACCTACTCTGCTCCCCATTTGTAATGCTTCCATGCAAATTAAAATGCTAGTAATATTAAAGATGAAAACTAAAATGGGAAATAAGACACAAATCTTGTAGATAACTGTTTGGATAGGGAAGGTAAGGTGAGAGGAGGATAGCGGGAAGACAACTACTTCACGGCAAAATTATGAACCTCAAAAGTATTACAGCCTAGTAATCCAAAAATTACTCCTATAATAAGCATCTACGTTAAATACTTTATTACTACTTAAAAATGGACGGACGGCTAAAATTGCCACTATAGGAAAATATCTAAGTAGGCTACGCGCTAAAATATAATGCTAATATGTCACCGTCGTATATTTTAGATTTAAAAATATCATTATATATAACTTTCAGCTCAAAAATACCATTATTTCTGACGGAAACCATTTATTCTAATTTTAATTTTTGAAAAAACATTACGAAATTTTAAAAAAATATCTTATGGGCATTAAATCCCCCTACCCCAACTTAATTTCCAACCCCCATCCCATCACCTCCTACTTGTATTTGTTAATGTATTTTTTTGTTTATTATATAATCAACATAATTATTAAATGAAAATTAATTTTGAAAAAAATATTACCAAGAACCAAAGGCCATTTTTTACCTTCCTCTCTAATTAACATGGACTACACTCATATGGCTCATTTTTTCTTCTATTTTTTAACTTTAAATATTTCTTTACACATGCTCCTTCGTAATTGTCAAAAAGATCATACAACAAAACTTAGCTCGATCTCGTATATGAATATATCCAAAACTTATTTCTTATCTATTATTGCATTTCTAGAGTTCACAAATTATTCAAGAAATTTATTTTAATAGAATTTCAGAAGAAATATAAATTTCATCATATGAGAATGGGTCAATTTCGGCATATAGATTTCCAATATATTTGTATATTTTTATCAGCAAGATTACTTCAACATTATAATAGAAATTGACAGCAGCAAGGTCTGATCGAGAACTTTATCCAATGATGACATTAGTCAGGTAGATAACAGACTCTATCATATCGAACAGGTATTAGATCATGCATTAAAAACCGGCTAAGTTATACAAATATACAAACATAGTAGCAGGTTTACAATAAAATAGTAACATTATGTCACTTTTCAAGAATAGCAATACTTTCTCAACATTATATATACAAGTTATTAAAAAAAAAAAGATTTACTCAATAAAATTGAAAATACACCCTACACCAAAATCGCCCATAATTACAGGCATGTCTTTTCATCTGTTCCTACTTTTTTGGGATTACAACTACCCAATTACTAATTCTATTGCATGTCTTTTGTATGTCTATTGTATGATGTATGTGTATAGTATGTATATTGTATGGCTATTGTATGTGTATTGTATGGCTATTGTATAGCTATTGTATGTGTATTGTATGGCTATTATATGTGTATTGTATGACTGTAGTATGACTATTGTTTCTTACGTATGCCTATTGTCAATTTTTAATAGATGGTCTTGAGCTGAGAGAAAAAATGTTGGGTGCATAAATATAGGATTAGATTTATCTTTTTTTTTTTAATTATATTTTCTTTTCTTTTTAAATACATTCTGCTATTTTTTGTAGCAAAAAATAATAATGTTGCTATTTTTTGTAAGTTTTAAAAATATTTATATATTTTGTAATAAAAATACATAAAGTTATACTCTGTGTAATTTATCCCTAAAAACCACATGAAAAAGTACCTGTCTTTTTTCCATGAAATACGTAATAAAGAGGAAGCAGTTATAACAAAGCAATTATTATCCTTATCCTAAAACAACAAATTTAACCAATCAACCAAAAGGGGTCTTAAATGCTACTCCCTCAGTTTCTTAAATTTTGAAACAATAAATGATTTGTAGCCACACAAATATCTATAACTTTTTTAGACCATAAATTTCAAAAGTCTTCCCTTCTTTATTAAATTCCGTGCAAAGTCAAATGGGTTCATCTAAAGTGGAACGGAGAGAATACTACCAAATAACTTCAACTGTATGATAGTATATACTCCCTCCGTCCCAATTTATGTGGCACCATTTCCTTCCTTTTTTATTTGTCCCAAAAAGAATGACACATTTTCTTATTTGACAACTATTTAATGTACCATCTCTATTTTATCCTTGTGGGGTCCTACATACTTTTAAACCTACCAACAACTTTTTATTACTCAAATCTTTCTCTTTCTTACTTTTTCAAGGGTAAAATTGAAACTTTACAAGGTCAACCTCTATTTTCTTAAACTCCGTGCTCGGTCAAATAGTGTCACATAAAATGGGACGGAGGGAGTAATAAAATACTAGCTGAAAGTGAATAAATCCACACATGCGGGAAGAGAACTACTTCAAGGGAAAATTATGAACCTCAAAAGTATTACAGCCTAGTAATCCAAAAATTACTCCTATAACAAACATCTAGTTAAAAACATTATTACTTAACAGGACGAATTTCAAGGGCTAAGTGCACGAAAGACCACTTTTGCCACTGGTCTTTGGGCACAGGCCACTAATACCAAAACATTTAGTTTGTGGCCACTTTTGCTTAAAGAGATAGAACTTCAGTCCAGAGGCCGGATTGAAGTTCAGTCCTTAAAGATTGAACTTCAATCCACGGCCATATGAACTGAAATTCAGTCCAGTCCTTAAGATGGAACTTCAGTCCATGGCCATGGACTGAAGTTCAGTCCATGGTATGACCATGGACTGAAGTTCAGTCCATGGCCATATGGACTGAAAGTTCAATCCTTAAGAGATGGAACTTCAGTCCAGGGGCCGTATGGACTGAACTTCAGTCAACTATCAGAACTTAACTCAACATTTATTTAGTAAAGGCCCAAAAGTGGCCTCTAGTGTAAGACCAAAGAAAATAGTGGCCTCAAACTAAATACCAGTGTTAAAAGTGGCTGCTGGGCGAAATTTTTACGAATTTCAATTATGCCACGGCTAAAATATAGTGATAATATGTCATTGCCGTATATTTTAGGTTAAAAAATATCATTATGTATAACTTTCAGCTCAAAAATACCATTATTTCCGTCGGAAACCAAACATTACAAAATTTTAAAAAATATCTTATGGGCATTAAGAGCCCGTTTGGATTAACTGATTTAAAGTGGCTGATAAGCATCAAGTGCTGATAAGCACTTTTAGGTGTTGAAGCTGATTTTATAAATAAGCAGTTACATGTTTGGATGGAAATGCTCAATCTGGTAATAAGCAGTTGGTGTGTTTGGTAAAAAAGTGCTGATAAGTAGTTTTTTGTTAAAATGACTAAAATATCCTTTAAGTTATTTACAAAAAACATAAATTTAAAAGCATTTTACGATTAAAAATGAAAAATGACGAATATAGAATGAAGAGAGAGTTGAAAATTTTGTTTTAAAAATGATATTTTGTGGATTACAAAATTATTTAGGGATAAAATAGTAAAATACTTGGTCAAACTAAAAGTGCTTATAAGCTAAAAAAAATAAGTTGGGTGTGACTGCCTGTTTGGCCAAGCTGCCAAAATCAGCTTATTTTGAGAAGTACTTTTTATCAAAAGTATTTTTCAAAGAAGTACTTTGCGAGATAAGCAATTTTTGTTTGGCCAAATTTTAGAAAAGTACTTTTGTTATTAATTTTTGTTTGACCAATGTTTAAAAAAAATTACCAAATTACGAAAAAATATATATAAGGAGTAATATTATTTTGATTAAGTATGGAAGTTTGAAATGAGTTTTCTTGTCCCAAATTATCAAAAGCACTTATTTTTTCAAGAAGCTACTTTTTTCAGCTTCTTCCCCACAGCAGAAAAACAGCTTCTGCTGCCACTCATATGCACTTATTCTTTCCTAGAAGCTTGGCCAATTAAACACTCCAAAATTTTAAAATAAGCACTTTTTGAGAAAAATAAACATGCTTGGCCAAATAGGCTCTAGCTTATGGCTGATTTGGCTTATAAACACTTGATTTATAAGCACTTTTGGTACTTACCAAACACGTAGATAAGCCAAAAAATGCTTATAAGCTCCTTTGACCAGCTTATAAGCTTAACCAAACACCCTCTAAATCCCCCTACCCCAACTTAATTTCCAACCCCCGTCCCCATCACCCCTACTTGTACTTGTTAATGTATTTTTTATTTATCATGTAATCAACATAATTATTAAATAAAAATTAATTTTGAGAAAAATTACCAAGAACCAAAGGCCATTTTTTATCTTCCTCTCTAATTAACACGAACTACACTCATATTGCTCATTTTGTCTTCTATTTCTTTAACTTTAAATATTTTTTTACACAGACTCCTTCGTAATTGTCAAAAAAATCATAGAGCAAAACTTAGTTCGACCTCGGATATGAATATATCGAAAACTTATTTCTTATCTACTATTGCATTTATAGATTTCACAAATTATTCAAGAAATTTATTTTAATGAAATTTCAGAAGAAAGATAAATTTCACCATATGAGAATGGGTCAATTTCGGCATATAGATTTCAAATATATTTGTATATTTGAAGATGAAAATAATAATTGTGTTAAAAAGTAAAAGTGAACAATATGAGTGGGTGGATTCGAAAATTAGGTTGGGGTTAGAGGTTTTAATGGACAGGTGGTATTTTTAGAGAATTTGTAGTATTTTTTTAAAATTAAAAATTTGAATAAATGGGTTCCATTAGAAATAATAGCAATTTTGAGTCAAAAGTTATATATAATGGTATTTTCGAGTCGAAAATGTAACATCAATGATACATTAGCACTATATTTTTAACGCGTGGTATACTTAGAATCTTTTTTATAGTGTAGAGGCAATTTTGACTCTTCGCCATTTACTTATATTAATGACAAGTATATTTTTTTCAACAATCTACCTGCCAACTTGGGGAAGTGCACAAACATCATTCTTACGGCTGATATTTAGAAATTAGCTAGTACTTATTTTGTCCCGAGTTTTCAACTAACAAGCTCAATTTCACTGGTTGAAAGAATGGTAGCAAGAGTAAAATGTTGGACCACTAAGTTTCTATCTTTTTGCAGGAGAGTCCAACTTATTATAAGAATTCTAACTTATTAAGATTGTGCTCTTTGAAATCTAAACTTATTGGGCACAAATCTTCTACTCCTAAATTAAGTCATTCACTTGATCAGTAGTGTTTCTAGGACTTTTTTTCGGGCAGGAAAATATGGAGTTAAAATCTCAAATGGTCACTCAACTTTGGGAAATTAACCACCAAAGTCACTTTGCTTTGGTTGGTCCCAAAAAGGTCACTCAACTTAGGAAAAATATCTCCAAAAATAATCTTGCTAGTGTTGCACCGTCACCCACCGAAAATCTGATGTGACTTTTTAAAATATTTTTATATAATCGTAGGTCCCACTTTCTTTGCCATATAGGATTTTTTTAATAGTTACTTACTAGTTTTCTGACAAGTGCAATGCACGTGTATTCCTAATAACTAGTAGAAAAATTTTAAATATTGTGTAATAAGCGTGTATCGTTGCCAGTAAATTAAAGGAAAAAATATAAATTCAAAGTACTGATATATCAAATCTTTTCCGTTCGATATTTTTTTGTTATCGTAAAACATAATCATACTAAATATTACTACTATGGTAGAAGGCCAGTAATTAATATTTGAACGATTATAATCATGCAAATTTTGTAGTATATCAAGTTCGAAGGCCAAAAATTGTTTGTCGTACTTTAATTCCTAGTGCATAATAACAGTTTGTCATTATCACAAAAAAATAAAAACCAAGAAAAGGTATTGATATCATGCTAAATACTTGATATTATAAAATTTGCATGAT
Source organism: Petunia secreta (assembly GCA_029990175.1). Lineage (NCBI taxonomy): Eukaryota > Viridiplantae > Streptophyta > Magnoliopsida > Solanales > Solanaceae > Petunia > Petunia secreta. The sequence goes on along the minus strand of JARKIP010000081.1, from coordinate 293,977 downwards.
TAAAATTGTTCAAATATTAATTACTAGTCTCCGTACAATAGTAATGTTTAATTAGTATGATTATGTATTGCGAAAATAATAAATACTATCATTTGTAAAATATTTGATATATCAGTACTTTTAATTTATATTTTTTCCTTTAATTGACTAGTAATTATACACGCTTATTACTAAATATTTATAATTTTTGTACTAGTTATTAGGAATACACGTGCATTGCACTTGTCAGAAAACTAATCAGTAACTATTAAAAAAGTCCTACATGGCAAAGAAAGTGGGACCTAAGGTTATATTAAAATATTTTATAAAGCTATGTCAGATTTCCGCTGGGTGACGGTGCAAAAACCGGCAAGTATTATTTTTGGCGATATTTTCCTTAAGTTGAGTGACCTTTTTGGGACCCACCAAAGCAAAGTGACTTTGATGGCTAATTTTCCAAAGTTGAGTGAACATTTGAGAATTTAACTCGGAAAATATGAATATTCCAAAAGGGCATTATGGCATGGTATAAAAAGTTTGCATGGCTAAAGTAGTTGGGGCCTGAACATACTTGACTACTATACTTGAAACAAAGCTGCTTTATGCAAGCATCTCTGGGCTATAGCATCAAAGGAAAATACTTTGTGGGTGTAGTGGATTCACAACTTATATATAAAGCAACAAGATTTAGCGTCTACGAACTCACCAAAGCAACTAGTTAGCTAGTCAAGAAGATCACTGAGGCAAAAAAATGGCTGCACAGTCAGAATATTGTCAAGGATACAGGTAAATATATCACAAATTAAAAAGCATCTCTTTTTTTCTTTTTTCTTTTTTGCCAAAATACTAGAAATTTAAATGGAGGAAGCTTATACTAAATTTAGGAATGACAGTCAAATAATATCCTATGGCTGACAGTCAAAAGAAAGTTGGCCTTTGTGCACAGACTTCAAAAATGGGGAATCAAACCTCCTCAAGAATGTGTCTTGTGCAACTTTAGGGAAGAGAAAACCTTTGATCACTTATTCTTTGGTTGTCCTTACTCCCTACATATCTGGAGAACCATTGTAGCATGGATTGGAATTAATAGAGTGATTGGTAGATGGCAAGAAAAAATATGATGGATGACAAGGCTAGTAGCAAGCAAAAGAGCAAAGGGCTAGGAGCAGTGGGATATCTATTTGTTGGCATTGTTTATCACATTTGGAAAGAGATCGATCTAAGAAGATCTCAGAATCAGAACAGTGTATGCAATCACAGAATAAAGGAGATTATTTCAGAACTACACATCAGAGGTCAAAAGATAGGCCGATGGAACAAACTGCTTGAGAGCAAACTGTTTGATTTTTCTTTTCAAACATATTTTCAAAATATTTTTCTTTAGGCAATGGTTTATCAGAACAATCCCTCCAGCTTAGTTTGGTTAAGGTTTGCGTACATCATGCCTCTCCACCTTGACCAGTCGATTTGATATTTGGACTTTGATTTGCGAATCGACAGTTTTAAAAGCTCTATGAGGTAAATTGTAAGTTGTCTGTGAAGTTTGAGCTGATTTTCATTTGGTTGGTCTTGGAGAGCGTTATCGCTCTCAAGCTCCGGTAAGCCACTTATGGGCTTTGGCAGGTTGTTTTGAGTAAATGGGCTCTATTCTGAAATTCAAAAATTGCTATGTTTGTATAGTCATTTGTGTCCTGTATAAACTTCTAAAAAAGGAATTATGTCGTTTGGATGGTTTTGACCAATTTTATGAAAAATAGGAGTTTTTCCTCCTTTGGTTTAATCCTTCGTTTTGCGTATTTGAGGTCTTGTTAGGAATCCGAGTTCGCGAGTAAATTTTAAACGTGGTCTTGGACTTGTGCGTAAAATTTGAGGAGATTCCGATCAGCGTAGGTCTAGTTCAGACCAAACACGCATCACTAGTCTGTGTTGTTAAATTTGCTAGTAAGTCTGGGTAGAGGCCAACGCGACCGCGAGGGTCGTTGCACGACTGCGTTGAGGGACTGAGTCCCTTGGCCTATGCGATCGCAAGACAAACGGCACAACAATGGTGAGTCCAGTCCGCGATCACGACTAAGACTCCACGACAGCACATGCGAGGTATAAAAAAGGTCAGTGGGTTGGCAAAACTCTATTTTAATTGAAGTTGATCGGTGGAGCTCAATCTAAGGTGAATTTCAGACTAATCTCGACCCCAATCATCATGTAATATTTTTATACCATTCTGTAGCTTTAATTGAGGATCCTAGGCTAAGAATTCCATGAATTTCTCAGGTATGAGTTGGGGATTTTCTATTTAGAACCCTAACCAATAGGAATTGGAGAATTTGGGTTAAATAGATTCGGAATAGTTATTAAATAGTATATTTCCATGAGGAGTCCGACACTATTAAAAAAAACCTGAAATTCCGACCATCAAATCGGTCGCCAGGTCGACCGATCGGCGACCGATACGGGTGGTCCGATAATTAATGGTAGCAAATAGCCCTGCGACCGAAACTCGGTCGATATTTCGACTACTATGCGACCGAATTTCGGTCGCATAATTGGTAGCTCACATACAGTGACCAATTATGCGACCGATTTTCGGTCGCACATCCTATGCGACCGAAAAGGTCTCAGCTGTTGGAATTAACGGTGACCAAGTATGCGACCGATTGTCGGTCGCATAGGATGTGCGACCGAAAATCGGTCGCATAATTGGTCACTGTTGTGGCATTAATGGTGACCGCTCTGCGACCGAAAATCGGTCGCCAAACCTGTAAAAACCTGCAATAAAAATCCTGCAATCAGGCTTTAGCAACAGCAAAAACCAGCAATTTTAATACCTGGAATGCAACACCAATACACAGCAATAAACCAAACATTTCAAAAAACAGTAATTCACCAATACAACGCAATAAACCAATCATTTCAAAAATAAATAACACCATTAGTTATATCCTAAAATTGTTAACAATACAACTTCACAAACATTCAAATGACTACTCGGGCGAGGCTGAGCTAGATCCGGACTCGGAAGAGGAAGAGGAGCTGCGTCGATGCCTGCTCTTATGCTTTCTTCTCGCTTTCTTCTTCTTCTCCTTTTTGGCAAGGAGCTTTTTGATCATGTCCTGGGTTTCTTGATTTTCTCTCGACAGCTGTGCGATATGCTCTCTCATTTGAGCCATCTCAGCAGGATCAACGGCGCTCGACGGAGAAGAAGTAGCCGAAGAGCCCAAAAAGCGAGCATTATGCTTATCCGGAGCAAATAGCGATCCAAGACCATAAGCATACCCCTTCTTAACCCCTCCAACAGTATCGACCCATATTTGCTTTTCTTTCTCGAACGTCAAGGGAGCCGGGGTGCTGCTTCCGGCGTCCGATGCTTGGGTCGATGTCCAGTCTTCCACAGCCTTTGTAGCCTTTTCCTGAATAACATAAATATATTAATGATGTTAACAGAAAGACTATATATTGAAGGATTGGCGCGACTAAAGATCGAATTTTACAAACTTACCCATGCCTCTTTTGCGCGGGGCTCGACCCACTCTCCACCGCCCTTCTTGGCACCCTTTGTATGCCTGATCTTGTGCAGCTCGAGCACGGGAATAGTGCGCTTTTCTTTCTTTTCCTACAAATTAAAAATCATAATATGTTAGAAAAAAAAGCAACTCTTCAAGTAAATAATCAATCAATTAAATAGCTGTACCAAGCGCATCTTTTGTGTAGCCGCGCTAATTGAGCCACCGGTATGGAGCGATCCACCCTTTTCCGACGCTCGCGCAGCCTTTCCTTGTTCGCTCTTCGCCTCGAACTCGGGCGTCTGCCAATATTCATCCAGCTCCGCCCACTGACGGGCATCGAGGAAGCCGGGCCTTGTACCTTTATGCCGCGCATTGTACAGGGTTTGCTTGAATAGCGCATCACATTTCTTTGGGAAGATGCTACGAATGTTATAATCCAGACCCTGATGCCAGATACATTTGCCCTGAAAGAGTATCAAAATATTTTTCTTTAAACATGTTCATGGTTTAAAAAATGCAATTAGTTTTAAACCAAATGCATATGTATCACCTCAAAGTCTACCAATATTTGCTTCTTCACTTGCTGGGGCACATCGCTCCATTTTCGCCAAGGCTGGTTCCAGTGCGCTCTCATGCACGCAGTCAGCACTTTAGTGGACTCATCGCTTGGGCAAAAGCTACAAAAAAAATTAACAAGAGTTATTCATAATACTAGCAATTAAAGTAGGAACTAATTATTTAATAGACAAGAACTTAAGAAATTAGGTAGCTTACCCTTTATCCGCCTCGGGGTAAATAATCATCCTGCCTTCTACCCGAGTGCCAGGCTCACCAATGTAGTAAGGCGAATGGGGATCATACACCATGAGCTCCTGCTGACTCGGTGGGTCGTCACAACTATCTAAGGGGAATTCAGGGGGCTGAGTTGCACTATCATCAGCCTGTGAGGGATCGCCCTGTGTGGGAGGGACCTGTGTCTCAGTACAATCAACGGTAGGGAATGTCCATTGCCAATCAGGAGGCAACTGAGACGGGGTAATAAGTGGTACCTGATATGGGCCAGGGGGCCTGAAAAAAGCTGGATCATAACTAGATGGGGCCTCAGTAGGCAGCGAATGCGGGACCTGTGAGGTCTGACTGTCACCACCCGCAGAAGCTGAACTCTCGCCCACAGGTCTCTTGCCCGGCCTTCTTCTAAAAACATTAGGGCATAACTTGTCCATACCTGTTGAAACATTCAAATAAGTTCTGCTTCATTAATTATGAGAATGCATAAATGTCAAACGCTGAGATTGTACAAGTTTATCAACTAAGTAAGCACATCACAATCAGAAAATGATATTAGCGGCAAGTAATGCATCCACTTAACAGGTTTCGGCTTCTTTTTTTGATTTTTCTGGGGCTTGTATCGAGGCTCCTCACAAAATCTACATTGCACGAGCTCTGCATCATCCTTGTAATATAACATGCAACCATTAACACAACAATGAATCTTATGAGAAGTAAGGCCTAATGAGGAAACCAACTTCTTTGTGAAGTAATAAGAAGTTGGTAAGTCCATGTTAGCCGGCTTTAGTTCATTCATAAGGCCTATGATGGAATCCATGGCAGCTTGAGAAATACTGTAATCTGATTTGATACTCTGCAATCTGACAGCAACAGACAACTTGGAATGTACCGAGCCCTCATGGAATGGACGACTTGCTTCCTCCAACATTTTATAGAATTCACTTGCCTCGGCATTTGGAATGTGCTCAGTGTTAGGCTGTGATGTACCCGGCTGCATGGGATCATTATCCGGGTACATTCCAAAAGCATCACGAACCATATCATCCATTCTATAATCATTACGGTCTGGTTCCAAAACTGGAGAACTAGTAGGTCCATGAATATGTTGAAGCATTTGAATGTGCCCCTGCAAATCCCACGGCTCTCCATGATAACGCCAAATATAGTAATCTGGCATAAACCCCCTATCTAACATATGCAGTTGTACGGTCGTCATATCTTGGAGGGTTTGACATTTGCACTTTATGCAGGGGCACTTAATTGTACCACGCCTTATAAAAGGTTCGGTTGTTGTTGCTAAAGCAACAAATTCCTTAAGACCCTCTTCAAATTCAGGCCTTATCCCCCGCCGACCGGGGAAAAGTCTATTGTCCATCCACAAACGACGTGCATTAAAGTCCATATCTACACAAAAATTGCCAAATTGAGAACAATCCAATTGGTACCAATTTTTAATAATCCTAGCCTTTTTTTGAATATCCATTGGTCCGTTTGAATTCCATATTATCTAGTAAGTGCAATGCAATACAAAATGCATACAATTTATCCGGTTTAGTCATAAGATGTTGCAAACATGAACAATCAAAACAACAATACCTAAACCCTAACTTTAAATGCATAGCAAGTATCCCAAACACCAAAACAACTTATTATACATCACATTATATAGAATAAACTAATTATAACTAACAACTAACATGTAAACAACATATATAGGCTCTCCATTATTTAAAAATATATATATAATTAAATTCGGATTATTAAACCAAAAAAAAAAAAATTACCTCTACTTTGTATTGGATCCAATGGCAAGAAAGTATGAGTTACCAATGTGCTATCCACCCAATAACTACAAAAAAAGTGAATTAAAAAGTCATTATATGAGTTTTTAAAAAAATAACAAAAATTACTAAAAAATAAAATTTACCTTGAATTAATAGGTGTAGATTGTGTTAGATGCTATGTTGGAGGTTATAGAGTAGTAATTTAAAGTTATATGGGGTTTATAATGGTGGAAAGTTGATTATGGGGTGGGGGGTGTTCGGTTTTTAGGGATTAGAAGTGAAATGGGTAATGTTGAAATGGGGGAGAAAGGGGTTATGCCCGTTTTTAGTCACAGTTAGGCGACCGACAGGCGACCGATTTTCGGTCGCCTAACTTTGACTAAAAAATTCAAATTTTTCAAAGACCGATATGCGACCGATTGTCGGTCGCCACTTTTTTTCGTTGTATGTGCGACCGAAAATCGGTCGCACAGCTGTGGAGACCGAAAATCGGTCGCATGTTGGTGGTCGCAGTTTCAGGTTTTTTTAGTAGTGCGAGAATATACTTTCTATTGATATTCAACGAAGTAGGCCTAAGGAAAATTTGAAATTTTGTTACTTAGGAGTATATTGTGATATTGTTATTTATTCCTTGTCTTGACACTTATATGTGTGATTCTCCTTCCATGGTTAGAGTATTTTATCATTCGATAAGGATTCGGAAGGAAATGAGGTTATTCAGTAGCTGGATTTGCTCAGGGATTGATGCAAGCGATATCATCCACTTCTTTGATGGCCTTAGGCATTGTGGATGTCTACAAAGGTGAAATTACGTATGTACCTGTCGGTCGGGTGTACTTACTATGACTCAGCCTTGAATTGCATATTGTTACCATATTTTAATGCTTTGGGTTGTGATATCATACTGGTTGTCGTTGAGGATTCTGCGCTAGGTTGCATTCGTTACACTAGTTTTCGTTAAGGATTCCCCTCTAGTTCATGCATCCTTCGGAAGCATTGAGGAGTTCGCTTCGGTTAGGGATTTTGGGCACATGTGACCCGGTTTCATTGCATTGCATCTTATTCATCCTATTTCATTTATTGGTGTGTTGTACATGACTTACATGCAATGTGATGGTTGTGCATTCATTGTCTGTTTCTCGACATTACTTTGATTATGTGCTCCCATGGCGAGACTACCTGTCGATAGGGGTAGCTAGCTAGCCCTTACTTATTGAGTCATTCGGACTCATTCCATGTTTGTTCCTTGTGTTGTTTATTTATTTCGCCAGATTCTGCTCCAGGAGTGAGTTAGACGCGTAGCTAAGGAGCGAGAATTATCGAACTGTCAATGGTGAGCCAACCCTTGTCCGTGGTAGCTGCCAGTCTTTTGTTGGCTTTTGTCAGGCTTGTTTTATTTTTTTGTGGAAATTTTATATATTTTTCATACTGTTAGATATTTGATCTGGATTGTATCTATACCTTATCTTTTTGGGTTGTTGGTTGCACTTTCCTTGTATTGAGTGAGTGTGTGTGTGTGTGTGTGTATATATATATATATATATACACACAAAGTGCATGAGAGGCCATTTTTGTCAGTGGTCTTTAATTTGAGGCCACTTTTTTTTTTTTTTTACTAATTTTACATGAAAGGCCACTTTTTGGAACTTCAATCCTTGTGGGTTGAACTTCACACAAGTTCATCCCAAGGATTGAAGTTCAACTTCAGCCCACCATAAGGGTTGAAGTTCAACTTCAGCCCACAAGGGTTGAAGTTTACGCATCTATGCCTAAAAGTTCAGCCCTTACGGATTGAAGTTGAACTTCATAATTTAGGCATGAAATCACAAGGTTTGAACTTCAGCCTATAAAGATTGAAGTTAAAAAAGATGGCCTCTCATGTAAAATCAATAAAAAAAGTGGCTTCAAACCAAATACCAGTGGCAAAAGTGGCATGTGGGCTAAATTTTTACTATATTAAGTCTATCTTCCTGGGTATTTCTTTTGTCTATAGGTTATGCATGTTGATAGAGTTCACCCGATAGATTTAAAGGAGGATATCGGGTGCCCACACGACCTATTTGAAAATTCGAGTTGTACTCAATGTTGTTGTTGTAGCAATAGAAGTTAACTGTAATCGATAGTTAAGATGTTCTTAGCTAGATAGATAGAGGAAACAAATAAGACCAGATCAAGTGTCGAAGTGAACTGGTGGCTATGTAAGTATATACTTGGTTGAAATAAAAAATCTCAGTTTCAACCAAAAAGAAAAAAAAAATGGGGTGGAGGGAGTATGAATTTTGGTGCCTAAATAAATAACAAGCTCAGTTTCAAAATACGATGTTGTGATGTTTGGATTTCAAGACAAAGTGGCTAAAAATGTAAATAGCAACCCCTTGAGTGGCTATATGGTGTCATTTCCACGCCAAACTTGTCACCGATCTTAGAGCCCGTTCGGGTAAGCTAAAGAAGTTACTTAAAAGTATATTTGTATCTTTAAGTAAAAAGTGAGTGTTTGGTAACTAAAAAACAAAGTACTTATCAGCATTTTTGTGCTTAAAAGAAGCCAAAAATAAGAAGTTAGGATTTCCTAACTTCTTAAAAAATACTTATAAGTAACTTTTTACTTTTAAGCTACTTAAAATAGGCCCACCCAAATGGGGCCTTAATCACATACTAGTTCCAAATTTTAAGATTTGACATTGACTTTGGGTCGGTAAAATAATAGATATGTGGCCAAGTTTAACCTTCAATTATAGATTGAAACTTTAACCTTATCTTTTTTTAATTAATTCTAATATATTACTCTTATCATTAGTGGTACTTATTGTTTTCCCTTTAAGTTTACTGTTTTATTATTAATTAGTATATACAATACGAGTAATTTCGTTGAATGGAGGAAGAAGAACGAGATACATTAATTGCAAATTATTTTCGTTTTTTCTTTCTTTTTGAAATCATTCCCGGAGGATAGTTGTTCTGTAAATTCTCAATGTTCCAAGTTAACAATTTGCAAGTGAACTTCTCACTATTTTTTCTTTTACTAGTAGCTATAGCACATTATTCTTTCTTTTTGGATGCCAAATCTCTAAATAAACTCCTAAAATAATATTATAAAATACACATCATAACAAACCATATGGTCAATTAAGTTTTAAATAACTTGCGAGGAAATTATAAAAAGTTGAAGTGCAATAATTAGTGCTTTTGATAAGAAATTCTTCTAATTTTATTAAAATTTGGTGTTTAGTGTTAATTGATTTTGGTTGAAGTAGGTCTGAAAATGCATACTTTTTATCTCTACATGAGTGTCCCTATGTATTCATAGAGCTTCCATTGAGAAATACTTTCATAAATTACCACAAATAAGTTAGGTGTCTCAAAATCAACCTAATCGAGAGAATATGATGTCCAATCAAATATGTCATGTGTTGACCTAAATCTGATTAGGACAATCAATCGAATTTATTATGCGGTCTACCAGCAATTGGTCGTATCAAAGTTGTTAACTAAATCAGGAAAGTGGCAATAAAAATAGAGAACAAGCAGTTAAGTAAAGAGTGACGGTTTTATATTTATTTTTGGATGATCTTACAAGAAGAATACCACGCCCTTTATAGCTTGTTGAGTACAATGACAATTAAAGCATTAATTTAGCATTAATTAACCACTCTCCATATTCTTATCGTGGCTTGCCCATGAATATCCCATTAAATACATGAATTAATGGATTACCGTTACCACATTAATCCTCATGTGATAATGTAACCACTTTTTCGAGGCTCAAGCTATAAGCCCCGGTGAACTATTCCTTCCACTGCTCGAAGCTAGACCTCCTCGAGGTTTGCCTCTATCCTCAACCTCGGGGATTCGCCTCGAGACTCAAGCCTCCTGCTTCTGGATCACACTGCACATCTTGACAAGCATATCTCGAACCTTACACCCGAGGCACCACATAAGCAACACCCGATGTGCCACGTAAGCAAGTGATTTTTCACCCAATACATATAGTCCCCCTACTCCTCGGACCAATTCTAGAATTTCCGAGGAGTGGAATAAAATTTAAGTGGGAAACCGACGTGGCGACACGTACGCCTAGCAATTTGAAAAGTCACATTTGTTAGCTTCCGCATGACGCCATGTTATTTCGATCCCAACACACCCAACATAAGTCGTCTCAAATGTATACACTAGATTTTTCAGACCATAGGACGTCGTAGATCTAGAGCAATTTAAAGATGGAGGTGAATTCAAGGTCCAGAATCATAATTTAGAATAAATGTGATCTTGTTACGTACATGCATATTATTTTGAACTTTTTTTTTTTTGGGCATATGTATATGTATATACTTCGAGTATTGATCATACCAGATCTCTATACACTTAAAGATAGGAGAGCGCCTGCCTAAAATATGAGATGAAAAGTACGTATTGTCTAAATGTGCTTCGACGTGTAGGAATTTCGTGGCTTGATGCTCTTTCTAGTAAGTATGACCTTGTAAAAATTAATGGGACGTTATAGACATTCAGCACTAGATATTGCCTTTTGCTATTCATGATTTTTCATTGTAGAATGAAAATCTTAGTTCACTTATATGACTTTTGAATAAATCCCAAGAAATTTAACTTCAGCAATTCCTTGAATTTATCTAAGTGATAAATTAAGAGAGTTTCTTCAGCTAAACTTTTTAATTCAGAAAACAATATGGAGGCAAATAAAAACAATTGGTTCAACTACCAATAACTCTGCAGACCAACGAGAAAAAGTAGAAAGAATTGGTATAACTACCAATTATAAGCAGTCTTCATTATTGATAAAAAAAACAGATAAGCCAGTAGGCACACACAGCAAATTAATCATTATACATAGTCGAGAATTATTTAATAGGACTATCATTCAGTTATCCAACCAGCATACATGTCCTTGTCTTAGTAAAATGCTAAGTTCATCGTCATTTTCAACGTGCCTTAACAGTTCTAATGAAGACATCATTGACACGAATCACTGCCGTTCATGGCAAACTGCTTCATTTCCAGATACTCTTGTTTTAAGACTGTAATGTTTAGATTAGCTTGTGCACGCCTATCTCGAATATCCTAATTAATGAATATTTGCTATTTTTCAGTACCACAAATATGAGATAACTCTATTCACTGCCTTATATTATTGTTGTTGTCTATCATTCCAAGTATTTAATTGATGTTTTTGTATCGATTCTCTCCATATTACTCCATCGGTCTTAAAAAAAAATGGCGTGGTCCGTAGTATACTATGGACTACAGAGGTAAAAGAAAATCTATACTTTCCGTCTGCCAACTTCTTAAATACTAATAACACCATTCTTTTGGACAAAATATTTATTAGACAAAAACATCTACATGAACAAATCGGTTTGGTCATTAAATTACCAACAATTACTAATGGATTCTTGGGCCATTCTATAACGTTCGTTGGTTTTCTCAATCTTTAAGAAATTGATGAAATACAAGAATATTTTTGTTCTAAAAAAAACACTGCTTCGACTCTATTTCTATAATTGATGTGTGTGGATTCTTGTACCAGAATTTGAGATCGAAAATAATGGAAACTTTTAATTTGTATATTCCATTAAATAATAGTGAAAATAGGTCAAATGAAAATGAAAAATTGGTCAAAGGACATTTTTTTCGACAAAGCTGCAGTATGAATTCCCAGGAAGAGAGTTGCATGAGCAAACTCCACACTTGTACACATATTTTTGTGTGCGCACACATGTTCATGCGCATGCGTATAAAGTAATCAATTCATTCACAAACTTAACAACAAAGGTAAATGTCCCTCCATAGGGAAATAAAGTGAAAAACTAGAAGCATATACTCGCTAACAGTTTGTTACTTGAGGGGTTAGTTTTGTAGTTTATGCAGGGCCAAAATGTTAGAAATAATAGCGTAGGAAACCTCTAACATGGGGCATAGTGAAGTGTCAAATAGATTTTCCAAATAAAGAAAACAGACAACTTTGAGGTTGTAGTACAAATAACAACTCTTGAAAGGACAAGAAACAACTAAAAACACCAAACCTGGTCATTAGATTATTCTCCCTGGTCTCATTTTTCTATGTGTAAAATCTTGTCGTTTATCGCTTTCTCACACACACAAACACCTTCTTAATATCCTTCAACTATTATAAGAAGCAGAGCCTGCAAAAGATTTGCTAACATCTTGGCTCATGGATGCTACAATTTCAGAGGAAAATGGTGCAAGATCAAGGAGTTTCCGGAACGAAGACTACAACAACAGAAGAGTGTTCTTGAGGAGCTATCCACTTCACTGGGGAGATTCAGTAGAAGATGGAGAAAACAAAGAAGAGACAGAAACAGTAATGCCAAGAACAAAAGAGAAGACTTGCATGAAGAAAATATTTATAGCAGTTTTCCATTGGAGAGGAGAAAGAGCTTTAATCTTTCGAAGGCTCAAGCATAAGGTTACAGTTTACTTCATTACTTGTCTTCCTGTTGGATTCAAAGCTCCTACAGCAATGATTTCATCTTGATTATTCCACCTACTTTAGTATATATCATGCATAAGCTATATGTATCTTAAGTACAACTGAAAGGCATGTATAGAAGAGTGGAAATAGCAAGATGGATGCTAACGTGAATAGAAATATGTACGTTGGTTTTATAGATAATTGGAGCACCTCTTTTCTTGTCGTGCACCTGAACAAGACAACCTCCAATCTGCTTAGAACTATTAGTTCGAAGCTGCCAGAAATAGCTTAAAAGGTTTAGAAAATTGCAAGTTAATTTGCGTAGCGGTTTATGCAAATGCTCTTAATTGATGCGTTGATCACTGATTTTGGCCAATGGTGGGGATGACTAGTATGCTTCTGTTGCAGACTACTTTGCAACCTTCAACCCACCATTAGCATGCTCACTAACAAATTCTGATTCTGTAACTATTTGACATTTGTTGCTTGATGAAAACTACTTCAACAAGAGCGGACTACTTCATTGCTTTCAGAACGAGTAAAAAACACTATTAACAGAAACCTTATTTCACAATAAGAGTTTAGACAACTTGTTTCATGAACAAGTTTTAGTACTAAAACAAATTTATTTTTAACCAAGTCTTCAGAGTCTGACATACTCCAACTTGTAGCTAGGTTCAGGAACTTGTCCCCTATCCCCACCCCACCTGTAACTACCAGTACCACCTCCCCGGATAAAGAAAATTTAGTCTGCATGTCTCTTCCAATCTTGCTATTTCTTCAATCACAGAGGCAGTACCACCTTTTGGCACAATATGAGATCGGATAGAGTCTTCCCATGCCTATCGACTCTTCTTGAGCAGTTCACTCCTCCATCTAGGATATTACGAACCACAATATTCAAGGAATGGATCCCTCTGACTTCATAAATCTCCACCTCAACATATTCACTGATCCATTCATCTCTTCTTGCAATATCATCAGGAGTGGGAAAGGGAGAGGGATTAAGAAGCCTTGAGACAACTTTCTTTATCCATTCTCGAGTGACAATCTTCTTTAGCCTTTCGATATCTGGAGGAAAATATGGGATAAGGGAAAAGTTTATATCATCCCCCTTGTCACCAGCTCTGCTATGTGCCACATCATAGAGAGGAATCTTCTGGCCATGTGGAGCAGGGGACAACTGAATTTGTGGTGCACCTTCTTTGTGAGAATACAAATTGGTTTCTGTTGGAAGTGACTGCAAGGCTGACTCATGGAAAGAACTGGTCTGCATTATGCCTTTAGGGCTAGTCAGATCATCTGATTGCATAATTTTGTTTCTTGTTGCTGTAATATGCCACTGAACATCTTTACGTTTTACCTGAAAGTCAGATAAAACTTAGTCTATACATTAACTAGCAATTTAGCATGAAGCAGCAATTGAAAGTTCAATAAAAAGAGCACACAATAGGAACCCCTCAACTATAGGCGAGAACTTTTTTTTTTTCTGTTTATTGCTATAAGAGAGAAATCTTGTAAAACTAACTACAAGCAAAGCATACATATCATAACGCAGAGTAAATAAATCTCTCTCCGTCTCTCACACACACACACACACACATACATAAGGGAGAGAGGGACAGAGAAATACCAATGCTTTCTCAAGAATTATCTCTTTTTTGTGCCCAGTGCTGCCATGCATTAAAAGAAGATGAAGAGCATTAGTATATGTCATATAAATATGTTTTTAACAAACAGAAGTATTAAATGAGCAAAGATGAATTGAGGTAGGAAGACTAAGATACCTATCCATACTAAAAATAAGATGATGTACATGTCATGGAGACATGTTTTGACATAAGCAATAAGCTGTATTAAGCTTAACCAGAGATAAACTGCTGGAGGAGAGACACATATTCATATCTAGGCAATGACATGATCATATAATCAGAAGTAACGGTTATTTCAATCCTTCCCATTATCGTGACCATGAAGAGAAAAAAACAGTTTGCATATGGCAAAAATTCAATCCTGCAATTTAGGCAGGGGTTCCAAATACTCAAATTACTGCTGCATCAAGGCGTAGTCTTGACTTTTAGATGCCATCGGTGTGAGGGTTGAACTTGAGTAAATCGACAATCCAGCAAATGGAATGAGACTGGACATTACAACTTCAACATTAAAAACAACAGGATGCCGATCAAATTGCTCATTAGAGCATGTCATACCATGAAGTCTCATTACCTGACAAGATGGATTATCCACAAAAGCAAAAATCAGTGTAACAACGAATCTTGCTAGATAGGTATCTAGTGGATAAATATTTCTTAATTATGTCTAGCTAACTAACATTAAGAATTATTTCCAGTACTTGACTATCGAATAATGATTATAACGGAAACTATTTTGAGTCACCTAGAAAATACAAAATAGCAGTTTCATTTCAACAATTTTCTGGATTTCTATGACTGAATAAATGATTTGACAGGACCTGATACCGCCACCACCAGCAGGTCCATTTGTATATAATGCTATGAACTCTTTCGTAAAGTGGATTGCGTGTTCCTTATTCTCAAATAAACCATCCATTCTTAATCTAATATCTTGACAATCTGTTGGCAAATCTTCATCTATGCTGGCAGTCTTCAGGCTATCCAGTCCAATGATGTACGAAACTATATGTTTGTCTATGCCAGGGTATACTTCTTCCATCCATGATCTTACCTGAAAAATAAAAAGAAATCATTATAAGTGAAAACTCTACACGTCCTCAATGTAGCAACCAGGAGAGAAGAATAAATTTAAGGAGAACCAGAATAGCAGTCCAGGAAAGGGAAGGAAAGACTTGTTTACCAAATATTCAGCAGCTTTAGCACGTTTAACACACTGATATCCACCGTAGGATATCTCTCCCCAGCCTTTCCACCCCTTGACCTGAAAAAAAAGGAGGCAGTTACCAAGTCAGAACAAACAGAAACATTCATCAATCAGCTTTAGAAAATAAAACACTGCCTACAGAAGACACTTGCGGAAAGAGATTGGAAGGAAAATGATACTGCAAGTAGATAGCGATCGTTAAAGACAACTTAACCTTTTAAAAACGATTATAGTGGTGCTGCTGTGTTAGGGAAATATAATCCATCAAAAGATCATGTGGTATGCAAGATTATACCAAAATACCAATAATGTCATATTAGGAGAGTTCCAAAATCCCAACAAATTATGACGGAAGTGTTAGGAAGACATTTTTAGATGATTCATGGGATTCAATACCTTTTAAATCTTGTTTTGGTTCATGAGATTGAGGGCTAAGCTGCAGATGGCATTAAAAAAACCGATGACAATTATATCTTTGGGCTGTTATGATTATGACCACCCAAGAAAAAAAAAAATCTGATGAGTGGGAGAAAGTAAGCATTAGTCATTTATCCAAATGTTGCTTTTAGGACCAGACCACAACAAAAAGGAGAATACCAACATGAACGGGATTACCTTAGAGGCCAACAGCAATAGTTTACTAGGAGCTGATGCAGAAGGCTTTGCTCCAGCACAAAGGACTTTACTGCTTGATAATGTCTGAAATGAAACGTCTTGAAAATCTACAACCTGTACCAAAGAAAAAGACAAGATCCCAACTCAACTCTTCTCTGTTTTAATCTTTTCATAATCTTTCTCTAATCAATCTGGATAACCAATAAAACTTCGCAAAACATTTACCACATCAGGGGTTATGTAGCGACTAGGATCCCCCACTTCATACAGAAGCTGCTCAGCACAAGTGCTGAGATTCAAAACCCCGCCACTGCTTTCCGCCTTTGCCACACATACTCGCCCATCAAAGCTGACTTCCGCAAAAGGAAGAGACAAATCGAGGAGATCTTGTAAAGATATATCACGGTATTTATCTCCTACAGTAAGAAAGTACTGTGGACGAGTTACAGGTGAAGTGACATATAGAAACAGCGGCAGAGCTAGATATTCAGAAATATAAGGGAAGCCAAAGGTAAAATAAGAGGAAAAGATGGTTCAATGCGTATTATTGAGAATCACTGACATTGAGAAAAATAAAGTTCTTGAAGTGCAGTTTTATAGGAGTTAGTGGAGGCTACCCCTCCAAACTCTCCTATAAAGATGTACAGCCATGTGATATCGCATGTAATTGCATTATAGAAGCTTCACCTGGATGCATATAGTATCCTCCAGTAAGTTGACAACCACATTCTAGCAGGTGGCCAGCCAGGGAACCTTGGGCTAGTAGTTGCAACTCATCCCAATTCCAGCCGAGCTCATAAACCTGATCATAAAGGGACATTCAGATATACTTCCAAAGAAATTAAATAATTTCAGTATTGTTACATCGGAATAATTTTGTCACTATTAATATTGAAGAACAGTAACTTCTCCCAAAACTAGCCCATATATAGTGACACGAAAGTGTAACTCCTAACTAAGTCTGATCGCCTTCAGACCCAAAATAATCCAAGGCAGCCGGAGAGTCCTTTGCCTAATTGCTAATCTACTCCTGTTTGCCAATTTGCTCACATGCCACATTGGGTAGCAGTAAGCTTGCTGTTTTTACTATCCAACCTCAGCACAACTGAAATAACTCGAATTTAGTTGGAGCTTCAAAATTCATTCATTCATTAAAGTATCATCAAAGAGGCATCCCTTTGCCAGGTCTCTCAACTCTGCTTATCTTCCACACACAAAAAGAATCATTCCAATCTATTCAAGTCTATTACAGTCTAGGACTGGCAGCAGAAAGAGGTATGTAAAGAAGCTCAAATGACATAAAAACATGCCCGGAACGAGAACTTGAATGCCTCACAAGACTTGTGCTTCTTCCACTTACAAATTACAAGATAACGCTCAATCATTTTCATCAGTAAGTGGTAGGCAGTTTACACTTTATAACCTGAGGTTGCATCTAATTTCACTTTACTATGAAGAATCTCCCATCCTAAAACGACCTTGCACCAGTAGAAATTTGCAGGTGTCTATGTGTCTGATTTCATTTTATGCTTCTGGGATTCATCCATCATAATCATAGGCATAGTGGCATACTTTGATAATCCACGAGAAAATGAAAAAGGAAAAACTAACTTTGTCATAAATGAATTTATCTTCTTAAACAAATTCCAATGGCTTTGCGTGACCTATAGGCCACGGGTTCAAGCCGTGGAAACAGCCACTGATTTCAGGTTAGGCTGCGTACATCACACCTCTTGGGGTGAGGACCTTCCCCGGACCCTGCACGAACGCTGGATGCTTTGTGCACCGGGATGCCCTTTTTTAAACAAATTCCAATGGCTTTAGATAATCGCAATTTTCAGTTGCTTAAGATGTGGGAAGGTGCGCCGATTTTCATCAGCTGTTAGTCTCGGAAAGGAAGTGGTTTTGAAATAGACCGTGAAGGGAAAGCAGTGAGAAAGCACTTTAGCATGTGAAAAGTAAAATGCTAGTGCCAGGCGCGCAGAAATGAAAAAGGCATCTTCTGTTGTACCATCGGGGCTAAGAATAGGGAAGCATCAGCAACTCGAGAAGTAATAATGACATTTGGTCTGAATTTCTGAAGACATTCAACAATAGGAGCTGCTCCCAGATACACACTGACATCCTGCGGAGAAAACAGAATAAGGATGCTGCTATAATTGAAATACTTCTTTGACCAAGGATCTACAGAATGAGGAAGAAATGATAGCTCTATTAATAATTAATGTGTAAACCTACCTAAAAGCATCAGCAAAATAAGAAACAAAACCTACACAGGATAATTGTTTACTTGATGGAATATATGATACTGATATACCTCTGAAAATACTGTACATTACCAAATCTTACATCAACATGTCTAAGGCGCTCCTCTAAATCTGAATGTACCCAAAAGAAATCTATAAGTATGATATGATTTTTGAAGAATGAGACGATGGAAAGAAATTACAAAAACAGTTAGTACATCAGCTTATTTTCATCTGTTGTATTCGAAGTGTACCTGATCTGACAACAGCAGCTTGATGAGCCAGACCAACAGTTATGGAAATGCCCAGTCTGCTTGCAAGTCGTAAAACTTCATCCCGAGCACCAAATGGATCATCTTTTCCCATATTGCCAAAGACAAAATATTTATTCTTTGGAGAAAACAAAGGCAATTTTTACACAAAAAGAGCAAGAAAGACAAAGGAGGAAAATCTTGAGAATTCCCTGATCAGACATACTCGCTCCCATGTTGGTAATAATGCAAACTCCACTTTCCACAGCCAAAGGTAAGAGCAGTTGCATCCACTCTGAGACTGCACCACCACATTCATACTTATCACCAAATAGACAAATTATCACAATTCAAGCATATTGACCGATAGACAAACTGCATAGTGGAAATTGAAATGCATATTTCTTGTGAGGCACATTTAACTATAAATGATAAGAAGAACATACTACGGGGATCATAACCCTTGCCACCAGACTTCATGGCCTGATAGCGTTCAGCGAGGGTGCGCTCTGCTAGGCATTCCAGCACTAAATAATCCAACTCTTTCACCCTCTGAAGTAATTTCAAAGCTGCTATCGGTCGATCACCTCCAAAACCAGCACCACAACCTATGTAAATCTTTTCCTTTCGCCTCTGAGGATTCACCCTCTGCAATATCACCAAATTATTAATAAGTCATCAACTTCCTTTTTCCTCTTCTCATTCCCATTGAATGTTTAGCAGTAGTATAAAAAACTAACCAGTCTGATCTCGCAGTCGTAAATATCAGGTGTGTCAGCACCTAGTTCTTCCATTGAAACCTTATAGTTACAACAACATTAACAACACAAAACTGGCCTTGTTATTGAAAAGTTAGCACAAAATAATACAGAAAAAAGTATTCATATATGGGTTCAGATCTTATCATTGAATTCCAACATGCATCAGAGAGGGGCTTATTTATTGAAAAAGATAACGTTTTCCCCAACGACAAACGAACTTACGTGCGGGGCATTTTCGGGGACTAGCCCGCTTCCCGTTACTGATTAGAGCAATTCCTCGCACATAATGAAGGGAGCCATTGAACGATGACTAAAGCACTAGAAACGGGGACTACCCGACCTACTGATTTTTTTTTTATCAAGTAATAATTTTATATATAATGAAGGGGGAAAAAACCCGTATACAAGAAGTATACCACCCGAGCTAATGATAGAGGCAAGAACATTATCCAGCCAAGTCCTATTAATTGATCATAACATACTGTGTTTAGATTCTTAGTTATGCAAACATTCAGCATTTCCGTTATAGATAACTACATAAAAATGGGCAACATCAATACTTATGGTGAACTCTTTTGATTTGTTATTCACGTCATAGAAAGGGCAGCCCATTGCACAAAGCATTCCGCTTTAACGCAGGGTCTGGGAAGGGTCTCACCCCAAAGGATGTTGGCTGTGGCTGTTTCCACGGCTCGAACCCGTGACTCATGAACTCTTTTGATTTGCTATTCACTTCATATGTTTGTAAAAAGAGTAACTTTAATCACTTGTTTAAACAACTACTTGGGCATGATCCTTATCATCTAAACAACTGTATGGATTTCATTCAAACTAACTTAGCTACACAGTAATTAATGCATAAAGGAATTAGAATTAAAAGAAGATAGATAGAGCATAATGAAGAAAATTGAAATTACAATTGAGATTGAAGAAGATGCAGAGTTAGCAGAAGTATCTTCCATGGAGTAGTGAGTGTTTGGTGATCAATTCTTTGTTTGGAGAATTCAAAGAGAATTTGGTCTAATATTTAGACGTGGCAATGGATATCTGCAAAGTTTGTAGGACCAGCTTATTAATAATTGTTAAAAATAAATTATGCAACCTATATAAAGGGATGTACATGAATCGGTTTGGATCTGGTTTTTTTCATTATAAAAAACCAAACCAACTATATCGATTTATTAAATTCAAAAATCAAACCAAACCAATATAAAACCGATTTTTGCGGTTTCGATTTTATTTGGTTTTTTCGGGTTTCTCGATTTTTCGATTTGTTCCGGTTTATAAAAGAATGCAAGAAACAAGTAAACTTATACCAAGATAATTGCATTATACAAGAATAAGGCTCGTTCAAAATAACTGCAACACCCTATTATACTAAAAGACGTACTACTTAATTGCATAACTAAGGTGAACAAATACTCAAGTATTTGGAGCAGACTGAACACAAATGAACAGAGAAACTGAAATGCATTTGTATGGGACAAGCAGAGTCCAACTCAAGGGAAATGCATTAGTAGCAGCACATGATGAGTTAAAGGAATTTTTTTTTTGATACAACTCAACGTACTAAAAGACGACTTAACATGTTATAAGATCAACATTGATGAATGTAAAGCAAATGCTAATTGCTTTTGGCAATTGGGTCCTCAGCTCCTCACATTCAATAACTATGAATTCACTCCAGAATTGAAGTACAAATTTTGCAAACTAGAAAATAATTTATAAAATATTTATAATTAGATTATACTTAATAGATACTTGTTATGTATAATTTATATAATGTCAGTTTTGGTTTGACTTTATTTTTGTTAATACCAAACCAAACCAAGAATAGTCGATTTTTTTTTAATCACCAAACCGATCAAACCAACCCACAAGTCGATTTTTTATTTTTTTTATTTTTGGTTTGGCTTGGCTCGTTGGTTTGGTTTGACTTGACGGTTCGACTTGTACACCCCTACATATATAAGAATTTTTTTTGGAAAACATAGAGATATTTTACAAAAAAAAAAAAGGTAAAAAAAATATAGCAAAATGTAAAGAAAGATATGTATTTACTCCAAAATGTTAGACCCGTTATTTTTTCCTTTTCCCTTTTTCAAACACGGTTTTCTGCATTTCTTCAGATTTCTTTTTCTCATTAAATCTTTATTTTGTAATGCGATTTTGTAGCCATCTTCTCCAAGTTTCTGAGATTTCTCGCGCACGATTTTTGTTGAGCTACATTATTAGATTGTATTAGGACTAATGTGTACCTATTAGTTACTAGGGATTAAAGTGTAAATTATAGAAGCTTGTAACTACTTGTTAGTTAGTTAGTTAGTTAGTGGAAGTTGAGCTAAGACCTCAACCTAGCTTAGTCCTAGCTTAGTATAAGTAGTAGTGGTAGCTAGATATTTTCAGCAGTTTATTCATTTTGTAATGTGCAGTATTTCTCTCTCTAGGATTCATCAATGGAAGTTCTCCATTTCTCTATTTTCCCTAATGTCCTGGGTTTGGCTTTAGCTCCATTTTTCCTTTAATTGATTCATTCTTAAGCTTCATTATATGAAACTTAACATGGTATCAGAGCAATCGTTGCTGGTTTTCGCTTCCGCTTGAGTCAATTTGTGTTTAGATTGAGCTAGGTTTCAAATTGTTGGAGAAATTGAGGAATTTACCGTGAATTCTTCTGCGATATAAAGAGCAAAGTGTTAAAATGGCAGCAAATGCAAGTTCTTCAACTGGAAGCTTGAGAAATGATGTAGTCAGTGATGCTGTGGTGATAGATCATGATCAACCACTCTATATCCATCCATCTGACACATCAGGTTCGTTAATTGTTGTTGTACAACTTCTAGGAACAGAAAATTATACTGTTTGGAGTAAATCCATGAAGATCTGTTTGTTAACTTAAAATAAGCTAGGTTTTATTGATGGAACCTGTAAAAAGGAGTCCTTTGATGTTCTGTTGCACCCACAGTGGGAGAGATGTAACGCGATAGTGTTATCGTGGATTATGAACACTGTGGCTAAGGAACTAGTAACAGGAATTGTCTATGCTTCTAATGCAAAACGTGTTTGGGATGACTTGAAGGAACATTTTGATAAAGTAAATACTTCTAGAGCCTTTCAACTTCATAAGGAAATTGCCACCATGTATCAAGGTGTTGCACCAGTTTCAGTATACTTCTCAAGGTTAAGAGACCTTTGAGATAAATATGATGCAATGATCCCTCCACCTGACTGTGGTTGTCCAAGGTCCAAGACATACTCAGAGCATTTGCAGTTTCAGAGGTTGATGCAGTTCCTTATGGGACTAAATGAATCATACGCCCATGCAAGGAATCAGATAATAGATCATGTGCCTAGCCTGAATAAGGCCTATGTTATAGTTATGCAGAGTGAGAGTCAGAAACCCTTATCTAATGTTACTCAAATGACTGAGCCAGTACAGGACACCATAGCCTTCTATAGTGGGAAGAATAAGCCAAATTTTAGGGGCAAGAAGAAAAATATTCAGTGTGATCATTGTCATAAGAAAGGCCACACCAGGGATTCTTGTTATCAGCTTATTGGGTACCCTACAGACCAGGATCAGAATCAGGTGAATAAAAGTTACAGAACTGATTACAGGACTGCAGCAAATCATGTTGAGGTGAACCAAACAAGTCACCAGATTCAACCAAATTTTTATCAACAACAAGCTGGAACATCTGGATATCATCATGGTCAAAATGGAAATCCTATGCAAGCTGGATCATCTGGATATCCTGACACAAGAGGAGCTGTATTTAACCAAGCTGGACCATCATTCTATCAGTCCCAACCTGGACCAATCTCCTTTCAACAGTATGGGAGATTTTCTGGAGATAATCCTTTCACAAATTACAATCACACTGCAGCACCCAGCCTTAACCCCACATTTACACAGGAGCAGTATCAAGGAATCCTACAGCTGTTAGATAAAGGAAAAGGAGTAGATATTCATGCTAACAGTGCAGGTATCATATCTGCTTTTATGTCATATAAAAGTAATGAGAAGTGGATAATTGATACAAGGGCATCAAATCATATGTGTGCAAACATTAGTTTGCTTAACAGTTGTAGAACAGTTAGTCAACATGAAGTTGGGAGAGTACATTTGCCCACAGGAGAACTAGTGGAAATAAGTCATGTTGGTGCATCCAGTATACTAGACAATATGAAAATAGGCAATGTTCTGTTTGTGCCTGAGTTTAAGTATAATCTCCTCTCAGTGTCCAAACTAACCAAGGAATTGAACTGCACTGTTACCTTCTTCCCTGCTTTATGCATCTTTCAGGACCTCTCCAATGGCAGGGTGATTGGGATTGGTAAAGAGGAGCAGGGGCTGTACACCTTGGAAGGACATCAAAGTGGAAGGAGACAAGCTGAAGTGAGTGCAGCAAAATTTACTTCTAAGTCAATAGATGTAACTAAGGATAGTCTGAATGTTTGGCATCAAAGATTAGGCTATACACCTGTAAATACCATTAAGAAAATAAATGGTATGCAAGGCATTAAAGGCATTGATCATAATTATACCATATGCCCTTTGGCAAAACAAATAAGACTACCCTTTCCATTGAGTACCACAGTCTCTACTATGCCTTTTCAGTTATTACTGCAGATGTTTGGGGGCCATATAGAGTGCCCACTTATGATGGCAAGAGATATTTCTTGACCTTAGTGGATGATCACACAGTACTAAAGATGAAACAGTGGTTGTCCTAAGGAGCTTCTTCAGTATGATAAAAACTCAGTTTGGAGCAGTAATACAGACATTAACATCAGACAATGGTGGAGAGTTCTTCACCTCCCAAGTGAGTGAATTGCTGACAGTTTTTGCAGTAATACACCAGAGCAGCTGTGTATACACACCACAACAAAATGGTGTGGTGGAGAGAAAACACAGGTATATTCTTGAAACTGCTAGAGCTTTAAGATTTCAGAGTAGTGTACCTTTAAGATTCTGGGGAGAATGTGTGCATGCTGCAGTGTATGTGATGAATAGGCTCCCTATTGTTGTTGTTAAAGGGAAGTCACTTTTTGAGGTGTTACATGGACATCCTCCTTCTATCTCTCACTTGAGAGTCTTTGGGTGCCCGTGATATGCAACTAATGTCCATAATCATGACAAGTTTGGGGCCAGAGCTATACCTGTTGTGTTCATGGGGGTACTCCTCTACAAAGAAGGGCTATAAGTTGTATGATATGCAGTCTAGACTCTTCTTCATTAGTAGGGATGTAGTTTTTAAAGAGGGGGTGTTCCCTTTTAAGGATAATCAAACATCATCAGCCCCTCTTTTCCCATCATCTCCTGATTACTCATGTCCACCTGTTCAGCCAGCCAGGTTCCCTATTGCAGAACCCATACCACCTCCTTCTCCCAGTCTTGATCACATTAACACTGAGTTACCAGCTGACTCCTCACCATTGCCTGATCCTCCAGCAGTGGCCCCTCGATGTACCAGAAAGTCTGTTAGAGTGACTAAGTGAGAGAGTCGCAAATAGATATTCAAACGAGGTTTAGTATTGAGTCCTAGAAGTATGAGGTTGTATTTAAGAATGCTATAATTAACTACAAGGCATACAATTAAGCAAGTAAATTGATTATATATTATGAGACTAGGGGTGCAACAAACTAATAGTGATTTCAAACCAACGGGTGTCTTTACTTCACTTTCCCAACACAAGTATAATTATGGTCGAACATTTCGATCGTGATCTCTAGAATCCTTCCGGCCTAGGAGAGATCTTTCACAACCCGCTCATCAAAGCCTTAGTTGAATGCTTAAAGCACTACTCAATGACCCGAGGAAAGGAGACCTCTTTCGAGCGTAACTCCTTTTAGATGAGTTAGTCTATATAAATAGCCTATCAACTCAAATCCTAGCCAACCCCACTATTCTACACTAGTTAATCTCTTCCGAGTCGTCAACTAGCAATGTAGACAAGAAATCCCAAATATCATGGATTTTGGGGTTTTGATGTTATTGTAATGGGGAGTTGGATAATTGTTACTTATGTTATAGTTAGTGAAATAAAACAACACCCATTAATTTTCTATCACAATAGCACAATTACACCCCTAGTTATGAATTTAGCTACTCATAACTAGGGTTTGAATCAAAGCAATCAACATGTAATGAAATGATGAATTGAAATCAAACATAGACTTTGGATTGATATATGAATTAATATTCAAAGATACAAGTTTAGAAGCTTACAAAATGATGTTAAGTCTCCAACTTGGCTCACAAAATCGCCCAAAACCTTTAGAGTATAAGTCTAGAATTGAATAATGCTAAAACTCTAGCTTTTAGTATTTATAGAAGATCAGGAACTCGTGTTTTAGGCGGGGCGCCTGTGCCATTTCTTCTTCTTTAGACAGTGTTCCAGCTAGGAGGGGCGCCTGCTCTAGGCTGGGCGCCTGAAGCCCTTCTATTTCAGGCGGGGCGCCTGGCTAGGCGGGGCGCCTGGAGCCTTTGCAACTCAGGCGGGGCGCCTGTGTCCCTTTTCTCTTCTTATGCAGTGACTTCTTCAGGCGGGCGCTTGAGCTAGGCGGGGCGCCTGGCTCTGTGACTCCGATCTTGATCTCTTGATTCTAATTCTTGCTCTTTTGCTTCAACTTCAATCAACGACTCGTTTACACTCATCATAACCTGAAATTAAGCAATTCACGGCAACAATAACACACATTATTGCTTTTGGATTCAAAAACAAAAGCTTAAGGTGGTATTTAAGTTGGTAAAATACCAACTTATCAACTCCCCCAAACTTAAGCCTTTGCTTGTCCTCAAGCAATTCAAAATCAAAGAGACCAAATCATGTTCTAGTTAAAGCTCAAGACTCAGTTATGTTCCTCGATTCAAAGTCACGAACATCGTTTTGCATTAATGAGTCAGTTGATACTAACTAGTCTTAATCACTTCCATGGACATTTGACAAGCAATACTCATATCTAATCAACTACGGCTAGAGGACACACATGACTTTCAAGGCTTGCCTCAAGGTCATCGGCTTGCTTTACTTGTTTATGCTCCTTACCATGCACCCAAAACTTGCGCTCAAGAATCACTTGCTATTCTCATCGAAAAGGGTAGAGTCCCTCACTCACCAAAAATATTTTCACAAAAATTCTTTTGGGACTCTCAACAAATTGAGCTCTCACCCTCGTAAGGAAATTTCATGCGCGCTTCCCAAGAATTCAAAGACTTGTCCTTCTTGTACTTCTCCACTAATGTAGGCTTACTTGACTCAAAATCAATTAGGACTTGATAGGTTGTAACGTAGGCTTTTGGTTTAAGGTATGGTATATTTGGCTAATTAGTGACTAATACCTCCATAGCACTACATCATTTCGTTCTCTTTTGTGCAACTTTTTCTTTCTTTTCATTAGGCTCATCCTACCTTCCTTTTTGAGACGGTACCAATTAGTACCTTCTTTATTCAACACTTCTCTTTTCTTCTTGTTTACCCCCCACCCCCCCCTCTTTTTTTTTTTTTTAAATTAAATACATACTTTCTTTTTTTTTTCTCTTTCTTTTGTTTCACTTTTCTTCTTTCTTTTATGTATTTCAATTTGACATTCACCGTGGGATTCCAAGCTTTTACCATCTCCCCCAAACTTAGGTTTTAGCCTAAGTTGCATGTTTTTCAATGCACACATGGAGGTTAGGGCCAAAAAGAGGGTTGGTGCCTTAGCACACAAGAGTTGGCTCGGGTTTCAATTTAGTGACTGCCAAATGAAAGGTTAAGGCTCAGAGGGGCTAACTGGGGTGAATACATACAGATAGGCTATTTAGGATAGTAGCGGTCCAAAGAAAAGCCTAAAATCATGTTTCAAGTCAAGTTCACCTAGGATTTCGTCTCAAAGTACACTAAAGGCAAGCTTTAAACTCTCAAGTCACCCACACGATTTATTAAACAAAATGCCTCACCACACAAGCAAGTGATTTCTCAAGTACATTTTCTAGGCACACAAAAAGGACACTCACTCGTAAAACATGCAATGGTCCAATCTTGGACCACGCCAACAACTCAATAAGCCAACACAAGAACTTCACAGTCTACAACTCAAGCTATATCAATCAAAACACAAATTCACTTGTCATTTGCCATGAAAATGAAGAAACATAAGACGGTATCACATGAATCACTACTACATTTCAAAAGGAGTTCAATGTACATGCTTGGTTCAAAAAGAACCTCCGGAAAGAACCAAGTAAAGAAAACCGGAGGCTTATTTAAAAAGAAAATAACTAAAGCATTTTTGGAACATAACTAAAAGACGAGCTAGACTAGCAACATAAAGTGTATGTTCACCAAAAGTGGTTCGAATGTATACATGGATAGCATATAAAACACAAGTGCAACCCAATCCAAAATACACATATACATTCGAACCCCTCCCCCAACTAAAAACTCTAGCATCGTCCCGCATGCTAAGTAGACAAATGAAAGACAAAGGGGGGGGGGGGTAGCAAAGGGACTCCCTGGTGGTGCTCAAGCCAGGTCCTTGTTTTTGCGCCTGGAGTGATAGGACCCGGAGCTGTCGAAGGCTGAGGAGGGGCAGGATAAGCATGGACAGTGTGCACAGGAGGAGAAGATGTGGAAGGAGCAATGAGACCCATTGGCACATTAAAGTGCCGAGATAAACCTGTGACAACTGCTGACATCTGATCAACTGATAGCCTGGTCTGCTCAAGTGCCTGAGTATGGGCCTGAATAGCTACTGTGTGCTGTGCAAGGGCTGATGTGTTGCCCTCGATGGCAAGAGTATGGGCCTGCATAGCCCGGATCATCTCATTGGACTGGTCTGCCGGGGCTGCTGGAGGTGGAGGAGGTGATGGCTGAACCTTAGGTAAGTTGGAGAGTAATGTCTTTATCTCCTCCAACTTACTATCAAAATCTGAAACTGCTCGGGGTAGCACCTCGGGCTCAGCACTCATAGCAGTGTCATCAGCTGTAGTAGGTTCGGAGTCATGTGGGATGTCCGCCCGTGAACTGGATGGCAGCGGAGAGGCAGGCAAAGCAGGGGCACTAGAGGCCAAAGGAGCTGTAGAATCATCCTTGACTGAATACCAATCGAACGGCTTCTTTGCAGGGCTGAAGAAGTCTCCAGGGAACTCTTGTCTGTGGATAGGCAAATCTCTTCCTGTCTGAATGTATTACGTCCATTATTTCTTCTGCCATCTCCACTCCCAAATTGATCTTTATCCCACGCATAAGGCATGCAATCATCACAACTTGATGGACAGTGACCTTGTGATCCTGACTGGTCGGTCTCACCCTAGAAATCAAGATGAAATGCCAGCACTTTGCTTCAAAATTAAGATCACCTCTATAGATTTGCACACCAACCTTTTTCCATTTTGGGTTTGACTCTCTCCCATTAACGGGTACAAGCCATGCCCGTTGTTGCTTTTCAGTCAAGTCTTGCTTCTTTTGGAACCCGGGAGTCTTGAAGTCCTCAAGATATAGGAAAGCATTGAATGCAGCTGCACTCATGTCCACATACTTGCCTCTACAGAACACTCGTGTGTCTCCTTCCTCGTTGGTAGCCAAGTTAGCATAAAATTCACGAGTCATTCGATTATTAGCTTTCTGAAGTGGTCGACTCAGGACTTGGACCCAATTGGTATGCTTTTGGACCCGTTTGTACATGTTCGGGTTCTTCTTTTCTAGACTCTTAAACTTGATTACCCACTCATTGTTTGCATCCCGGTCCAAGTATTTCCTTTGATACAACTAGAAAGCTTTGTTTCTTGCGAACGATTTCCTCCAGTTCTCTTCATCATCACCCGCTCTCTTGTATCCGTGATTGCTCTGTGTCATTCCTCCCCCCCCCCCCATTTGAGTAGCCTCAGCTGCCCTTGGCATTTTTGTTCTAGCTTGAGATGAAGAAGCATCTTGCTTCCTCTTTGATCGGTTTTCTCCTCTTGCTTGCTTTGGTAGATTTGCTAAGGGTACGTCGTCCCTCGCATCTTCCTCGGAGGGGGTGGATGAAACTTGTTTCCTCTTTCCTGTTTGGCTCATTGTACCTAAAGCACATAAAAAGATTTGTTAGATGTGGAGGAATACATGACACAAGGAAACAAAGAACACAATTTTTTTTATATAACTGTAACAGTCCAGGCGGGGCGCCTAAGAGCCCAGGCGGCCCGCCTAGAAGTGAAGCGGTTTCAGAAGGGAGGCTGGGCGGGGACGCCTGGCTCAGGTGGGGGGCCTGGCACCATTTTCATAACTATGCAGTGTGGGAGTTAGGCGTGGCACCTGGTTTAGGCGCAGGGGCTAGTGCAATCAGCGGGAGTGTTTAGCCAAAACGCAATCCGCACTTTTTCACTCAAGATGCACGCAAAGTTTCAAGTCTCAAAGCCACCTCAATCAATTAAAAATAGGCATCAAAAGACACGAATTTAACACATTAATTCAAGCGCAACTATCCACTTTCAAGAGTCTAACTCAATTCAAACATGAAGTCATTCCGGACAATTCCAAATACCCAACCTACCTCAAGAATACCTAACATTGCTACACAATCAAACAAGTGCAAGAACACCATATAATCAAGTGTGACACAAGCTCAACTTATTCAATCAAGCATACAAGTTCGCAACTTCAAGCTCAAGATCAATTTTCAAGTATCTAGGCATATGTTTGAAAAGTTATTGCTTCCCCCAACTAATGGCTTGACAAATTTAAGCTTTCAAATCATTAAAATGACATTCCCCACATCCCCAATTATTCAAGACATCAATTGTGAGGGAATTCAAGCCATGGGTCCAAACTTTCACTAAAATTCCAACTTTTCACATCATCTACCCTAACTTCCCCAACTAATTCATCTTCACAATGGAGCATTCAAGCACAAGGGACAAGTTCTTACTAATTTCAACTAATATTAACTACTCTAGTTCTAAGAACATCATACTACAAAAGTACATGAACTCTAAGATAATTTAAAAACAAAAAGAAAATTTTTTAGTGCACATACCCAAATTCAAGTGAACTTTGAAGAGTGAAAGTGATTTGTGTGTGTTGGTGATGATTGAAAGTGACAAATATGGATTGGGGATGAGATTTTCGGCCAAGGGGTATTGTTCTTTTGTCAAATTTGTGAAAGAATAAAAAATGGGTGAGTTTTGGGTGTTTTCTACACCCTACCTGCCGAGTTTTTGCTTAGTGGGCCGGGGCGGGCGCCTGTGGGCCAGGCGGGGCGCCTGTCCTGTGTCCCTTTTTCTTTCCTTTTTTCACATCGACACTTACCTGGGCGGCCCTCCTAGCACTTTAGGAGGTCCGCCTATACCTGAGCCGAGATTCCCTTGGTCGTTTATCTTCACTTTTCAACTCCCGAGTTCACGAACACTCAAATACCTGCACAACTAACAACTAATTACACTAAAATCATGGGTTGCCTCCCACGAAGCGCCTAATTTAACGTCGCGGCACGACGGTGTTGGTTTTCATTTTCAAGGTTCATCAAGGTAGATGCATGCCATCTCTCCAACTTCGGTGTCACATCCCAAATAGTGCTTCACTCTATGCCCATTGACCCAGAAAGTTCTTCTGCCTTCTCTTGATTGCAAATCAACGGAACCATAAGGAGTAACTCCTACCACCTTAAAAGGTCCCTTCCACTTGGACTTGAGCTTGCCCGGGAATAGCTTCAAGCGAGTGTCAAACAACAACACGACATCTCCTTCTTTGAACGTCCGGTTCCAAATCCTAGAATCATGGAGCATTTTCATTTTCTCCTTATAGATCATTGCATTCTCATAGGCTAGGAACCAGAATTCATCAAGCTCATGCAAATTTGAGATTCTTGCATTGGCGGCATCATCCCAATCCATGTTCAATTTCTTCAACGCCCATAGGGCTTTGTGTTCAAGTTCCACCGGTAAATGGCAAGCTTTTTCGAACACTAACTTGAATGGAGACATCCCAATTGGAGTTTTGTATGCGGTTCGGTAAGCCCATAGAGCTTCATCAAGCTTTCTTGCCCAATCGGTTCTATTTGCATTAACCGTCTTGGCAAGAATATTCTTTACTTCCCGGTTCGAAACCTCGACTTGGCCATTTGTTTGGGGGTGGTAGGGAGTTGCAACCTTGTGTTTCACTCCATATTTTTGAAGGAGGTTTGAGAAGGCACGGTTGCAAAAGTGAATCCCACCATCACTAATGATTGCCCTTGGAGTCCCAAATCTTGAAAAGATGTTCTTTTTCAAGAAACTCAATACACTCTTGGCTTCATTGTTGGGGAGCGCAACCGCTTCAACCCACTTGGACACATAGTTAACTGCCACCAAGATGTATTTGTTTCCATATGAGCTCACAAAGGGTCCCATGAAGTCAATCCCCTATACATCAAACAATTCAACCTCCACAATGGGATTCATTGGCATTTCATGCTTTCTCGAAATTCCCCCCATCCTTTGGCATTGATTACAATTCTTGACCCAAGCATGGGTATCCTTTTGCAAGGTTGGCCAAAAGAAGCCACATTGTAACACCTTAGCCGCCATCCTCATTCCACCATGATGTCCTCCGTAAGGTGAAGAATGACACCCATTCATAATGGCCTCTTGCTCGGACTGGCAACACATCTTCGGATGATTCCATCAACACATACCCTAAAGAGATAGGGCTCATCCCAATAATAGAATCTTGCATCTTTTGCCAACTTCTTCTTTTGGTAGAACGTGAAGTCTTCGGGGTAGACTCCCCCAACTATGAAATTGGCTAAGTTGCCATACCAAGGGATTGGTTCCCAAGACACGGCCAAGATCCTTTCATCCGGAAATGTATCATTTATCTCCACTTCTTCTTTTGGGCGACCTTCCTCCTCTAATCGTGGCAAATGATCCGCCACTTGGTTCTCGGTCCCCTTTCTATCTATCACCTCAATGTCAAACTCTTGAAGAAGTAACACCCAATGAATGAGTCTTGCCTTGGAATCTTTCTTTGCCATCAAGTACCGGATGGCAGAGTGGTCGGTATGGACAATTGTTCTCGACCCCACCAAGTATGCTCGGAATTTCTCAAAGGCAAAAACTATTGCTAGAAGCTCTTTCTCCGTCACTGTGTAATTCATTTGAGCTCAATTCATCGTTTTACTTGCGTAGTAGATAGGATGAAACATCTTCTCCACCCTTTGACCTATCACGGCTCCCAAAGCCACGTCGCTAGCGTCACACATGAGCTCGAATGGGAGCTCCCAATTTGGACTCACAATGATTGGTGCGGTGGTTAGCTTCTTCTTTACCTCTTCAAAGGCTTCTAAGCACGCCTTGTCAAAAACAAACTTGGCATCCTTCTCCAACAATTTGCACATCGGATTCACAATTTTGGAGAAGTCTTTAATGAAGCGGCGATAAAATCCCGCATGTCCCAAGAAGCTTCGGACACCTTTCACGGTCATTGGAGGTGGGAGCTTTGAAATCACTTATATTTTTGCTTGATCCACCTCGATCCCCTTTTTCGAAACTTTGTGCCCCAACACGATGCCTTCTTGGACTAAGAAGTGGCATTTTTCCCAATTAAGAACAAACCTCGTTTCTTCACATCTTTCTAGCACTCTCTCCAAATTAGACAAGCAATCATCGAATGAATCTCCAACTACCGAGAAGTCATCCATGAAAACCTCAAGGAAATTCTCCACCATGTCGTAGAAAAGAGCTAGCATGCACCTTTAGAATGTGGCGGGGCCATTACAAAGATTAAATGGCATTTTTCGGAATGCTAAGGTGCCATAGGGACAAGTGAAAGTGGTCTTGTCTTGATCCTCGGCCTCAATGGATATTTGGTTATAGCTGGAGTACCCATCCAAGAAACAATAGTAAGCACGACCCGCCAACCGATCAAGTATTTGATCAATGAATGGCAAAGGAAAATGATCCTTCCTTGTAGCGGTGTTGAGCTTTCGATAATCCATACACACTCTCCATCCGGTTACGGGTCTAGTTGCAATGGACTCACCTTTGTCATTTAGAATCACCGTCATACCCCCTTCTTGGGCACACATTGTACGGGTGACACCCACTTGCTATCGGACAATGGAACTATCACACCCGCATCTAGCCATTTGATGATTTATTTCTTCACTACCTCTTGCATAGGAGGATTCAACATCCTTTGATGTTCTACACTTGGCCGACACCCTTCTTCAAGCAAGATCTTATGAGTGCATACCCCCGGATCAATTCCCCTTATATCTGCCAAGGTCCATCCTATAGCTTTAATCCTCCTCTTCACCACTTCAACAAGTTGAGATTCTTGAGTTTTGGTCAAGTGAGATGAGATGATTATGGGTAGAGTGGAGTTGGGACCAAGAAAAGTGTATCTCAAATGGGATGGTAAGATTTTCAATTCAAGTTTCGGAGGTTCTTCGATGGATGGTTTTGTTGGTGGTGTTTCTCGGTTTTCAAGATCTAGGGATAGCTTTTTAGGTACATAGGGTTTTGATCCCAAGCCTCCAAATGCCTTCACTACCTCCGCTACACTCTCTTCATTTTCCACATCCATGTTCCAAATTACCGCCGCTAACGTGTGTTCTTGACTAGCTAAGACACTCTCCTTTTCCACTAGGGCATCAACCACGACATCTACATAAGAACAAGTCGCATCATTATCCATTGGTTGTTTCAAGGACTTGCAAATATGAAAAACGGTCTTCTCTCCATTGAACCTAAAAGTAAGTTCACCTCTCTCCATGTCACAAAGAGCTCTTCCGATTGCCAAGAACTGTCTCCCAAGAATGATAGGTACTTCAAAATCCACGGGGCAATCAAGAATAACAAAATCCGCCAGGAAGACGAATTTGTCTACCTTCACCAACACATTGTCAATAATTCCAATCGGACTTTTCATTGAGCGATCGGCCATTTGTAAGTTCACGGTTATTGGTCTAGGTGCCTTGGTGTCCAATGTCTTGTACACCGCATATGGCATTAAGTTGATACTTGCACCTAGGTCACATAAAGCTTTCTTGAAGTGCCTTCCACCAATTGTGCATGGAACAGTAAAAGCTCTGGGATATTCCATCTTTGGAGCTATGTGTTTTGACACAATTGCACTCACTTGATGAGTCACCTTGATTGTCTCGAAATCTCCATATGTCTTCTTGGTCACCAAGTCTTTCATGAATTTAGCAATGTTGGGCATTTGTCCCAATGCATCAACCAATGGAATGTTGATTGAAGTGCTTGCAATTTTCTTCTTGGCATGTGTGATTTCTCTTTGCTTGTTACTCTTTTGTGGGAATGGAAGGGGAATTTTGGGAATGGAGCTTGGAATGGAAAGGCTTTCTTTGGGTGGTGGAGTTTTCTTTGGTTTAGCTTTTTGGGTAGTGGTGTTTTGGGACGTAGGCTTGGGAACCTCTTGAACATCATCATCATTGTCTTGCACAAACACATCACCTTGTTGTTGAACCCCAAAAATTACCCGAATGATTAAATTCCAGAATATCGACAGGATGGACTAACTCTTTTGGAGTTTTTGGAGTCGCCACCCAATTTAAGGAAAACAGGGAACCAAATTAACAAATGCGTGCAAAACTCCGTTTTTATCAAAAGACGGTCTTTCTTTCAGAGATTCTAAAGGTAAGAGGTTTTATTAATTTCGGAAGAAGGTTTTTAAGGCACTTCTGAAATTCCGTTAAAAACGGTTAATCCGACAGGTTTCCAAAATATTTGTAAGTGTGCTTTTCTTTCAAAAGAATTATTTAAAAAATAGTAATAATAATAATAAGAATAATTAATCGAATAAAAGCTTATTTAGCAAAATATTCTTTTACTTGCACGCATTTGCTAAGACGGCCCCAATTTTCAATAAATTAAATAACGACTTCACAATAAAAGACAGTGAACATAAAGTAAGACAATATACAAACAATCACATATTATTGATAAATAAAATATTTTTTACATATTTATTTGCATAAATATCTCTAAGGAAAGTAATGCAAAGTTAAAGATAGAACCGGGAAATTGATCAACTTGCGGGAGCCTTGATTTTCTAAAATTCCTAAGTCTTATTTCTGAATGCTCGGGTCCGAATTCAATCCCCAAATGCCTTCCATGCCATGGATTATTCTCATTCGTGAGTTAGCCAAACTCGTCCATAAATTGTTCGTGCAAGAATGTACCTCGCAAAACAAACAAGTAAAATTGAATTAGTACGATAGTCAAAGGATAAAAAAATAAAATAACAAATATAAAGTAATAAAGTAGTAATAATAACAATAATAAAATATATAATAATAATAATAATAGAATATATAATAAATAATAATAATAATAATAATAATAATAGTAATAGAATGGGGGTTGTTTTTTTGCAAAATTTAGGCTCAGGTTTGTATGGTGCGTCGAATAGAGACTCGGGATTTGGTACGGTTGCAAACACGGAGCCCGGGCCGTGTTGCCGTGCCAAAGCACCAAACCCACTACTCTATTCAACTTGCTTAGCATTAAAATGCATTCATCATCGCCTTTTGCTTTAGGGACATGGGAACGGGACGGATCAAGTGCAGTATCGTGTTCAAAATCCGTCAATTTATTATCCGTCAATTCCTTGTGTAGGCCTCAATACGTGCATGTGAATTTTCATCGGCCCTTAGCGTAGTATTCGTTCGAATCAGTTCAATACTCCATAATGGATAAAATTTATCCAAAATGGATCCCTGCACTCAGAAAATCCAGTCAATGCGTAATCCAGTCCAACAACCTAGACTAATCAATCCAAGCCATAGAAAATTTCCACAATTGCACCAAAACAATCAAGGCAATGTAATAGGCCAAAACGGGTCAGATGTAAATAGTGTAAACGGGTCGAAAAATCGCTCAAACGGGCTACAGTGGCAAATCAAGTCCCAAAACCATGGTTCAACGTTAAAACGAGATAAAATTGCATCGTCGACTAAGTTTCCGGTGGAGCAAACATCACAATACTCACAGAATCAACGAAAATAGGCATAACATAATGGAACAAAGTCCAATCAGTAGAAGCAAACGAACAAGGGACCAGCATAGGTTTTCCGTTCAACTTCCGGTGAGGACAAACAAACAGATCAGCAGCAGTGATGGACAAATATCAGTGACGAGAGTCCAAAAAACAGATTTGCAAAAACTCGACAACACAGTAAAGCATAACCAATCACGATTAAAATAAACTGGGTAGCCGATCGATTAAAGCCTACACAACCATGAACATTGCCAGTGAAACCTGGCTCAATTTTCTGTGAGAAAACGACGAGCATCATCAGACAAAGATAGAGGAACGGAGGAGCGACTGCCAGTCGTTCCGCTAGTGAGCGACGGCATCACTTCAACTCCGACCTCGATATCTCTGTTTGGGTTTCAACCCAAATCGCCAGCAACAGAGAAAAGGTCACCGGAAAATGATATTTTAGATCTGATTTCCAACGGCGGTGAGGATGTATTTCTCCACTGAGTTAAACCGTTACTTACCCCTCCCTGACCCCAATCTGCTTTTGTACTGTATCCCCGTCCCCTCTGTTTCTGTTTGTGGGTATGTGCGCATTTGAGAGGGAGAGTTAGAACGATGAGGAGGAGGGGTGTAAGGGAGATAACTTCTGAATGGGGTGTTGCGGCTGGGTCTTTTCTTCTAAGGGTGGGTGTAGGGTTTTTTGTGTAGTGAGAAATGAATAAATGGGTGTGTGGTTAAAGTGTAGTAGAAAGATTGGTAAATGATGGGTTGTGTGTGTGATATGGGCTTTGCATAAATAAGCTGGAATTTAAATGAAGGAGCAATTTTGACCTCAGTTTAGGATTTAAATGAGAAAATCGGGTGATTGCACGGGTAGGATAGAAATTAGGCTATGTATTGCAAAATTTGACCCTTTTACTCAGAAATTAACCAATTATATTTAATTTACAAAATTATCCTCAATTATAAAATATTGCCATAATTTATTAAATTTGAAAAAAATTCGGGACAAAATTGGGTGTCAACAGCTGCCCCTCTTTACCCGAAAAGGATGAAAGAGTTTTCAGGGTAAAGAAAGTTGACGTGAAACCCAATTTTTTCACGGTAAAGCCAAGACTTCGATTCCTGGGATCAAAATGCGAGGCTTATGGGCATGGCCGAACTTCGGTTTCGAGTTGCCTACATATCTCGGGCTGCAAGAGAATCAGGCCATATGTAGTTCGACGCGATTTGAAAATCAAAGACGAGATAGTAACGACTACTCGAGCGCGGGAAAAGAGGCTTGTAATCACCCAAGTTATGAAAATGTGGTCGACGACACACCCATAAAGAGGGGTTTACACGGACATAGCTTCCACTGCACCTTGATAACCGAGCCATCTTGTCTTCAATCTCAAACCTCAGACTCAGGGTTAACAAGAGACTTACCTCTAGGGTGGATGACTTATGCGGGTGCGATTTTTCAGGTCTTTGTTGACGAGTCCAGCTCACATCAACGATTGCCCCGGTTCGTCGCTAAGAAAAGCTCCACGTTATGCTCCAAACGCTGCTGCGGTGCTGCTAAAAATCCTGCAATAATCTCAACAAGCGGTAAGCGTGCAACTGCTAATAAACTGTAATAATTGGAATAAGAAATAGTTAAAGTGATAAAATTGTATATGCGGGTTTCGGTATCATTGATAAGTTCTTCCTTCGATCAACTAACAAAGTACTCCGCCCGGAGAACCTCTAAGCTGATCCTTATTCTGAAACAGTAAAGCAAGACAATAAGTAAAGTGAGAACGAATTGTAAAATGCCAATATTGCAAGACAACCGACATCGCGAAGCACTCCGAAAGTGGTGCTCCAGCCGACTTGTCTTAAACTATCATTAAATGCCAATATTGCAAGACAACCGACATCGCGAAACACTCCGAAAGCGGTGTTCCAGCCGACTTGTCTTAAACTATATCCTACGCAGGTAACATAACGTTCATTTATAAGGCGAACGAGCCCAAACATTCAATTATAAGGCGAACGAGCCTAAAACGTTCAATTATAAGGCGAACGAGCCTAAAACGTTCAATTATAAGGCGAACGAGCCTAAATTTGATAGCAGCCTGCAAAACAAAGTTGCAAATTAGATTAATTAAGGCAAGATAATGCAAAACAAATAAGCAAAATTGGGTCGTGTTGCTTGTATTGATAGTGATGCAAAGTGTTGAATGCTCCCTTCAGTTCATATCGAATCTGATGTTCAATTTCTGCAAATTTAAAGTAAATGCGTTAGAAAACGAGTGAATAATAAAGCAAAAGCTATAATGAAAAAGGGAAGAAATATATTTGTTCTGCATATGCGACAAGGCGAATGATCTTTGAGAAACTGATGGTTGACGGTAGGAACAATAACAAAAGAGCCTTCAGTTGCCTATAATAGGCTTCAGAATAATGCCTCCAATTGCTTATGGTAGGCTTCAAATGATAACGATGCCTTCGCTTGCTCACGATAGACTTGATAATAAGACCTCCGATTGCTTACGGTAGGATCAATAAGAAAAGAGCCTTCAATTGCTTATGATAGGCTTCATAAAAAGGCCTCCAATTGTTTATGGTAGGCTCCAAATGATAACGATGTCTTCGCTTGCTCACGATAGACTTCATAACGAGGCCCCCGATTGCTTACGGTAGGCTCCATAACAATAGCGCCTTCGATTGTCTACGATAGGCTTCATAAAAGGGCCTCCAATTGTTTATGGAAGGCTTTAAATGATAATGACGTCTTCGATTGTTTACGATAGACTTCATAATGAGGCCCCCGATTGTCTACGGTAGGCTTCAATGATAAGGCCTTCGATTATCTATGATAGGTTTCAATAATAATGTCTTCGATTGTATACGATAGACTTGATAACTAACCACGCCTCCGATTGTCTACGGTAGACTTGGTAAATGTGATGTCTCTGATTGTTACGGTAGACTTCATAATAGGGCCTCCAATTGTCTATGGTAGGCTTCAAATGATAGGGCCTTCGATTGTCTACGATAGGCTTCAATAATAATGTCTTCCAATTGCTTATGGTAGGCATGACGTAATTTGTAAGTGCAAGCTGCAATATCTTTGATAAATTGTCTTCCCATCCACTGGCGAAGCAATAAGGCAAATGCGAAGGCATAGTGCAAGGCATTTTCAACAATCTTGACAAATCAACTGGCAAGCCGGTCGGGCATGAAGCAAGGAGGGTCTTGGGGTTGATTGTCGAACAAATCAGCTGGCGAACCGGTCCGGCACGAAGCAAGGAGGGTCTCGGGACTGACCTGTTAACCTGCTAAGCTAAAAGTAAAGCGGTTCATAATATAAAGCAAGTGCAAAGGCATAATTGAAAGCAAGTGCAAGGCAATTTGAACATCTTGACAAATCAACTAGCAAGCCGGTCGGGCACGCAGCAAGGAGGGTCTTGGGGTTGATTGTCGAACAAATTAGCTGGCGAACCGGTCCGGCACGAAGCAAGGAGGGTCTCGGGACTGACCTGCTAACTAAAAGTAAAGCAAGTCATAATATAAAGCAAGTGCAAAGGCATAATTGAAAGCAAGTGCAAGGCAATTTAGCGTGAAATGTAAAGCAATGCAAAAGCGATTTAACGAATCAACAGGCGTGAAAGTCCAATCAAGAGAGAAGCCCCGCCTGGTGGTCAACCTGAAAAACGTAAAGCAAGACATCAATTTTAAAGCAAGTGTGACGACATAATTTAAAGCAAGTGCAAAGAAAAGCAATGCAGGAATGTAGGGCAATGCAAGAGCCATTTTGCGAATCAATAGGCGAGATAGTCCAACAAAGGGAATCCTCGTAGCTGATGGTCAACCTGAAAGAGTAAAGCAAGGTGTTAATTTTAAAGCAAGTGCGACGACATAATTTGAAGAAAGTGCAAAGAAAAGCAGTGCGGGAATGCAGAGCAATGCAAGAGCCATTTGGCGAATCAATAGGCGAGATAGTCCATCAAAGGGGATCCTCGTACCCGATGGTCAACCTGAAAGAGTAAAGCAAGGTGTTAATTTTAAAGCAAGTGCGAAGGCATAATTCAAAATAAGTGCAAGGCAAAGTAGTGCGGAAATGTAGTAAGTGCGATAGCCATTGATAAATCAATTGGCGAGATAATCCGGCAAGGATGGCCTTGTGCGGATTATAGCCTGAAACAAAGCGATGCCCTATTTGGCTTAGTTTTGAAAACACAAAACAAGCCTCGGCTTTGTCGCCTATTAGGAATGAAAGTCATAGGGGTAGAAATGCCGCCTGTTCGGCAATAACTCATGACAAAGCATAATGCTTTAAGTCATAAAAAGGGATTGCGACGCAATCTGCAAGACAACTTTTAATGCGAGTTCAACAAATTGTACATCCATAATGTGAATGATCCTTTCATTGCAAGCTTTCATGTTCCTACTCTCAAAGGAAAATTGTTAGCTTTGGGGAGGAAATGGGAAGTGTTTGATTTGTGCAGACTTCATCCTGATCTTGCTGCTTCTGCCGCTTCCTCATCTTCATTGGACTTGGATTTGCAAATTGCTTTCAGAAACTTGGCTCATGAACTCAAATAGCATAGACTTTGAAAAATAGAGGCAAGTTAAAATATTTTTAATGCAATATAGCGAGTGAAACAAGCATGCAAATGAAGTCAAAGATGCATTTTGAAAATTTTGCCTTGACTTAAACTTGTAACATATCTTAAAACAAACTGAACGTCCTTTGGCTTAGGCTTTGCACTGTTCGCTTAGCCAATTATAGAGTTCTTGCCAACTCATCTTTAACCACCAACGCCGCTTCTTGCAAAATTCTGCCCCAGTTATTATCTTTCGCATCTCCAACTTGTTTTTGCAAAAATTGCCCTAGTTGTCCTTCTTGGGGGAAAATAATAATTTAGATGCTAAAGGGTCGAGCCCGATGTGGGAGCCTACGTATCCCTCCTTGGGAATCAGACCGTGCGTAGTTCTGCAGCACTGCTTCAACACCATATACCAACAAATAAAAGCTGCCCCAGTTGAAGTTCTAATAGATAGTGCGATATCCAAAGAGCGCAAACAGTAACTTTCAGTGCATCGCTTTAAATTGTTCAGTTGTTTTGCCATACATTACAAGCAAAGCTTTGGCAGGTTTATCAATTTTAATTTTAAAATGGAAACAAATGCAAGCGTAAATAATATAATAAGAATGAGATGCATTTTACTTCAATTTTCATAAATTCAAAATGAGTTGATTCAGATTAACATAAGCTTTAAAGTACAATGCGATTCAGGGCCTCAACCTGAATTAAAAATAGAAAATAATGCTACTAAGTTCAATCGCCAAGTACTTTCAAACAATGCCATTAACTTCTGGTGCTGCATCGTTCACGAACTAGAGCGTCTACCATCAATCAAATCTCGAATCTCCCGCATCGTAAATGGTCGGGCACTTCACAAATCCAACATTTGCCGAGATAAATAAACAAAACAAAGAAACCTCACAAAGGGTAACTAAGATAGTATGCATGTCATTCATAGGATTGCATACAAGCAATCAACACCTAGTATTTGACGCATTTTGAGCAAATAAAGTAAGGCAAACAATTAACATGTGACAATCACAAGTATTTAACACAGCTCATGCTCTCCACAGAATCTGCACAAAATTCTAAACCCAAATGCCTAAAACCCGAAACAATCCTCCATAGCTTTTGCAAACATCCACACTCCTCCAAGCACAATTCCCAATTGGTTTACAACATCCAAGGAGAAATTTCCAATTGCCTCCACAATACCAGACTGCAAATCACGAAAGGCGCCAATTGGCCTTTCAAAATAAAACCTCACTGGTCCTCGGCTTTGGACAAGCCTCTCAGTTTCCTAGGTTTTGCAAGGCTCACAGACCTTGTTCATAGGGCTCCTCACTGGTCCTCGGCTTCAATCAAGCCTCTCAGTTTCCTAGGTAGCCAAGACCGCACTGGTCTTCAAGGAGGGACCCCACGGGTCATTCAAAGACACAGGGGCTTCGCTCTCCTAGTATGCGACAAGCATACTTCAATTTTACAAAGTTGCAGCTGGATAATCAACATATGCCTGCACACACGCAAAGCCATCCACGAGAGGGACCCCACAGCTGGATAATCAACATAGGCCTGCACACACGCAAAGCCATCCACGAGAGGGACCCCACTGATCCTTTTAAAGACACCAGGGGCTTCGCCTCTTAGATCTCACTACACCAAACCATCTCCAAAACACAACCAACCAAATCTGCCGAACCTTCCCCCAAACTAAGGTGTATATGCATGCATGACCTAATCTCCTTCTAAGAGTGGGCTAACGGTTGAGGCTGAATCGACCTATGCGGGATAGACCCGGCATCACAACGCAGTAGAACTGGCCATGACAAAACCAGGCAATCTCAATATCCCGAACTAACTTTTGGTGACACGAAAGAAGTTTGAAAGAGTGAGGTAAGGGCAATGCCCT
Source organism: Petunia secreta (assembly GCA_029990175.1). NCBI lineage: Eukaryota > Viridiplantae > Streptophyta > Magnoliopsida > Solanales > Solanaceae > Petunia > Petunia secreta. The sequence goes on along the minus strand of JARKIP010000081.1, from coordinate 251,324 downwards.
TCCTGCATAACTACCCGTCAAGCGGGTACCCCGTGATGAAATCGAGGAGCTGAAAGAGAATTGACAGGCTCCATGAGGGAGGAAATATGAACGAAACGCAGATTATGCACAAATTAATACAATGCATGCTTTATAAGGCAAACCAAACAAACAGATATAATAAAGCAAATAAATTAGGCATGCTAGTTGCAAACAATTGGAAACCTTTATGGTCAAAACCTTTATTGCTCCCCAGCGGAGTCGCCATGCTGTTGAACCCCAAAAATTACCCAAAGGATTAAATTCCAGAATATCGACAGAATGGACTAACTCTTTTAGAGTTTTTGGAGTCGCCACCCAATTTAAGGAAAACAAGGAACCAAATTAACAAATGCGTGCAAAACTCCGTTTTTATCAAAAGACGGTCTTTCTTTCAGAGATTCTAAAGGTAAGAGGTTTTATTAATTTCAGAAGAAGGTTTTTAAGGCACTTCCGAAATTCCGTTAAAAACGGTTAATCCGACATGTTTCCAAAATATTTGTAAGTGTGCTTTTCTTTCAAAAGAATTATTTAAAAAATAGTAATAATACTAATAAGAATAATTAATCGAATAAAAGCTTATTTAGCAAAATATTCTTTTACTTGCACGCATTTGCTAAGACGGCCCCAATTTTCAATAAATTAAATAACGACTTCACAATAAAAGACAGTGAACATAAAATAAGACAATATACAAACAATCACATATTATTGATACATAAAATATTTTTTTACACATTTATTTGTATAAATATCTCTAAGGAAAGTAATGCAAAGTTAAAGATAGAACCGGGAAATTGATCAACTTGCGGGAGCCTTGATTTTCTAAAATTCCTAAGTCTTATTTCTGAATGCTCGGGTCCGAATTCAATCCCCAAATGCCTTCCATGCCATGGATTATTCCCATTCGTGAGTTAGCCAAACTCGTCCATAAATTGTTCGTGCAAGAATGTACCTCGCAAAACAAACAAGTAAAATTGAATTAGTACGATAGTCAAAGTGTAAAAAAATAAAATAACAAATATAAAGTAATAAAGTAGTAATAATAACAATAATAAAATATATAATAATAATAATAATAATAATAATAATAATAATAATAATAGAATATATAATAAATAATAATAATAATAATAATAATAATAATAATAATAATAATAATAATAATAATAATAATAATAATAATAATAATAATAATAATAATAATAATAATAATAATAATAGTAATAGAATGGGGGTTGTTTTTTTTCAAAATTTAGGCTCAGGTTTGTATGGTGCGTCGAATAGAGACTCGGGATTTGGTACGGTTGCAAACACGGAGCCCGGGCCGTGTTGCCGTGCCAAAGCACCAAACCCACTACTCTATTCAACTTGCTTAGCATTAAAATGCATTCATCATCGCCTTTTGCTTTAGGGACATGGGAACGGGACGGATCAAGTGCAGTATCGTGTTCAAAATCCGTCAATTTATTATCCGTCAATTCCTTGTGTAGGCCTCAATACGTGCATGTGAATTTTCATCGGCCCTTAGCGTAGTATTCGTTCGAATCAGTTCAATACTCCATAATGGATAAAATTTATCCAAAATGGATCCCTGCACTCAGAAAATCCAGTCAATGCGTAATCCAGTCCAACAACCTAGACTAATCAATCCAAGCCATAGAAAATTTCCACAATTGCACCAAAACAATCAGGGCAATGTAATAGGCCAAAACGGGTCAGATGTAAATAGTGTAAACGGGTCGAAAAATCGCTCAAACGGGCTACAGTGGCAAATCAAGTCCCAAAACCATGGTTCAACGTTAAAACGAGATAAAATTGCATCGTCGACTAAGTTTCCGGTGGAGCAAACATCACAATACTCACAGAATCAACGAAAATAGGCATAACATAATGGAACAAAGTCCAATCAGTAGAAGCAAACGAACAAGGGACCAGCATAGGTTTTCCGTTCAACTTCCGGTGAGGACAAACAAACAGATCAGCAGCAGTGATGGACAAATATCAGTGACGAGAGTCCAAAAAACAGATTTGCAAAAACTCGACAACACAGTAAAGCATAACCAATCACGATTAAAATAAACTGGGTAGCCGATCGATTAAAGCCTACACAACCATGAACATTGCCAGTGAAACCTGGCTCAATTTTCTGTGAGAAAACGACGAGCATCATCAGACAAAGATAGAGGAACGGAGGAGCGACTGCCAGTCGTTCCGCTAGTGAGCGACGGCATCACTTCAACTCCGACCTCGATATCTCTGTTTGGGTTTCAACCCAAATCGCCAGCAACAGAGAAAAGGTCACCGGAAAATGATATTTTAGATCTGATTTCCAACGGCGGTGAGGATGTATTTCTCCACTGAGTTAAACCGTTACTTACCCCTCCCTGACCCCAATCTGCTTTTGTACTGTATCCCCGTCCCCTCTGTTTCTGTTTGTGGGTATGTGCGCATTTGAGAGGGAGAGTTAGAACGATGAGGAGGAGGGGTGTAAGGGAGATAACTTCTGAATGGGGTGTTGCGGCTGGGTCTTTTCTTCTAAGGGTGGGTGTAGGGTTTTTTGTGTAGTGAGAAATGAATAAATGGGTGTGTGGTTAAAGTGTAGTAGAAAGATTGGTAAATGATGGGTTGTGTGTGTGATATGGGCTTTGCATAAATAAGCTGGAATTTAAATGAAGGAGCAATTTTGACCTCAGTTTAGGATTTAAATGAGAAAATCGGGTGATTGCACGGGTAGGATAGAAATTAGGCTATGTATTGCAAAATTTGACCCTTTTACTCAGAAATTAACCAATTATATTTAATTTACAAAATTATCCTCAATTATAAAATATTGCCATAATTTATTAAATTTGAAAAAAATTCAGGACAAAATTGGGTGTCAACACTTGCCTCTCCTTTTCATCTTGCACCATCTCCTCTCCAATAGCTTCATTATCATTCCACTCGGCACCCACATGATCATCTTGCATTTTCAACTCTGCATCATCATTACTCATGGCTTTTGGATCTTTATATGTCTTGCCACTTCGAGTTTTGATCACCATCACTTGGTCTTTACCGCCTCTTTTAGGATTTACTACCGTATCACTTGGTAATGCTCCTTGCGGCCTTTGATTGACTTGATGAGTGAGTTGGCTCATTTGCGACTCAAGTTCTTTGATGGATGTGGAATGTGATGTCATATTTTGCTTCTTGTCTCCGGAGTAGCCTTGTTGATTTTGAAGCATTTGACTCATCATTTCTTCCAATTTGGTGGGAGCCTTTGTCTCTTGATCATTTTGCTTAAATGGAGGTCTTGGAGCATATTATTGAGAAGAACCGGCTCCTCTCCCCTCTTGGTTTCTACTCCAATTACCTCTTCCTTGACTCGGCCTCCATTGCCCTTGTTGTTGGTAGGCTTGTTGATATGGTTGTTGGTAGGGTTGTTGATAAGGTCTTTGATAACCACCTTGATCATACCCTCTTTTCCCTTGGTAGTTACCCACATAATGTACTTCTTCCCCATCTTGCACATGGTAGCATTGTTCCGAATAGTATCCCTCTTGCCCATGTTGGAGAAGGGACATAGGAACACCTCCGGGAGTCACATAACCCATTGGGGCCACTTGATGGCCGGCATTTGTGGTGTGGATATTCTCCACCTTGTGCAACTTCTTTTCATTGGCTTCCCTATCGGCCTCTGAGTTCTTGTTCATGAGGTCCACCAATGTCAAGATCCTTGCCATTTTCTCATCTTGGGCTTCAAATCTTTCCACCATCTTTGGACTAATCCCAACTTCTATTCCCAGATTCTTAGCTCTTGATTGCCATTCTTGAGACCTCTTGGTCACTTTGTCTAGGATATCTTTCACCTCTTCATACCTCTTGTCCATGGTGACCCCATCACATAAAGTGTCCAAGGCGGATTGGTTCATCTTGTTCAACCCTTGATAGAAGCTTTGCAACAACATGTTCCCATTGAAACCATGATTAGGACACCGGAGCAACCCATCTTAGAAAGCCTCCCAAGCCTCAGTCAAAGAATCGGATGCCTCTTGCTCAAACATGTAGATCTTATCCCTTAATGTCGCTTGCTTCCTCTTTGGTGAAAACTTCCCTAGAAATTGTTTTACCAACTCTAGCCAAGTGAAGATAGAGTTTCTCGGCAACTTGTTTAACCAATCTTTAGCTTTTCCGGTGAGAGAGTAAGGGAACACTCTCAACCTCAATGATTCTTCCGATACCCTTGCCGACTTGTAGAGATTACAAGTTTGCACAAAATTTCTCAAGTGATCATTTGCATCTATTCTTAGTACCACCAAAGCAACCATATTGTTCAAGACCTTGAAGAATTACATTTGGGATGCTAAAGCTAGCATTGCCATGAATAGGAGGAGGAACTATGGCACTTGCAAAACAATTCATATCAATTTCTTCCTCAATCTCCTCATCATCTTCATAGTCTCTCATCTCTTGTTGATAGTCCCGAGCACCTCTAGCATACTCTTGTTGATAGTCTCGAGCACCTCTAGCATACTCTTGATTTCGGTTGACATTGCGAGCGTTAACTCTATTGGCATTTCCCCCTCGGTTGACATTTGCTCTACCTCCACGGTTTACACCTCGACCCCCTTGGTTCACACCTCGGTCGCCTCAGTTTGCATTGTTGCCACCCCGATTAGCATTACCCGCAACATCTTCATTTCCTCCAAGATTTCCTTCTTCATTTGCTTGGACCCCCGCATTTGCTTGGCCAAAAGGGTTTTCATCATGAGGGTTCACATTCTCCACTTGAGGATCATTAGCTTCCTCTTATATCTCATCTTCGTCCACTTGTTCAACTTGGAATGGATAGCCCTCTTGGTTGAGTTCTACATGGAACTCTTCATCATATTCTTCTTCATAACCTTGCGGATCCTCATGTTGTTGATTGTAATAATAGTTGTAATTGGGGTTCCGCAAGTTCCGATTAGGATTTCTCCTATAAGCCATGTTTCATCTGCACAAGGTAAAACCAAAACTAAAAGTAAAATGCCACGACTAGCGAACTAAACAACTTTGATTAACTAATGCAACTCAATATTGAAACCGTAGTTCCCCGGCAACGGCGCCAAAATTTGATCCACGCTCAATCCTACACCTTTAATGGTGAGGGGCGGTCGTCAAAATATAATACCCGATATGAGTCGGGTTCGATTTCCCAAGGGAACTAGCACGTCAAGTGAGAGAGTCGCAAATAGATATTCAAACGAGATTTAGTATTGAATCCTAGAAGTATGAGGTTGTATTTAAGAATGCTATAATTAACTACAAGGCATACAATTAAGCAAGTAAATTGATTATATATTATGAGACTAGGGGTGCAACCAACTAATAGTGATTTCCAACCAACGGGTGTCTTTACTTCACATTCCCAACACAAGTATAATTATGGTCGAGCATTCCGATCGTGATCTCTAGAATCCTTCCGGCCTAGGAGAGATCTTTCACAACCCGCTCGTCAAAGCCTTAGTTGAATGCTTAAAGCACTACTCAATGACCCGAGGAAAGGAGACCTCTTCCGAGCGTAACTCTTTTTAGATGAGTTAGTCTATATAAATAGCCTATCAACTCAAATACTCGCCAACCCCACTATTCTACACTAGTTAATCTCTTCTGAGTCTTCAACTAGCAATGTAGACAAGAAATCCCAAATATCATGGATTTTGGGATTTTGATGTTATTGTAATGGGGAGTTGGATAATTGTTACTTGTGTTATGGTTAGCGAAATAAAACAACACCCATTAATTTTCTATCACAATAGCACAATTACACCCCTAGTTATGAATTTAGCTACTCATAACTAGGGTTTGAATCAAAGCAATCAACATGTAATGAAATGATGAACTGAAATCAAACATAGACTTTGGATTGATATATGAATTAATATTCAAAAATACAAGTTTAGAAGCTTACAAAATGATGTTAAGTCTCCAACTTGGCTCACAAAATCGCCCAAAACCTTTAGAGTATAAGTCTAGAATTGAATAATGCTAAAACTCTAGCTTTTAGTATTTATAGAAGATCAGGAACCCGTGTTTTAGACGGGGCGCCTGTGCCATTTCTTCTTCTTTAGACAGTGTTCCAGCTAGGAGGGGCGCCTGCTCTAGGCTGGGCGCCTGAAGCCCTTCTATTTCAGGCGGGGCGCCTGGAGCCTTTGCAACTCAGGCGGGGCGCCTGGCCAGCTGGGGCGCCTGTGTCCCTTTTTTCTTCTTATGCAGTGACTTCTTCAGGCGGGCGCCTGAGCTAGGCGAGGCGCCTGGCTCTGTGACTCTGATCTTGATCTCTTGATTCTAATTCTTGCTCTTTTGCTTCAACTTCAATCAACGACTCGATTACACTCATCATAACTTGAAATTAAGCAATTCACGGCAACAATAGCACACATTATTGGTTTTGGATTCAAAAACAAAAGCTTAAGGTGGTATTTAAGTTGGTAAAATACCAACTTATCACTAAGCCAACACTCTGGTTACAGGATTATGTCACACCTACTAATACTAACTGTCAGTACCCTATGTCTAATTACATGACCTATGATCATCTCTCCCCAGCTTATAAAACTGCACTCCTTGCTCACTCCTCTCTCATTGAACCCAAAACCTTTGCCCAAGCTGCCAAGGATCCCAAATGGATTGAGGCAATGCAGCAAGAAATTGCAGATTTTGAAGAGAACATGACTTAGACAATTGTTCCATTACCTAAAGGGAAGAGACCTATAGGGTGCAAATGGGTCTACAAAATCAAGTATAAGGCTAATGGTGAGGTTGAAAGGTACAAGGCAAGGTTGGTTGCCAAAGGTTATAGTCAAAGAGAAGGGTTGGACTACCAAGAAACCTTCTCTTCTGTGGAAAAGATGGTGACAATTAGGAGTGTGATCTCTATTGCAGCTGCTGAGCATTGGCCCATCTTTCAGATGCATGTATACAATGCTTTTCTTCAAGGTGATCTCTTTGAAGAAGTGTACATGGAAGTTTCACTAGGTTTCAGAAGCCAGGGGGAGTTGATATGCAAGCTCCAAAAGTCCCTATATGGACTAAAACAGGCTTCAAGACAGTGGAACATTAAGCTTACTCAAGCCTTGTTTAGGTTGGGTTTCACTCAAAGCTTACATGATTACTCACTGTTCATTTTGCACAAAGGCAACAATGTTGTCATCATACTGATCTATGTAGATGACTTACTCTTAGCTGGTAATGATGAGAAGCTGATAGCTAAGGCAAGAACAGACTTGCAAAGCACATTCAAGATGAAAGATCTTGGTCAGCTCAAATTCTTCCTTGGGATGGAATTTTCAAGATCTGAAAAGGAGATACTGATTACTCAGAGAAAGTATGCACTTGAGTTAATCTCAGAATTAGGGCTCAGTGGTGCCAAGCCTGCTAATACACCACTTGCAATAAACCAGAAGTTAACCTCTGTAGAGTTTGATAAGCATACACAGAATGAAAAGGCTGCAGATGACAAACTTTTTGAAGATGTTGGGACCTATCAGAGACTAACAGGCAAGTTGCTTTATTTGACAATGACCAGACCAGACATAGCATTTGCAGTGCAACTACTCAGTCAGTTTATGCAGACACCCAAACAATCACATATGGATGCAGCAATGAGGTTAGTGAGATATATCAAGAAGGCACCTGGTCAAGGTTTGTTCATGCATGCTGGTAGGTGTTCAACACTGACCGTGTTCTGTGATTCTGATTGGGGGGCGTGTGTGGAAACTAGAAGATCAATCACTGGCTATATAGTCAAATATGGGCACTCACTCATTTCCTGGAAATCAAAGAAGCAGGAGACAGTCTCCAGAAGCTCAGCAGAAGCTGAGTTCAGGAGCATGGCATCAGCAGTGGCAGAAATCATTTGGGTACTTGGCTTGTATAGAGAGTTAGGAGTTCATGTGCAGGTGCCAGTGAGCCTATACTGTGACAGCAGAGCAACCTTACTAATTGCAGCAAATCCCATATTTCATGAGAGGACAAAAAACATAGATATAGACTACTATTTTGTTAGGGAGAGGATCCAACAAGGACTGGTTCAAACTTTTCATATCAAGACACAAGACCAGCTGGCTGATCTTTTAACCAAGGGCCTTGGAAAGGGGCAGCATGATTATTTGTTGAGCAATCTTGGAGTGAAGAACATATTTCAACCTCCAGATTGAGGGGGAGTGTTGAGCTACATTATTAGATTGTATTAGGACTAATGTGTACCTATTAGTTACTAGGGACTAAAGTGTAAATTATAGAAGCTTGTAACTACTTGTTAGTTAGTTAGTTAGTGGAAATTGAGCTAAACCTCAACCTAGCTTAGTCCTAGCTTAGTATAAGTAGTAGTGGTAGCTAGATATTTTCAGCAGTTTATTCATTTTGTAATGTGCAGTATTTCTCTCTCTAGGATTCATCAATGGAAGTTCTCCATTTCTCCATTTTCCCTACTGTCCTGGGTTTGGCTTTAGCTCCATTTTTCCTTTAATCGATTCATTCTTAAGCTTCATTATATGAAACTTAACAGTTTTCACCACTTTCTTCGGTTTCTCTCACCTATCGAGTGGTTCTCCAAGTCATGGTTTGCGAGTTCATCACTTTTTCTCTCTTTTTTTTTTTTTAAAAAAAAAAAATTCTTTTTTATTTTATAAAATAAGAGTTTCTCAAAATTCATAAAAATCAGTTGATTCGGCACTTAGTGATGAAGGATATCAAATCAGACAAACCAGGTAGATTTACTATTTTGATCAATGGGGCACGATTAGAGTTTGGGGTGAAAGAATTTTCAGTTATTTTAGGTTTGAGTGTCATGGGAATGAAACTCGTGCTTATGATCCTAATACGCCAAAACAGGCTTATGCGCAGTTACTGTGCTAATAAAAAAGGAGTAACAAAGAGCGTACTAGTTGCTGCTTTTGAAAGTAAAAGGTTGGTTGATGACGTTGCTGCAGTGAAGATCTATGTATTGTATGTTATATACACATTTGTGTTATCAGGCAATGATCATAAATATTTTATTACGAGGCGACACTTTAAATTGGTGGAATCTGGTGCATTTGAGAGATCCCTCGCAAAAAGATTCATTCAAACAATGGTTTGAAATGGTGAACCAAAAGTTGAGGGCAATATGTCGTTTCTACAAGTTCGGTGCTTTTTTTACAACTTTGTGTTATGAACCTACATTATATATACAGTAGCCAACTTGCAAAACGAGAAGCAAATCGTCAAACTTGTAGTAACCACATCTTGCTCTGAATTTTTGGCTCGTCATTTGATACAATTGTTTGAATGTGTCTTTTCCCTATTGATATATCTAAAATGCACCAGATTCCACCAATTCCAAGTGTCGCCTCGTAATAAAATATTTATGATCATCACCACCTCATAACACAAATGTGTATATAACATACAATACGAAAATTTCACTGCATTATTGTCATCAAGCGGCCTCTTACTTACAAAAGCAGCAGCTAGTGCGCTCTGTCACTTTTTCCGATTAAGGAAATAGCCGCACATAATCTTGTTTGGCGTATCAGGATCATAATCACAAGTTTCATCCACAAGAACTTTAAATAAAAAATAATTAAAAAAGCTCTCATCCCAAACTCCAATCATGCCCTATTAATCAAAACAGTAGACGTATCAGGTTCGTCTTATTTTATCACCCTTACCATTAAGTGCCGAATCAACTGATTTTGAACATGCAGTTGGGGCAGATCAATAAAATGTCTGAAATGTGTCTTCTTAAGCATGCTCAACTGCACTTCAAACAATTTCTCCTTTAACTATTTCCCAATTTCTGCCTTGGTCGATTTTTTAAAACGTAGTATCTTGGTGAAAATAGTGTCCTTCGGAAGATTTAAAAAAATGTCAACCTACATGAACAAGCACAAAAGTTAGACAAACTTTAGAAAGCACCATAATAACAGTATGTTTACTAAAATTTGCATGACAATTGTATAGAAGCTAGGTATAAATGTATATGAGTTGTATACAGTTTTATACAACTGTTTGAGTGAGTCTTTTCCCCTTGATATCTCTTAAATGCACCGGATTCCACCAATTCAAAGTGTCGCCCCGTAATAAAATATTTATGATTATCACCGCCTCGTAACACAAATTTATATATAACATACAATACGAAAATCTTCAGTGCATCATTGTCATAAAGCCACCTCTTTCAAAAGTAGCAGCTAGTGCGCTCTTTGTCACTATTTCTGATTAAGGAAATAATTGCACATAATCTTGTTTGGCCTATCAAGATCATAATCACAAGTTTCATCCCCATGGCACTTTAAACAAAAATAATTGAAAAATCTCTCATCCCAAAGTTCAGTCGTGCACCATTAATCAAAACAATAGACATATCAGGTCTGTCTGATTTGATCACTCTTACTATTAAGTGTTGAATCAGCTGATTTTGAACATATAGTTGCGCTAGATCAAAAAAAAATGCCCAATACATGTATTTTTGAGCATGCTTAACTGCACGTCAAACAACTTCTCCATTAACTATTTTTCAATATCTTTCTTGGTCGAGTTTTTAAAATGTAGGGTCTTGATGAAATTAGTGTCCTTCAGAAGATAAAAAAAATGTCAACCTACGCATAAACAAGCACAAAAGTTAGACAAACTTTAGAAAACACCATAATAACAGTATGTTCATTAAAATTTGTATGACAATTGTATAGAAGTTGGGTATATATGTATATGAGTTGTATACAATCGAATATCTATGTATGTTAATTGTATGTAGGTTGTATTTTTACAGTACATTAATGATATATCTTGAAATAACCGTGGCATGATATAAAATAACAACAATTCTAAAGGTAAGAAAAAAGAGAGAGTCTTGATAAAATTAGGGTTACAACGCCAGAATAGAATGTAGCCTACCTACTGTTGGAAATAATGTGTGTATCTCAAAAGGGAGCTTGTCCCTCATCGGTTAGGAAGAGCTCTATTATCTACTTTATATTAAGCAAGAAAAGGGGACTAGCCTCGCGGGCACAAATAGGGGTGGGCACAAACCGAACCAAACCAAAAAAAACCGACCGAACCGAAATTTTTGTTAATTCGATTTTCGGATTTTGGTTTGGGTTTGGTTTTACATTTTAAAAATTTCGGTTTTACGGTTTGGTTTTGGTTTTGGTTTGGGGTGCTCACAAACCGAACCAAATCGAAAAACTTATATATATATATATATATATATATATATATATATATATATATATATATATTTTCACAACTTTTCTTATATATCTAGTCAATAGTCCAGGCTACCAGGCCTAATATAGGGCTTCTAACTTTGTCAGCTAAAGTGTAAAACACATAATAACATCTCCAGTCCACTAAGCAGTAAGCTTATTGTGTACGTACTAATACTTAATAGGGGTTATTACACTATATACCTATCAAAATGAAACTAATTACCCCACCTACATATTCATAATTTCTATACCCACAAATTTGAAACTATTTACATCCCTACCTATTTCCCCTTCCCCCCTTTCTCTCACCTTCCCCTTTTCTGCCCCTTCCCATTTCTCTGATCTTCCCCATCTCCCCCAAAATCTATCATCCATACACTCCACCGATTTCAAAATTGAGCTTGTATGATTAGATTCTACTTTCTCTCAAATCGGTCCCAAATGTTAAACCCTAGACATTCAAAATTGAGCTTGAAAAACGTTTATAAACGTCGACGGCGTAGTAACAGTCTACTTAATATGTCGCTTGTTCCTGTTGAGGAGACTACGAAGCCTAAGGTACTTTTTTAATTTTTTTTAGTATAAAAAAATACTTCGTTTCACTGGATTTGCGCCAACTGTTACTGACATTTTTTACTTTTAAATGTATACCTCTTCAGTATATCACCCTACTCCTATTTTTTGTAGGTTTGAGATTATTATTTTCCCTTATATAAAATATACTCCCCAAAGATTGCATACGACGTTAATCTTAATATAATTGACGATTTGAAGTCAACCTTGACCCCTATGGTATACCTTTATTAGTATACTGTATACTTCTATAGTATATCCTATGGTATACCTTCTTTAGTATACTCTATACCCCTATGGTATACCTTCTTTAGTATACTGTACCCTATAGTATACCAGTTATGTGTGTATAAATTATTAGGAGCCTTGCTTTAATTGTATACTGTTCACGGTATAACTTGTTAGTATACCAAATTACCTTGTTTCACTGGATTTGCACCCACTATTAATTAACTATATTACTGTCAACTGATCCATGTTGTCCGTTAACCGTTTGGTATACCAGTTATGTGTGTCATTTGATCCGTGTTCACTTTGTGCAACATGTAATAAAAGTTAAGTAGAATTCTTCATATATGTGTGGTTTATAGCAAAGTAATGTATAGCAAGTAATTAGTATTCTGTTGTTTTGTATGTGTTTTCTAGGCTTGGGATTATTATGCTGCACCTTCTAGCTATGATGATTATACTCCTAAGATCAACAATTATGTCAATGTTAACATCGTCAAAGAGTTAAAGGACCACTTGACGAAGTATCAACTTCACATGCTTCGTAGTACCAAGGATTAATTGCTTCCTAAAATGTATCTGTAAGTAGTTCAAAGATACCACGCCTTATGAATTGGAGCGGAGCTGACATGGAGTGTGCTTCTAGTTCTCAACTGCTCAACATATTTGATAACTCAGTTGAATTGGTTAGTTTTCTGCATTTATGTACTTTTGAAGGTATTCTTTTGTGTATTAGTATACAGTACAATTTTGTTTGCACAAGGATGCTTCTCATTTTTGAAGTAAACTGTGAAGATATAGCTATTTATTGCAGTATACCTTTATTAGTCCCACATTGCAAATATAATGTTCCTCACATCAGAATTTGATTCCTTTCAGATAAGTAAGAGCCCAAACAAACCATGTCCAAAAAGGAGTAAAATACAAGTCTTAGGTGTCTATATAAGGACCCATTCTGGTGCATTATGTCCTAAGACATTCCCGAGGTCTGCTTTTGAATCATAAAGTAACCAGCTTTGAGTTCTTCTAGTCCTCACTGAGGTATAAGTTTTTTCTTTTTTTCTTTGTGTTCTATACTTGGTGCGACTGATGTTAAACATGCTCGCTCACATAGATGAGCAGAACACCATGCTGCTCATAAACTATAATTCTATCTTTCATCGAGCGAACTCATTGTAACTTGAACCTGACTGTTTTTTTTGTTTGTATGATTGCAGCATTGACGCACCAGCGATCACATTTCCCTGCAGCTGCCCCCAAGTTACGGACGACTCACGCACTTGAAGAACTCTGTGTGTAAGAGTTTCAGTTTGTAGCTTGTTGATTTCCTCAGGTAATAATCGTTTTTCTTTCAAGAGCAAACTCTTTGTTTCTAATAGACTGCTACCGCAGACCCGCGTATAATCATAAGAATTATATCTCGATATAGGGATTCCCGAATAATAAACGGCTTGCAGTGCTGAATAGCTGGCTATTTGTGCTGCAACTCATATAAAAATCATGATCTGAACACCTCAGTATTAACACAGCTAATTATTTGAAATTCAGACCATAAGTTCTAAAATGCAGCTTGTTTCAGCTTTCGCGCACCCAGACGAAAAAAATTGTATCTTGGTGCAGGAATATCCGAACTATAAGATTTCTGCGGCGTTTGAAAGGAGACTCACAGTGCTACAACATATCCAAAAATCACGATCAGGTAGTTTCTAGATTGAAATAGTTTATTATCTGAAGTCGGACTATGAATTCTGAAATACTGCTTGTTTTAGTTTTCGCGCATCCTGGCGAAAAAAATTGTATCTTGCTGCAGGAATATCCGTACAACGAGCTTTCTGTGGCATTTGAAAGAAGACTCATAGTGCTACAAAATATCCGAAAACCACGATCAGGTAGTTTCTAGATTGAAACATTTTATTAAAACTTCCGAACTGATGCTGAGTGGGAAATGTTATGCCTAGATGCTGAGCGGGTTGTCTATTCCTAAGTCGTAAGAGGTTCAGAGATAAGGTGTATGAAATACTGGTCTGTGTATAAAAGAGAGTACTTCACACCTGGCTTACATCATTGCCTCGTGCTAACTACATATATGTTATGATTTATAAACTGTTTTGGTCGCATTAGTTTTGTTCAATTCCTGCTGAACTTCTGGTTGATATCAAACATAACCAGCTTCTACGTCCTGTACAGATCAAGTCTTATGGGGAAGCAACACTTGCACTTTGAGGCCTGTTGGTGATTGAAATGCGGATGAAAACTCATCTGGTTCTTCTGAAGAGTGTCTAGCAGTTGTTCCCTGGGTTCCATCTCAGCTTCCTTCAACACAAGGAGCTAAAGATCTTGGTCAGACGGACGTTTTAGATATGATGGAAGCTGAAGACTCAGAGGGGATGACAATGGATGTGGAAGACAGCAATGTCGGTGCTGAACAAAGTTCTGTTATCGATGCTGGTGCACTTGGTCTGAACGAAGGGCTACATCAGTGGCAAAGACAACATTGCATGATGCCACAGCCACCCCACAACACATCAACTCCTATTGTTTGGTATCACTGATGGTAGCTATTTTTTGTATACTAAATGATGTATACTAAAGGGTATCCAGTAGCATATTTTTTCGTCGATTTGGTTTGAAATATTGAAACTCAATTGAACTAGTATACTTTTATTTGAGAGTGCTATAATTGTATACAATAGGAAATTATTTACTTTTTCTTGTATTTTGGGAAGGCTAGACCTGCAACATTAAACTGGTATATCATTGCAATATTCTCTAAGTTTGTCCGACCCGAAAAGGATTATATAGCCACGGTAGGAAATTAAATTGGTTATATCTATACCAATTGAGCTTTCATTAAATGGCATAATTATTTCTTAGACGTACTTATTAATTACGTTGTTCATTCTTTTCGACATTAAGGGTATACCTAGTTTCACAAATCAAATCAGTATACCACTAGGGGTATACAATATGGTAGAAAGGTATACAGAAGAAAAGTTGTATACTGCTGCAACCCGACAATATGTTTATTACAGCAGCCTTGACTGCTCTTATTAAACCTTGTATACTCTTGCAAAATAGTGTATACAGACATGTTAAGCAAAAACATTCTAACATGATTTAAAAACTAATATGTAGACACTACACATTACTAATCAGGCAGGTTAGAGTCTTCATTGACTCATTTCTACTTGTGTTTTCTTTCTTTGACCATCTGTAATCTTGCTATGCTTCCGGGTTGGCTTCAGCAACGTGATATTCAAAACGCTTTCTTCATGGTTCATGTTTTTGTTAGAGTCATACTCCCACAAAAGTGCAGCATATCTATACCGAAATCGCTCAATGTTAAAATCACTAGCTTTAATAGGGATTTTCTCAATGAGATGCTCAGCAAAACTAGCTACAAACACTCCACAATCCCTGCACACAAATACATTACACAGAATGTCAAAGCCATATGATTAAAGTGTGTGAAGAGTATACATGGGTGAAAGAGTGCTTACGCTAATGACTGGCTTGGAAGATTTTCAACAAATACAACTTTGTATGGGTTTGTCAAAGCCTGGCTAATGTGTAAGCCGTTGTGCAAGACAATATCTTTCTTCTTATCATAAGATTCAATTTTGCATAAGAATAAAGGAACCACCAAGGCATAAGCCTGCACCATCTCTTCAACAGCTTTAGATTTCTACCGAGACTGCATTGGGTCATATACAACAGATTTTATACTTTCTGAGAATGAATAATAATGTTATGAAGTACTATTTATTCTGATACCTGAATGTAGTAACCTCCTGTGAGAAGAAACAACATCAATATAAGAGACGCGACCATCCCGGCCCTTCTAATGCTCATAACTGCAGCTCCAAAAAGCTCTCCAGCTCCCTATCATCAAATAATCCATTTATTTCCAAAAAGAGACTAGAACGTTATTCGATTCGCGAAAATTGACTACATTTACCTGGCTGGTTATTGCAATTAATAGTGTTGCACCCAATGTTAAGAAAAAGCATTTGATAGTTCTCTGGAAGCCAGTCATGAAGTACAGAATGCACATGAAACACGTCGGATATAGAAGATGAGCTACCATGTCGCACATTGTGCTGCAGACATTGTAGACACTTAATCTATACATGTCTGCTTTCCTTTCTTTCACCAAATACATCTTTTCAAATGGGAAAACATAAACTGCTCCGAAAATTGATGATGAAGTCCAGAAAATACAGATGTAGAACATTAAACCAATCTGCAATGCAGGTTAAATATTTAAACGTATGTTGTATGCTAAAAGGTATACCAGTAAAGTATGTTGTATGCTAAAAGGTATACCAGCTAAGTAATAAAATTACCAAATTTGTGAAACGAAGTAAATTGGTATACCAGTAAAGTATACTATATACTAAAATGTATACCACCTAAGTAAAGTATACTGTATACTTAAAGGTATACCAACTAAGTGATAAAATAACGAAAGTTGTAAAACAAAGTAAATTGGCATATAAAGTATACGGTATAATTAAAGGTATACCAGCTATGTAACAAAATGATCAAATTTGTGAAACAAGGTAAATTGGTATACCAATAAAGTATAATGTATACTAAAAGGTATACCAGCTAAGTAAAGTATAAAGGTATACCAACTAAGTAATAAAATGACGAAATTTGTGAAACAAAGTAAATTTGTACACCAATAAAGCATATTGTATAATTAAAGGTATACCAACTACGTAATAAAATGATCCATTTTGTGAAACAAAGTACATTGGTATACCAGTAAAGTATACTGTATACTAAAAGGTATACTAGCTAAGTAAAGTATACTGTATAATTACAAGTATACCACTAACATAAACAAGGTAAATTGGTCTACCAGTAAAATATGATGTATACTAAAAGGTATACCAGCTAAGTAAAGTATAAAGGTATACCAACTAAGTAATAAAATGACGAAATTTGTGAAACAAAGTAAATTTGTATACCAATAAAGTATATTGTATAATTAAAGGTATACCAGCTACGTAATAAAATGATCAATTTTGTGAAACAAAGTAAATTGGTATACCAGCAAAGTATACTGTATACTAAAATGTATACTAGGTAAGTAAAGTATACTGTATAATTAAAGATATACCAACTAAGTAATCAAATGACGAAATTTGTGAAACAAAATAAATTTGTATACCAGTAAAGTATACTGTATATTTAAAGATATACCAGCTAAGTGCAAATACTTATTGGCCAAAGGGTCGTCATTACAGTCTAATGTAATAGACATTTTAAACGGGAACCGTCCGGTCACAATTTGTTTCTTCTTCTTCTTCGAGAAGTTGCAAGATGAAACTTGGACAGGTGGATCTTTTCTTTTTCCTCAGGTAGGACTCCAAATTTCGACTCCTTCTTTTTCAATTTGATTTCTAGAACTCAAAAACTGAAGTTGAGAATCGGTCCAATCTGCAATATCAAAAGGAATATCCTTTGACTCAGGACAGGCACTAGTTGTTTGACAACTCTTGGCTGCTGCCTTCTCATTAGGATTCCCTGAAGTGAGACAGTGGCACTGAGACCTTGTCAAACTTGTGTCACCAATATCATGTGGATGAACTGCTGATTTGGGCAAAAGAGTACGTGTATCAGTAGGGAGGAGTTGACCAATTTTTTCTTAACAAATTTCTTAGAAGAAACACTTGCAACAGATGGACTAAGACCACTAAGATGAACTTGAGAATCTGGATCACGCAACACTTCACCACTCAACCTTATGTGTTTTACTCTTTTAGAATTGTTTTCTTTAACCCTGATAGCATCTCTATTCATTTGACTAGCACCACCATCATCTCGCATAGCATCAACTTGATCACTTCTACGCACGTCCTAGAGATAAACAGAAGTGTATTGTATAAGAATCTGGAAATATACTATACCAAAATTAGAAAAACCACCTTAGAATCTGGCACACGCTTATCACCCGCAATCAAATCAATTGCTTTTAGAACCTCTGCAATCCTTACATCAACATATTGCTTAACGTAGTAAAATATCACATAAAAGTTAACAGATACAGAAAATGGTACCAGCCTTGGATAACAGCTGTATACTATTATAAAAAATTGTATGCTACAAAGGTATACAAAAGAAATGAGTTCAGAGGAGTTTAAAGGAGTATACCATCATGGTATTCTGCATAATAAAAAGGTATACAACAGAAAAGTCATATACTGTAGTAATTTGATAGTTTAAAGGTACACCAGCTACATAATAAAATTATCAAATTTGTGAATCGAAGTAAAGTGGTATTCCAGTAAAGTATTCCATATACTAAAAGGTATAAGTAAAGTATACTGTATACTTAAAGGTATACTAAGTAATAAAATGACGAAATTTGTAAAACAAAGTAAATTTGTACACTAGTAAAGTATACTGTATAATTAAAGGTATACCAGCTACGTAATAAAATGATCAAATTTGTGAAACAAAATAAGTTGGTATGCCAGCAAAGTATACTGTATTATAAAAGGTATACCAGCTCAGTAAAGTATAATAAAAAGGTATACATCAGAAAAGTCATATACTGTAGTAATTAAAGCTGGTTTATGGTGAATATTTGAACTCCATTAATTAAAGCTGCCAACAACTTTTTTTTTATTAAAATTGAAACTTTACAAGGACAACGAGTCCGTGTCCGATCAAATGGTGCCACATAAAATTGGACGAGATAGAGTAATAATTTTTACAATTAAATAAATTTCTTAAAATGAATACAGGCTTTGGACCAAAGCTACTGGGTTCAGTCGAATGTTATTAAATAAAGGTATACAAGCTACGTAACAAAATGATTAAATTTGTGAAACAAGGTAAACTGGTATACCAGTAAAGTATACTGTATACTAAAAGGTATACCAGCTAAGTGCAAATACTTACTGGCCATTGCCCTTGTGCATTACTTCAGTCAATGATATCAAAGGCTCGTCATCACAGTCTGCTGTAATAGACATTTTAAACGGGAACTGTCCGGTAACAATTTGTTTTTTCTTCTTCGAGAAGTTGCAAGATGAAACTTGGACAGGTGGATCTTTTCTTTTTCCTCGGGTAGGACTCCGAATTTCGACTCCTTCTTTTTCAGTTTGATTTCCAGAACTCAAAAGCTGAAGTTGAGAATCAGACCAATCAGCAGTATCAAAACTTCAACTTCCATTGATACGATATTATGTAGAAAGTATACCGAATTTGTAGCAGAATTACAATTATGTAGAAAGTATACCGAAAGTATACGGTATTATGTAGAAAGTATACGGTATGTTTGAATTCGGGGAAGATCAGGGTAATTTTCGTCGAGATCAGCCGAATTTGGGGGAGATTAGGGGAATTTTGGTAGAGATAGTTTGGAGATGGAGGATTGTGTTCGCTGAATTTTGGTGGAGATAGTTTGGAGATGGAGGACTGTGTAGGAATAGCAATTACTTGAATGGGTAGGTTGGTAATATTTGAAACTAATAGGTAGTGAGTGTAATTAGTTTAGTTTTGGTAGGTATTTATGTAAGTTCCCCTACTTAATATCATGGATCTAAGTGTTTAATATTTTAGTTTGCACCATTACATACCAAGTTCAATTGTCATGTCATTAATCTGATCTACTACAAGATATGTTTAGCTAAATTGTTTTTATTTTCAACTGCTAAGTTTGATTTACTGTTGTACTTATTCTTCTTCGCGCATACAATTGAAAAATAATGATTTTGCCATATTAGTTTATATGTGAAAACCGAACTACTAAACCGAACTAAATCGATTTAAACCGAACCGAATTCTTAAAATTGAATTAATTTTTGTTTGGTTTTTGTTGCTCCCAAACGCACACGCAAGTATACGCGGTCGCCAAGTAATAAAGTGACAAAGTCGAGTATCGTTCCCACGAGGACTATGCAGACTAGTGCTTAATAAACAATTCCCGAACAAACTATCAATGGGTCTTTTTCCAATGATTGTAAGAGTTTTTATACTAAAGTGCAGTAATTAAAGTGCTGGAATGTAATCAAGCAATGGGTCAAAACTTTGGTTGTTAACAATATCAAGGGAGCGATCCAGGGTTAGAATTACGAACAATCCAGTTGATGTATTCAATTGATTTCACTTCTTAAATCCCGGGTTACTAACTGACAGGTTAATTGTAATTATGAAAACCTTTCAGTTCTTCACAATCTATGCAAGCTACTCTAATCCCTGTATGTCTACGGGTTAAATCACATGCACGCATTAACGATCCTGCAATTAGTTAAACTAGGCAAGCAAGTATATGTCTATCCTACCCGCGAATTGATTCCCCGATGCCCGGGTTCACAAACTAGTTCTATTCTTCCTTATTACGTAATTAGGTTCTCTCTTTCAAGTTCAACCCAAAAACCATAGATGATGTATAACTATCGAGCTCTAACAATTATACAAGTTAAATCAAGGAGGAATAAGTAACCCGTTATGGGATTCAATCAATGGAAATCA
Organism: Petunia secreta; assembly: GCA_029990175.1. Lineage (NCBI taxonomy): Eukaryota > Viridiplantae > Streptophyta > Magnoliopsida > Solanales > Solanaceae > Petunia > Petunia secreta. The sequence continues at coordinate 230,796 of JARKIP010000081.1, read as the reverse complement.
ATCTTCAACAATCAACTTTCATGTAAACTCTAACCCCAGAACGTTAGGAATTTAGCCACACATATTCATAATCACAAGGCAAAGATTTGGTGTAATAATGAAATAATTGATGTAATAGATGAAAGATTTGGGAATAACCCTTGTTCAATGAAGTGTGTAGCTCTCAATATTGCTCCAAAGTCAAGAACTCCTTACAAAAACTAAGTCATAAACTATTTATATTGTTTCCAAACCCTTGTAAATAAGTTAAACCCAAAACTAGAAGGAATAGGAAGTAAAACCGCGCATAAGGGGCGCTATAACGGGCGCCCCGCGCACCGAAAAGCGTGCAAACGACCAGAACACGCCTCCAGGCTTCGTGCCTTAAGCCTGTGACGCGCCTTGAAACGCGCCAGCCTCTGCGCGCTATGGATGGCGCGGCGCGGAGGCTGCAGCGCCAGGCCAAAAATTGCTCTTTTCCGCTCCAAACTCGGCTCGTGTCGTGCCTTTGTGTGCTCGATCCAATTCTTCAATCATCATCCAATCAATTCATGCTCAATCAAGCTTCGAAACGCTCCAAATGTATCGCGTAACGACCTACACACGAACAACACAACATCAGCGTAAAACCATATTCACAAGCCACCAAACAAGTGCAAAACAAGCTCAAATGTGCGGAAATATTAAGGAAAAGTAGGCATAAAATGCCGAACATCACCACCCCACACTTGAACCTTTGCTCGCCCTCGAGCACGTCAAAACTAACTTCCCAACCTAGGTAAAACAGGTCTGCCTATGACTATGGTTGATACCGACCATTGAACCAATGCGCACATGACTACCATGGATCCACAACATGCCAACAATTTACCAAACTCAAAAATATGAGAACAACCACCCCAAAATAGCTCAAATGCACAAACTCAACTCAATGCAACCATGCTCCCACAAAATTACACCTATCTACTCAATCAAAAGCCATCAACTTCACCGAATTCATGCAAACCACATGCCCTCACCAATATGAAAGAGAGTGCCCCCCATAGATCACACACAAAAACAAATATCATGAATAGAACGGGGCAATAACAAATGAATTCTCTCACTCTCATGAAAGGCTCACATGTCACACACAACGTACCATAGGCTTGCCCGTAGTGTAGGACTCCACTAATGTAGGCTCTCTCCAATCGGGATTAACAAGGACTTTAGAAAGGTCGTAATGTAGGCTAAGGGGCGGGTAGGATACATATGGTAATAGTGACTACCTCCCTAAGCACTTTAATACATCACATTTATTCCAAACACAAGTCTCAACAAACCACCCAATCACAAGTACCACACATACACCTTCTCAACAAGTAGCATATTTCTTTTCAATCACACACTAGCAAGGACGGGATATCTTTCTCTCTTTTTTTCTTTCTTTTCCACAATTTTTTTCTTCTTCAACTTTGCTATTTTTTTTTCTTTTCATTTCATTTTTTCGATTTCATTAACTTCCATCCTTGCCAATGTTTTCCACTACTTCACAATTTTCATAAGTATTTCCCTTTTATTAGCTCCACTCAAAAGTCTCCCAACATCCAACCACAACTCCAATCATCTACACAATGTCAATAAAGTGCTTAAGGAGTAAGGTCCAAAAGAGTCAATTAAGAACAAATGGGTAGGCTCGGGGTGTGGGTGCCAACAAAAAGGATCAAAGAAATCACAACAACAATTTTTTTCAAGGCATATATGTAAAGGTAGGCAACAAAAGAAGGCCTTGTATCATTTCCCGACTAGAGCAAACCTAGGATTTCGCTTTGCACACACACGGGGCAAGTTCTAGACATTAATATGCAACATGGAGCAAATAAGAACATGCCTCACAACACACATTGCACGCAATCCACACAAAAAGGCTCAATCAACAACTCTCAACCAAGCTTTTAGAATGCAACTTGTGGAAATTTAAGCACTCATGCACAAAAGTTAGCAATCAAGTCAAGCAAGCGGACTCAAGCATCTCAAGGGGGTTGTTCCAATTTTTCCTCTTTTTTTTTTTTCTAAGCATGCATCAAATTAAAACCAAGGACACCACAAATAGCACATGCAATCAAGTCCAAGACCACCGGTATCAAACAAATCAAAGGCACCTAGCATTCTACCTTTTTCCTTAGCCTAGAGTCATCTAAAACTAACTATCCTAATCCTAATAAAAATAAAAACTACCCGGTTCAAAGGTCACCCCGTGGAAAAGAACCGCGGCCATAAGAAAAACCACGGGGCGGATGACATGTACCACTAATAAAACTAAAAGGAAAATCTTTTCGGAATTTTTCATTGGTTTTCTAATTTTTTTTTTTCATTTTTGCATATAGTAAAGCAAGAAACAAATAAAAATAAAGTCAAGTGACAAAATAAAAAGACCTAAGGTACATGCATCCTAAACCTCAAAATAAAAACTAGATAAAAGGGCAGTACCCCACCCCACACTTAAACTAAGCAATGTCCCAGTGCGACAAAGAAGTAAGTGCAAAAGTAAGAGTACAAGAAAACTGCCCTGAAAGCTGGATGGTGCACGGGAGAGTGGACCTAGGCCTCCGCCTCATGATCAGTCTCATACTCACTATCTGGATCATTGGCCACAATATCGGAATCAGTGTTCTCATCCTCACGCGGATCCACCCGTCCAGCCTCAACCTCGCCCAGCAGGACCTTCGAGGTCTCCGTCAACGGGACCTTGCGGTCAATAATCGTCATATCAACGCCCGACTGACGGGCCATAGCCTCTATCATCAAATACTGACGCGCGGCCAAGTTGGCACTTGTCTCCCGCAAATCATCCGCCGTCAGCTTCACCGGTGCTGTGGTGATCACCCCCTTGACCGAGGCAATGTCAAAAGGCCTCCCAAAATCAAGGACAATGCGATCCCCGACCTCATCTGCGGGGACGCCCGCCTTCTCTAAATACCGGGTCAAGAGGTTCCCAAAATACAACCGACTACATGATTTTTCATACCTCTCTTGTTTCATCATTTTCAACATGTAGTACCCAATGTTCACCGGCCTCCCGGTCATGAAAAAATACACCATGCACGCCCGAGTCTTAGTGACCTCAGAATAATGGGAACATGGAAGAATCCGTGCATTTATAAACCGCATCCATACACGCGCCGGCTTGATAAACTGGGAGAAGTGCATAAACGAATGTCGCCCAGCCGCTCCTCGCCCCCACTTATGCGTGGAGCCCTCACCACACAAGGTCTCCCGCAAGGCCGTGTAATCCGGTTTCTTGATGTAATTTCTCAACTCCTCATAATCGGGGTCCGCTACCCCCAAGAAGGCATTCAATGCCGTGGGATCTAACTTCACCTTCACTCCCCTAACCGTCACCATGTTATCATCCCTCCACACCTCATCGGGCTCCCAGTTAGCATAAAGTTCTTGGACCATGTCCAAGTTGGCGGGCCCCGGACTCTCAAACACTGAGTCCCACTTGAGAGCAATGATCTTCTCGGCCACATCTCTAAACTTTTGTAGCACCGGCCGTTTATCAATGGCTTGCTCGGGGATGTACCCCGCAAGCCTCACATTTTTATACCATGTTTGGCAATCTCCCTTCTTCACGAAAGGGAGGCCATACCGAGTCTTGCCTCCGGGACGTGGTATCGGCACCGCGTCCTTTGGAATTTTGGCCTTAGCCTTTGCTTTTGCCTTGGGCTTGGCCGGTGCCTTACCCTTTTGCTTTGAGGAGGAAGGCTCGGTTTGAGGTTCTCTCCTCGGGCCCGCAGTAGATGAAGAACTCGCCTTTTGAGATGTGGCTACCATGGTACCTACACAAACACAAACATCAATGTTAGATGTATAGCTATGCACCAAAAACAATTCAAGCTCAAGGGTACCACCCCACACTTAGCACACACTCTATGTGGCAATCACTTGTTTCAATGGCACGAGCACCCCACACTTGAACAAAACTAGCCTTGGCAAAATATGCCACGTTTTGAATTTTTAAAATCAAGCTAGTGTGGGTGCCTCATGATCAAATCTAGTGTGTATGCAACACCTAATGTTCATTGTAAGCCTGAGGAATGCATTGCTACTCAAGAATTCACAATGTCATTGATATTTCATCTTTGAGGCTTTTTCACAAACACCTAGTGTGCACAACTTTGAACTAGCAATTTCAATTGATTTTGTAATGTGCCAACCCTCCCAATGTGTTGGGAGATCTCTTTTTACAAGTCACAAGGTCTATACTAAGCATCATAGACAATTAAGCATATCAAGATTGAATTTTTATGAAGAAGCTTGTAACTAGTTAAGAGAATCACCCATGAGCAATTATGAAGACAACTTACATGTTATTGAGAAGGAAGAGTAGTAATGTACTTACTTGATGGTGTTAGAAGTGATTGCACAAGATTTGGGATGAGTTCAAGTGTTGCTAGTGAATTAGTGTGTGTGTAGAGAGTGTTTGTAGTGAGAATAAGGGAGAAAAGATGTTAGGAATCGGGGTTATAGGGCATGGGGGATTAAAGAATTTCGGGTCAAACCCGTTGACCCATTTTTCGAACCAAAAATTGGCCCTCCGCGTTAAGCTCCGCGCCGCAAGCCCATCGCGGGCAATTATTTTGACATTCTGCCTAGCCCTCCACGATAAGACCCGCGACGCAGCCCTGTCGCGTGCAAAATTTTTGACTTTCTGCCTAGCTTGGCGCGGGGCGCTCCCAACCGCGCCTAGCTTCTTTGTTTCACTTTTTCTCGCGCGTTGGGAGGCGCGGGGCACTCCCGAACGCGCCCACGAACGTTTTTTTCGCACCGAATTTCGATTCCAAGTACAAACCAAGCGTGGGACATGTCTCGAGATGTCCCATCCCCCTCAATGCATTCATTTCACCTTATTTAGCTCACCCGATTCCTGCAAAAACGACACACAAAAACAACAAAAACGTGACACTATAAAAACAAAAGAAAACTAAACTATTACAAGTACAAACTCGGGTTGCCTCCCGAGAAGCGCCTTATTTAACGTCGTGGCACGACGGGTATAAATCAAGGGTCCCTCAAAGTGATTGAAGTGCGGTGATTCACCGTACCTCCCCAATAGTGTTTCACCCGTTGACCATTAACCAAAAATGTGCTTTCAGAACCCGGGGCTCTCAATGCAACCGCTCCATGTGCGGTAACCCGAACAACTTCAAAAGGCCCCGACCATCTCGACTTTAACTTGCCCGGAAACAATTTCAACCTCGAGTTAAACAACAATACACGCTGCCCGGGCTCAAAAGAGCGATGCTCAATGTGCTTATCATGCCACTTCTTTGTCCGTTCCTTATATAATTTCGCATTTTCATACGCATGGAAACGGAACTCTTCAAGTTCATGCAACTGGAGCATCCTCTTCTCACCCGCTAAGGCCATATCAAAGTTGAGCTTTTGAATAGCCCAATACGCCTTATGCTCTAATTCAACCGGTAAGTGACAAGCCTTCCCATAAACAAGCCTATATGGAGAGGTTCCAATAGGCGTTTTGAATGCAGTTCGATAGGCCCAGAGAGCATCATCTAACTTCATAGCCCAATCCTTCCTCGAGGCATTCACGGTCTTCTCAAGGATTTGCTTGATCTCTCTGTTAGACACTTCCACTTGGCCACTAGTTTGGGGATGATAAGCAGTAGCCACCTTGTGGCGAACCCCATACTTGGCCAATAATTTATTGAAAAACCGGTTACAGAAATGCGTACCTTCATCACTAATGATAGCCCGCGGTGTCCCAAAACGAGTGAAAATATTCTTCTTCACGAACTTCACCACCACACTCGCGTCATTTGTAGGAAGTGCAATGGCCTCCACCCATTTAGACACATAATCAACTGCTACAAGGATATATTTATTGCCCATAGAAGGTGGGAATGGACCCATAAAATCAATACCCCAACAATCAAATAGCTCAATCTCCAAAATATTGTTCAAAGGCATCTCGTGACGCCTAGTAATGGTACCCGTTCTTTGGCAACGATCACATTGCTTCACTAATGCATGAACATCTTTAAATAAAGTAGGCCAAAAGAAACCAGATTGCAGTACCTTTGCAGCTGTTCGATCTCCACCAAGGTGGCCACCATAAGGAGAGGAATGGCAGCTCTGTAGAATCGGCTCTACTTCTTCCCTTGGAACACATCTCCTAGCTAGTTGATCAGCACCTATCTTGTACAAATAGGGCTCATCCCACACATAAAATCTGCTCTCATGAAGGAGTTTACGCTTTTGCTCAGCAGTTGCCCCAGGGGGATACACATCACTCACAAGAAAATTTACCATGTCAGCATACCATGGTGTTTCAGCTTCTTCTAGAGCAAAAAGTTGCTCATCAGGAAATACCTCTTTAATCTCAGGCCCCTCATCTACATGATCTCTATTCTCCAGCCTTGACAAATGATCAGCTACTTGATTCTCAGTCCCCTTGCGATCTCGAATTTCAACATCAAACTCTTGCAATAGGAGAACCCATCGAATAAGTCTCGGCTTGGAGTCCTTCTTTTCAAACAAATACTGGATTGCGGCATGATCAGTGTAGACAACAACACGAGTGCCAACCAAATAAGATCTGAATTTATCAAAAGCATAAACCACGGCTAGCAACTCCTTCTCAGTGGTAGTATAATTGGACTGGGCTGCATCAAGCGTCTTGCTTGCATAATAGATGGAGTGAAAAATTCTTCCTATTCTTTGGCCTAGAACAGCCCCAATAGCATTATCACTCGCATCACACATCAATTCAAATGGCAAAGACTAGTCAGGAGCAATGATGATTGGTGCGGTCACCAACCTTTTCTTCAACTCTTCAAACGCCTTAATACAAGCATCATCAAACACAAATTTCACATCCTTCTCCAACAATTTGCACAAGGGAGTGGAAATTTTGGAGAAGTCCTTTATGAACCGTCTATAGAACCCTGCATGTCCCAAGAAACTACGCACCCCCTTAACAGAGATAGGTGGTGGTAATTTCTCAATAGCCTCTATCTTTGCCTTGTCAACCTCAATCCCTTGCTTTGACACCTTGTGCCCAAGCACTATGCCTTCTTGAACCATAAAGTGACATTTCTCCCAATTCAGCACCAGATTTGTTTCTTCACAACGGCTCAGCACAGCATCAAGATTCTTCAAGCATTCATCAAAAGAGTCACCAACCACTGAGAAATCATCCATAAACACCTCCACAAATTTTTCCACCATGTCAGTGAAAATAGCCATCATGCACCGCTGAAAAGTCCCTGGGGCATTACACAACCCAAATGGCATCCTCCTAAATGCATAGGTGCCATATGGACAAGTAAAAGTGGTCTTCTCTTGGTCTTCAGGGGCTATCACAATTTGATTGTAGCCCGAATAACCATCCAAGAAACAATAATACTCATGGCCTGCTAGTCTATCCAACATCTGATCAATAAAAGGGAGTGGGAAGTGATCTTTCCTGGTGGCCTTGTTCAGCTTCCTATAATCAATGCAAATTCGCCACCTTGTAACAGTTCTTGTAGGAATCAATTCATTGTTCTCATTCTTCACCACTGTCATGCCCCCTTTCTTAGGAACACATTGCACCGGACTCACCCACTTGCTGTCAGAGATAGGAAAAATAATACCAGCATCCAGCCACTTGATGACTTCTTTCTTCACCACCTCCTTCATGATTGGATTTAGCCTCCTCTGCTGCTCTATGGATGGCTTATGATCTTCTTCCAAGAGAATTTTATGCATGCAGAAGGAAGGACTAATCCCTCTAATATCAGCAATAGTCCAGCCAATAGCTCTCTTGCGCTCTCGCAATACCCGCAACACCTTCTCAACCTGCACATCAGACAACAAAGAAGAAAGGATCACGGGCAAAGTATTACCTTCACCCAAATAAGCATAACGTAAATGTGCGGGTAAAGGTTTGAGCTCGAGATTAGGAGCTTTCTCAATAGACGGTTTAGCAGGAGCTAAGGACAACGGTCTATCAAGCTCCTCAAATTTCTTCCACCCTGGGATGAATCTACTCTGCATATTAAGAACCTCCACAAATTCTTCAGTATCTTCATCCTTCAGGATATCATCATCATCACATAAGAGTGCCCTTTCCAAAGAATCAACATTAGAAGCCAAGAATGACCTCTCATCAGCAGTCAACTCATCATCTATTACCTTTACCATGGACAACTCTTCATAATGAGAAGGAAGCTGGGTAGCTCTGAACACATTAAACACAGCTTCTTCCCCATTTACCTTCATGATCATCTTGCCAGCTCTGACTCTAATAACAGCATCAGCAGTAGCCAAAAATCCTCTTCCCAAGATGAGAGGAACCTCAGGATCAGCTTCATAATCAAGAATAATAAAATCAACGGGTAATATGAACTGACCCACTTGTACAAGCACATCCTCAATAATCCCCTCAGGGCATGTCAAAGATCTATCAGCAAGCTGCAGGGTCACAGTAGTGGGTCGTGGCTCACCCAGGCCTAGCTTCCTAAAAACTGAAGAAGGCATCAAATTCACACTAGCACCCAAATCACATAAAGCACGACCAACCTCATGTTCCCCAATTTTCAAAGGGATGGTAAAACTGCCCGGGTCCTTCAATTTCTGCGGAAGCTTGCTTCTAACTCTGGAACTGCACTCCTCAGTAAGTGCAACTGTCTCAAACTCAGTCAACCTTCTCTTGTTAGCAACAATATCCTTGATGTATTTAGCATATTTGGGAACATCCCGCAAAAGCTCCACCAAAGGAATATTTACCTGAATTTGACTCAATATCTCCAAAAATTTCTTGCATGCTGCATCAACTTTCTGCTTCTGAAGTCTCTGCGGGAAAGGTGGTGGTGGTCTCACAATAGCAGACTCGGGCTGCTTTTCGGTTACCTTTTCTGCTTCTTTTTCCACCTCCCTATCAACATTTGGCTCTAACTCACCAACAGGCTTCTTTGGCTTTGGGGGAACTTCCTCAAGTGCTCTTCCATTCCTCAAAGTCACTGCTTGCACAAATTCTCTAGGATTCTTCTCTGTATCACTCGGTAAAGCACCCCGAGGTCTATTATTTTGTGCTCCAGCAAGCTGCCCCAATTGTCTTTCAAGATCTTTCTGTGCATTGCTCAAATCTTTTATTGTTTGTGCCTGAGATGCTGACTCATCTATGAGCTTTTGCTGCCCTGCAAGAATTTTCTTGAGCATATCCTCCATAGTATTAGACTGCTGTGGCTGAGCCTGAGACTGTGATCCCTGCTGTGGTGCATTGTTTTGAGTAAATTGGGCTCTCTCATTACCCTGAAACTGCTCACGGGTATCTCTCCAAGAAAAATTTGGGTGATTACGCCAACCCGTGTTATAATTATTACCATACTGATTTCGGTTTTGGCCCTGTGATCTGTTCTGATTACCCACATAATACACTGATTCTGGGTTAGAGGGACAAACCTCAGTGCTATGATCCTCACCACATACCTCACAAAAGGCCTGAACTTGCTGCACTGGAGCTGGTTGTGGCTTTGCTTGGAGAGCCAGCTTGCTGATTTGATTGGAAATTGCATCCATCTTCGCTCGCAACTCTGTGATTCCATCTAGTTGAAGTACCCCATCAGCTTTCTGTGTAGCCGCTCTGCTAGCCCCCTCACTAAATATATTAGCTCTGCCATCACCCTGCCAATCAGGATTGCTCTGTGAAAACTTATCAAGTAAGTCATAGATCTGTTCAAAATTTAAGGCCAGCACTTGGCCTCCAGCAGCAGCATCAACCACAATCTTAGTCTGTTGGTTCAATCCCTCAACAAAAGTGTGTGCAATAACCTCATTAGTTTGATTGTGGTGAGGACAATCTCTCAATAACGCTTTAAATCTCTCCCAGGCTGCATATAATGATTCGCCTTCAAACTGCCTGAAGGACAAAATGGCACTCCTCAACCTGGCCGTCTTAGCCGACGGATAAAACTTAGCCAAGAATTTCTTAGCTAAATCCTCCCAAGTAGTGATAGACCCAGGCTTTTCAGCCTTTAACCACTTCCTTGTTGTCCCAATCAATGAAAATGGGAACAACGTCATTCGCACATAATCAGTAGGCACACCTGTCGGTGTATAAGTATCACTGATCTCCAGAAAGTTCTGCAAGTGTTGCTGCGGATCTTCATGCAGGAACCCACCATATTGCCCCGTCACATGCAGCAACTGAATCATGCCGGGCTTGATCTCAAAGTTCCCAGTAATAGCAGGCTTCACAATACTTGACTCTACTCCTTTCAGACTAGGAAGAGCCACATCTCGCACTGCTACTGTTTGTTCTTCAGCCATTTCAACAGGAAGAGATGCAAGTACGATTGCTAATGCTTCTCGATCTCTCGCTTCTTTCCTTGTCTTCCTCAAGGTTCTTTCAGGCTCGGGATCAAAAGGTGCGAGTGATTCGTCCTTTTTGTTCCTTTGCATTCAAAACCTATTGCCTGAAACAGCACAAGAAACTCAACAAAAAATTAAACCTGAATAGCAATTAAGTAATTGTTCAAAAGTAATTAGTCCGTAATTAGTCCCCGGCAACGGCGCCAAAAACTTGTTGCTCCCAAACGCACACGCAAGTATACGCGGTCGCCAAGTAATAAAGTGACAAAGTCGAGTATCGTTCCCACGAGGACTATGCAGACTAGTGCTTAATAAACAATTCCCGAACAAACTATCCAGGGGTCTTTTTCCAATGATTGTAAGAGTTTTTATACTAAAGTGCAGTAATTAAAGTGCTGGAATGTAATCAAGCAATGGGTCAAAACTTTGGTTGTTAACAATATCAAGGGAGCGATCCAGGGTTAGAATTACGAACAATCCAGTTGATGTATTCAATTGATTTCACTTCTTAAATCCCGGGTTACTAACTGACAGGTTAATTGTAATTATGAAAACCTTTCAGTTCTTCACAATCTATGCGAGCTACTCTAATCCCTGTATGTCTACGGGTTAAATCACATGCACGCATTAACGATCCTGCAATTAGTTAAACTAGGCAAGCAAGTATATGTCTATCCTACCCGCGAATTGATTCCCCGATGCCCGGGTTCACAAACTAGTTCTATTCTTCCTTATTACGTAATTAGGTTCTCTCTTTCAAGTTCAACCCAAAAACCATAGATGATGTATAACTATCGAGCTCTAACAATTATACAAGTTAAATCAAGGAGGAATAAGTAACCCGTTATGGGATTCAATCAATGGAAATCAATCTTCAACAATCAACTTTCATGTAAACTCTAACCCCAGAACGTTAGGAATTTAGCCACACATATTCATAATCACAAGGCAAAGATTTGGTGTAATAATGAAATAATTGATGTAATAGATGAAAGATTTGGGAATAACCCTTGTTCAATGAAGTGTGTAGCTCTCAATATTGCTCCAAAGTCAAGAACTCCTTCCAAAAACTAAGTAATAAACTATTTATATTGTTTCCAAACCCTTGTAAATAAGTTAAACCCAAAACTAGAAGGAATAGGAAGTAAAATCGCGCATAAGGGGCGCTATAACGGGCGCCCCGCGCCCCGAAAAGCGTGCAAACGACCAGAACACGCCTCCAGGCTTCGTGCCTTAAGCCTGCGACGCGCCTTGAAACGCGCCAGCCTCTGCGCGCTATGGATGGCGCGGCGCGGAGGCTGCAGCGCCAGGCCAAAAATTGCTCTTTTCCGCTCCAAACTCGGCTCGTGTCGTGCCTTTGTGTGCTCGATCCAATTCTTCAATCATCATCCAATCAATTCATGCTCAATCAAGCTTCGAAACGCTCCAAATGTATCGCGTAACGACCTACACACGAACAACACAACATCAGCGTAAAACCATATTCACAAGCCACCAAACAAGTGCAAAACAAGCTCAAATGTGCGGAAATATTAAGGAAAAGTAGGCATAAAATGCCGAACATCAGTTTTGGTTCCTAATTTTACCAAACCAAAAACCGAAATGTTCTAAACCGAACCGAACGCCCACCCCCTAGGCGCAACAATCGAGCTTCAAAGGAAAAATGGGTCGCTTCCCCCACCCTGCGTGCAAATAATACACGAGGTCTGGTCCATACCACCTTTTTTACAAAACTATCATTTTGTTTATTTTGGCTTACTAGAAAATGGACAAAACTAGCTGTTAGGGTATTTACTACTTGACAGTTACAATTTTCCTATACTAGCTGTTGCAGATCACTAAGAAAATAGCTGTTACAGATTTAATTCACAAACTAGCTGTTAGGAAAATCAATTTCATAATTCTGCTCATTATGGTTTTCAAACAAGCCGTTGGAATCTACTCTTATATAAGCTGCTCCTTTGCTGAACCAAAAACACAACTCAGAAAACAATCACTATCCTTCTTCCGTTCTCCACATTGTTGGGTATACGCTAAATATATTTCTGCTAGTTCTGCATCCCAATATTCTAATTGGAAGAGCTTGTTGAATCCTGGGAGACACGCCTATTATTGAAACAAATTATAAACTGTGGGACGAAATATCCTAAGGACAGTGCTTGCACACCTCAAGCTTAATTCTATCTTTTGCTTCGCATAGCAGTTTTTATACAACAATCTTAGGATATTTCGAACTGCTTCCATGGACTATACCAATCCATCTAATGTTGTCGATGCTATTGCTCCTGCTTTGCAAACTGTTTCAGCTGTTGTTTCAGCCACCGTCACCTATGCAAAGTTGTTTCCTGATGTCTCAAAAGTTGAAATTTTTGCTGGAGAGAATTTTAAGCATTTGCAGGCACATATATACTCTATCCTAGATATGCATGATGTTGCTTTCGCCCTCACTGATGCTAAGCCAAATGAAGGATCCTCGAAAGAGATAGAGCTTTGGACTCATGCTAACAAGGTATGTAGGCATACTATAATTTCTGCTCTTTCTAACGAACTATTTGATGTTTACGTTTCATACATAGAGGCAAAAGAGATTTGGGATTCAATGATTACGAAGTACACTGCTGAAGATGCTACCAAACAAAAATTTGTTATTAGAAATTTCTATAAATGGGAGATGACAGAGGACAAAGACATAACAGCACAAATCAATGAATTTCATAAATTAATTGAAGATCTAAAAGCTGAAGATATATCTCTGCCTGAAAAATTTGTTCCGGGCATATATACTTATTGAAAAATTACCCAAGTCTTGGAGCGACTACAAACAACAATTGAAGCACAAGCACAAGCAACTTATACTAAAGGATCTGGTCAAACACATTTCAATAGAGAATACCAACCGCAAGCAAGCTGATGTTGACAAAGGAAAGCAGATAGCAACGGAAGCTAATATTGTAGAAGACAACAAGCGGTTCAACAAGTCGGCAAACAGGTATAATAAAGGTCATGGTTATATACCCAAAACCAATAACCAAACCTTCAAGAAAAAAGGTAATTGTTATGTGTGTGGCAAGCCTGGCCATCATGCTGCTCAATGCCGGAAAAGAGCTGGGAAAAAGGACAACCCCGCTAAGCCTAAAGCACATTTGGCTGAAGCGGATGATATAATTGTTGCGGTCATTTCCCAAGTGAATCTTGTGGCCAATGTGAAAGATTTGGTATTAGACTCTGGTGCTACAAGGCACATTTGTGCTAACATAAAAGATTTTGTGTCATACACCCAAGTTGAGGGAGGAGAAGAAGTTGTCTATCTTGGTGATTCAAGAACTACACAAGTTCTTGGGAAAGGAAAAGTTCTCCTTAAAATCACATCTGGCAAAACTTTGGCATTGAGTGATGTATTGCATGTTCCTAATATCCGAGCCAATTTGGTCTCAGTGGGATTATTAGGTAAAGTTGGAGTGAAGGTTTCTTTTGAATCTGATAAGGTCGTGTTGACCAAAAATAACACTTTTGTTGGCAAAGGATATTATAACCATGGCTTATTTTTACTCAATATATCTGAAGTTATGAATGAAAATGTTAGTTCTTCTGCTTACTTGATTGACTCTTTTAATTTATGGCATGCTAGATTAGGACATGTTAGTTTATCTTATATTAAAAAAATGCACTCTGAAGGTTTAATATCTAATATTAATTATTCAAATATTGTTAAGTGTGAGATTTGTGCTGAAGCTAAGTAAACTAAGAAATCTTGTGTATCTGTTCTTAGAGAATCTGAGTTATTAAGCTTAATTCATACTGATTTGGGAGTTTGAAACAGACTATGACAAGAGGAGGTAAAAGGTATTATGTGACGTTTATAGATGACTTCTCAAGATATACAAAAGTCTATTTATTAAGGAATAAAGATGAAGCATTTGACATGTTTCTAGCATATAAATCTGCAGTAGAAAATTAGTTAAATAAGAAAATCAAAAATAGAGGAGGTGAATAGGTCTTGTTAAATGACTATTGTGAAAAAGAATGGATAATTCACGAGATAGCACCTCCATATTCTCCTGAGTCGAATGGTGTAGCCAAAAGGAAAAACATGACTTTAAAAGAAATGATGAATTGCATGCTAGTAAGTTCAAATGCATCTGACAATCTTTGGGGTGAAGCTATATTATCGGCCTATCATTTACAAATAGAATTCCTTACAAGAAAACTGAAAATACTCCTTATGAGTTGTAGAAAGGTAATCCCACTAACTTAAAATATCTGAAAGTGTAGGGGGTGTTTAGCTAAAGTTATGCTGCCAGATCCTAAGAAAAGGAAAATAGAGTCTAAGGTATCTATTTGTATGTTTATTAGTTATGCTGATAGTAGTGCTGCTTATCGATTTTTAGTAATTAAAAGTGACTTAATCGAGCGTAACACTATTATTAAAACAAAAAATACTGAATTTTTTGAAAAGTGTTTTTCCTTTAAAGTCAAATAATATTTCTCATACTCCTATTAGTCAAAATTATGATAATTATCTTGATCCTATGGTTCAAAATGACTTTGGCAGTGATGATTTACGTAGAAGTAAAAGACAAAGGAAGGAAAAATCTTTTGGAAATGAATTTTATACTTATCTTGTGAATAATGATCCTTTGATATATTCTGAAGCAATTTATTCTCCTGATGCTTTGTTGTGGAAAGAAGCTATCGATGTAGAAATTAGTTCTATTTTGAAAAATAAAACTTGGATATTGGTTGATTTACCACAAGGAGCTAAACCAATTCGTTGCAAATGGATTTTCAAAAAGAAACTTAGTCCTGACGGCTCCATTGAGAAATATAAAGCTAGACTGGTTGCAAAAGGTTTTACTCAAAAATAAAATGTTGATTATTTGGATACATATGCACATGTAACTAGAATTTCCTCAATTCGTGTTTTACTTGCTTTGGCTTCTATTTATAATCTTTTTATTCACCAAATGATATTAAAACTGCATTTTTAAATGGTGATTTAGAAGAGGAAATATATATAAAGCAACCTGAGGAGTGTATAGTAAGTGGCCAAGAAAATAAAGTTTACAAATTGCTTGAATCTCTTTATGGGCTAAAACAAGCGCATAAACAATGGCATGAGAAATTTGATCAAGTTTTTATTAATGATGGTTTTTCATCGGTAGAAGGTGATAAATGTGTTTATACAAAATGTGTTGAAGGTATTTGCGTGATTATATGTCTTTATGCGGATGACATGCTTATTTTCAGTTCTAATCTAGAATTGGTACATGAAACTAAACGTTTTTTGTCTTCAAATTTTGAGATGAAAGACATGGGGGAAGCTAATGTCATCTTAGGAATGAAAATTATAAGAGATAATATTAGTTTGTTTTTACCTCAAGAGCATTACGTCGAGAAAATACTTAAGAAATTTGACAATTTTGATATGGTTCCTGTGAGCACTCCTTTTGATCCTAGTAGTAAATTAAAAAAAAAAAGAAAAAAGAACAAAGGTGACACGGTTGCTCAAAACAAATATGCTCAAATAATTGGTAGTTTAATGCATTTGATGAATTTTACTCAGTCTCATATTGCATATGATGTGCGTAGATTGAGTAGATATACTCACAATCCGAGTCGTGATAATTGGAATGCATTAATAAGAGTATTGAAATATTTGAGAGGTACCATGAACTATGGTATTAAATATAGTGGATTTCCCACTGTCTTAGAAGGCTATTGTGATGCTAATTAGATCTTTGATTCAGAAGAGACAAAATCCACGAGTGGATACGTGTTTACCCTTGGGGGTGGTGTTGTTGCATGAAAATCGACTAAACAAACATTATTAGCCCGATCTACCATGGTAGCTGAGTTTGTAGAACTTGAACTGGCCGCCAATGAGGCGGAGTGGTTTAAAAACCTCTTAGCAAGTATCCCACTGGGGATTAAACCGACGGCTTCTGTGTCTATGCACTGTGATAGTAAATCCGCAATAAATGTTGCGAATAATAAATCTTACAATGGGAAAAGTCGACACGTTCGATTGAGACATAAAATGATAAAGCAACTGCTAAAGGATGGGATTATGTCCATAGATTATGTGAAGTCAGAATTAGATTTGACCGATCCTCTGACTAAACCATTGGGTAGATAAATGATAATTGAAACATCGAGGGGAATGGGACTTGTGCCAATTGGAGAAGATCAACAATGATAGAAACCCAATATATATGATTAGAGATCCCATGAAGTAGGTTCATATGAGTAAACAAGTCATTAGTTGATCAATTATGCACTATTAAAATATGTCCTTCCTATGATGTGTGGATATAGTGCTAAAACTACAAGGAAAAGTGAGGCTGAGTTATTAAACTCTTAATTCAATCCATAGCCTTTATAGGTGGTGTATTGCACTGCAAAATACAATTGATGGATGGATCTATATGAGTGTGGAGTGGGGCCGCTCATATGAAGTTCATGGCAAGAATTTCTAGAGCACTCATGAAAATCAGGCATGCGCATGACCGATAAAGCGCAAAACCACGATAACAACAGAAATTGTGGGGGTATAGTATGATGAATAAGAAACTTGGCTTACACTAAGAATACTGGTTCATAGAAGTTATTAACTTCACCAATTATTCTGTAAGTTAAATCTTATTTTATCTATGTCTGGTTCATAGTCCAAAAAACACCATGAATTCCACTATGTTCAATACCCAGCAAAATATTCTCGTTCTATTTTAAAGTTTTTACTCTTTGATCCTGTTTCAAAGCTATCCCTTTTGAGATATGTGGGGGACTATTGGAAATAATGTGTGTATCTCAAAAGGGAACTTGTCCCTCGTCGGTTAGGAAGAGCTCTATTATCTACTTTATATTGATCAAGAAAAGAGGACTGGGCTCGCGGGCGCAACAGCCGGGCTTCAAAGGCAAAATGGGTCGCTTCCCCCCCACCCTCCGCGCGAATAATACACGAGGTCTGGTCCATACCACCTTTTTACAAAACTATCATTTTGTTTATTTTGGCTTACCAGAAAATGGTCAAAACTAGCTGTTAGAGTATTTACTACTTAGCAGTTACAATTTTCCTATACTAGCTGTTGCAGATCACTAAGAAAATAGCTGTTACAGATTTAATTCACAAACTAGCTGTTAGGAAAATCAATTTCATGATTCTGCTTATTATGGTTTTCAAACAAGCCGTTGGAATCTACTCTTATATAAGCTGCTCCTTTGGTGAACCAAAAACACAACTCAGAAAACAATCACTGTCCTTCTTCCTTTCTCCACATTGCTGGTGTACTTTAAATATATTTCTGCTAGTTCTGCATCCCATTTTTCTAACTGGAAGAGCTTGTTGAATCCTGGGGGATACGCCTATTATTAAAACAAATTATAAAGTGTGGGGCGAAATATCCTAAGGACATTGCTTGCACGCCTCAAGCTTAATTCTATCTTTTGCTCCGCATAACAGTTTTTACCCAACACCTACCTCTATTTACCAACAATATTAGGGAAGCACCTAGGTGAGTACTATAATTTGAAATGATTTATGGATTAGTACACATAAAAAAATCCCCACAACAAATAGACCATCCACACTGGAGTATGAAAAGAATAAAGCTAAGAATCTGTTAACTAACAAAATCCTAGTAATTGATTTACAAAGGCACTAGTAACAAACTACATAAACACGTACATACATTATATATACAATTGCGATATATGTAGTTAATTTGGCTTGTTCGAACTTTTTAACATACATTATATTGATATTAAACATATATTTTTCCTTACTCGATACACTACAATTACACATGGCATACAATTCGTACATGTATGACAAAACAGTACTTCATGGTGGCTGGCTACAGTGATTATATAGACTGACTTTTGGGAAGTGCACTCATGATTGTGGGAACAACATAGAGTGGACAATCCAGTACCATTAAAAAGCTGGAAATTTTAGAGCTGATACTCCTTTTAGTATCCTGCTTGTGTTTTTGTGTCAAATTATTGATAATACATATCTAAGTTTTGTCCTTGGCTGATCTGTGATTTCTGTTTGCAAATTATAACAGATAAAAAAAGAATCTTTTGTTGTCTATTTTCTATACAGCTGCCTCAATATGCCATTTCACATTTTCACCTGGCTCGATATCGTGATCAAAACTATATTCAATGCAACTGTCTTTAAGTCTGGATTTGATATGCAGATTTTTCAGCTAGAATTTTTCATTTCTTAGAAAATTGTATAAACTGTTAACATGTTTCGTTTGAATTAAACCATTTTAATGTGAAGTAATAATTATGCAAAGTTACCACCTATAATTGTAAGTTTATGCTCAGATAAACCAGGTAAGTCCCTGCTCCCCTCTGTTTAGATTCGCTTGGCTTGAAGTGTCACTCTTCTGCCTGCCTCTGTTTTTGCATGATGAGAATAACAAAGAAGCAAATAAGAGATGATATACTAGTATTACAATTCTGATAGCTAGTTTTGATAAGGCACTAATGAGTAATATGTAACAAATGAAGTAATTGTCAATTATATTAACCTCTTGTTATTCATTTCCTCTTGTTATATCCTCTAATGGTGATATTAACCAATAAAAGATCACACCATTTGCTCGAAGGAAAATTAGTCACCTTTCTGTTTAATATTTAAGTGATGTCGGTATCTTTGATTCATGGACCCATTAGTTAGAGACCAAAATGAAGATTGTAAATGTGAATCCAGGACATTTATCTTTCCAAAAAAAATCAATAGGAGGATTATAATCAGGTTGCCAGCATAACACATATGTTTGTGACAGCTTTAGACTATTATTTCGTTAATTAGGTAAGCCAAAGACTTTTTGAGGTACCAGACTATAAGCCAAGTGGATGAGAAGTTCAACTACACAGGTCCTTACGTAACAAACAAAATCTTAAAGACATTGTTGCATGCATTTATAACCTATATATATAGCAACAGACTTAAAGCCAATACCACATCCTACATTGATTCTACATATATTCTTCTTTAAGCTTATCTGCATAAAAAAATGGCTCAGCATTACCAACTCTCCTCCATCTTACTACTTTCATTTCTCAGCTTATGCTTCATGCATGACCACATAACTGGTGCAACAGCACGTCGTCTTCTAGAGACGCCCTTCCCTGAGATTCCTAAATCAGAATTTCCCAAAGTTCCAGCCTTACCAAAGCCCGATATCCCAACTGTGCCGAAACCTGAGCTTCCAACCATACCAAAGCCTGAAGTTCCAGCCGTTCCAAAACCTGAGATTCCTGTTATGCCAAAGCCTGAAATACCGACTGTGCCAAAGCCACAGCTACCAACTGTCCCAAAGCCTGAGGTACCAACTTTTCCAAAGCCTGAATTACCAGATGTGCCAAAACCCGAGCTACCAGCTGTCGTAAAGCCTGAGTTACCAACTTTTTCCGAAGCCCGAGGTCCCAGCTGTGCCAAAGCCTGAGCTGCCAGCTGTCCCAAAGCCAGAATTACCAACTTTGCCAAAGCCTGAGATCCCAGTTGTGCCAAAGTCCGAGCTATCAGCCGTCCCAAAGCCAGAGTTACCAACTGTGCCAAAGCCTGAGATCCCAATTATGCCAAAGCCTGAGGTTCCTGCTGTTCCAAAACCTGAGTTACCAGCTTTGCCAAAAGTTGAAGTTCCAATTGTGCCAAAGCCCAAGCTTCCTGCTATGCCCAAGCCTGAGATTCCTAATGTGCCAAAGCCTGAAATTCCAGCAACGCCAAAACCCGAGTTTCCACCCATGAAAAAGTCAGAAATCCCAACAATGCCAAAGACTGAGCTTCCTCCAGCAATGACAAAGCCTGAAGTACCAACTTTACCAAAGCCTGAGATACCAATTGTGCCAGAGCCTGAGATCCCAGCTATGCCAAACCCTGAAATCCCAGAGCTACCAAAGCCAGCAGTTCCAGCTATACAAAAGCCAGAAATTCCAGAGCTACCAAAGCCAGAAGCAGTCCCAGCTATCCCAAAGCCTGAAGTTCCAACTATCCCAAAGCCTGATATTCCAACTATGCCAAAACCTGAAATCCCAGAACTGCCTAAACCAAAGGAGATACCTTTTCCTTCACTTTCTCCACCACACAAACCGACTACTCCTTGAGTAATTATATGATCTTGTTCACTCTATTAGAAGGTACCTCAGTGATGTTTTAATTTGAGATTGCTATCTTAGCCTATGAAGTTTTCTTCATGGGCCATACTATGGAGTTAGTGGCAGGACATTCTGGATACCTTCTGCTAGGGGTTGAATATAATTTATTTATAGTATGTGATCTATATGTACCATGTTCCAGTACTGGTAATTAAATTATACGAGAGTTTTATGTAATTTTTATACTTTGTAATAAAGTTATGATTTCTTTCACTTTCTTGAGTTACTCCGGTTTGAGTCCTAGTCATGTTAACCATCTCTGATGCTGCTCAATCGTCGTTAGTTTCTCGACTCTTTTCCCCTCAGTTTTCCTTTAACCTTACTGTCTTCAATCTCATTTCAAGAGTACTATGGAATGGATGAATTAGCATGGATAAGCGCGTATAAAATCATTTCCAAAATTATATACGTCTCACAGTTTAGTGTATCTTTGAACTATTAAACTGAAGATTTAAACTAATGCTCCTTTGTCCTTTCTGTTTCATTCATCCTAATGCACATATGATCCAGTTATCGCGATTTCGCCTGCTCTAAAAGAAAGATAAAAACAATGGGACTACTTTGTTCCTCTCAAGGGCCGGGAAGGCTTGTGTTTGTTAGCCAATTGATAGATTTGACCACACGAACTAGCTAAAATGCTCAAGAAACTGAAGAAATCTGTTTTTGCTTTTGCTTTTGACTTTTTTTTTTTTCCAACCCAAGTTCCAAGAGTAAAAAAATAAGAAGTGCTATGAAGGCCGGGAAATTTGATGAATGAGACTTGCCTTATTTTATGCTTTTTCGTTGGTATTAAATTTCATTTACTGCAAATCCCTCTATGTCATTGAATGAATGTACAATCTTAAGTGTTTTGCTTATGTAGTTTGGGAAGTCAAACTGTTTTTCTTTACAGCCATTTTCTTAAAATCTTTTTAATTATTTGAATTATGAATTGTATTGACTTATACTATAGTACTTGATCACGTCCAACTATGTCCTACAAAAGGGACTAAGCGGTCGCAGCAAATATAGCTCGGTACTGAAGTCTCGAGGTCGAATCCCACAACGAACACTCCAAATCTAGTTGTTATTCTAACTAATTTATCTAACCAATTAACTCCCAAGATTTGTATTTGAATAGTGGTTTCAACGTAACAACTAATTAACACTAAAGTAAGTAGTAAAATATTAAGAAATATTAATCAAGGATTTAAAAGCCTGGGATTGATTGATCCAACTCCTACCTATGTGTTAGAATAATTCTTTTAACAAATTCAACTTGGTTTATTCCTATTGAACACTTGTTCCAATTATACAACTATTCACTCCCATGTAATAGTAGTAACTTTCACTAACCAATTTTTCAATTAATTAATGAAGATACTTAGGACTACAAGTTTAGTTCACAATCAGGATCAATGGTCACAAATCACCTTATTGACAACCTAAGTAATACCTTGGTTTTACGTTGAAATATTGCTAAGTGTTTAACCCAAACCTATGAATCTATCCCTAGACACACAAGAATAATGGGAACAATCAATTGGGGGCCCTTCCAATTAATAGCAATCAAAACATAAACACTTAGATAGGAAGGATTCACAAGTCTCATTCATTGAAATAAATATTCTAACACATAAGTATTGGAGTGGTTCAATCAACCATAGAATGGGTGAATTAATCACTCATGTTCATGATAGTCACATCAAAATAATTCATGAATGAATAAATTACAAAAAGTAAGGAAGAATTTAGGAAAAACTCGTGTTCTTGAGGTCTCCAAAGCTCGAGCCTCCTTTTTGCCTCTTTTCCAGTGTCAAAAGAAGCTTTTCTACCCTGTAGGAAACTAAGCAAAAGTACCAAAAACCCTTAAAATTTCGCCTAACAGCTTTGTGCTTCGGGTGCCACGCAGACTTAATTTTTTCAGCAAATTCAGCTCGCGTGGCGCTCACGTATTTGGCCTAAATGCGCTGAAATTTCTATTCCATTCCTAAGCAAAGACTCTATTTCTTCCCCGTGTCACTCGCGTGGCACACGAATCACTTGAACTCTTCAACATCTTCACTTTTAGCTCCAAAACTAACACTTTCTTGCTCAATTCACCATGTTCAAATTCGACAACACCAAACAACTCAATTAGTATCAAATCTTGAGAATTTTGTATATAAACTCTTAGATGTACTATCATAACATGGTAAAAATACCCTCAAAATATAGGTAAAATAGCCAAATATCAGTATTCCTCAATTCTCATGTAGTGTTAAATGTGTAAGTTCTATTTATTAAAAAAAATAAAGAATCTATGGCCGAATTTACACCGAAAATGAAGAACAGCATAGAGAATTTTGAATGATCCACATTGTAAAATGAAGAGTTCAACCCCAGCATTAACTTGCATGCACTATTATATTCACATCTTCTTACAAATTTCTACTCTATTTGCCAAAATTTAGGGAACCAATGGTACTTTATTTCCAACACAAATCTTATTTTTCCAACATTTTAACACTATTATCTTCTGTTAAATATCAAATGATATGCTTAAAAGACTTGTCCCCAATTCAAGTTTAAGAAGCATTTACACATCAATATTTCGTTTGATCTAATCTCCCAAGCCAAAAGTTGCACTTTGAACAATTAGCTCAATACAATATTAACAATTCATTCAGCTGACACTAAAAAATTTCAGAATAATCCAAACAATATTGTTAAAATAAGAAGTTTTATCTATCTATCTATCTATAATCTATATATCTATATTTATATTTATATTTATCCACTATACTACTGGGAAGCCCCAAAAGATAAAAAATCAAATGACCAATATATCCTTTATAAATACATTATTCCCTTAATTAATTAATTTTAGAAAAATGTGGAGAAACTAAACTACCATATGCAAATTACAAGACTGCCTGATACTTTTTATATCATGGAACTTTTTTGTCTTCTCGACCAATTTATTATGATACATATTACTATCTCCCCATATATTAATTGAAATATATAGGAAATATCAATGGTTACATAGATTTATTCATTCAATCTGCTTTGCAAAGTATGAATGTATCAATACATTTTCAAAGAAGGTGTTTGATCTAACTAAACCGTAAATGGAAAAAAAAAATATTATCAAGAATGTCATTTTCCGCAGCGGTAGCTTTGGTACTCTTTATAATAAAAGTTGTATTGTTTGGGTCAGTTGATATTTTTTCTAAATCTTGCTATTTTAATATATAATATTCTTGGTTCTAATTAGAGTTCTTTTTTGAATGAGAGAAGTTCCATCTCGACATGCATGCTTTATTATTATTATTATTTTTTGGTGTAATTGGAGCACAATTTGAAATTAGATAATTACAGTTTGACCTAATTGCAGTTCTGCTAATATCAGTGTGTTATCTTCCTTTTCTTTGACAAATTTATACTTTTGAATTCTAAATTAGAAAACAAGTAGATGTATTTCAAGATATAACACTATTAAAGGAATGTGTCTTTCTCCTACGTTTTAAAGTTTGATTGATTATTGTATGTCTTAAGATATCTAACTAACTAATTTGATATTGACAAATAAGTTATCATTTAACTATTCACATTGATTATTCACGAAACTTCACATACGTGTCGAAAAATTAGTCATATTAAAAGCACAAAAACTTTTAGAAATATTGATTGAATTTTTTCCTCCTTATTAAAAAATTCTACAATAAATAAAATTGTCATTATTATTTTTTTTATATTTTATTTATTACATTTATTTTCTCCAAAATTTAGTCCTAATGTTTAGTAATTTGAGATTAACTAAAACTTCAATTTGAGATTAACTAAAACTTCCTTACTGATCAATCTTCTTCATATATAGGACTCTAACTATTAATATGTCTTTGGAGTTGGTTATGATTTTGTTTAGGTAAAATATATTTTTTTTGTATTTGATGTCAACGGAAGGATTACACACAATCCATGAACACACAGTTCGCCCAGGGTCTAACCGTATTTGTTTCACTAGTCTACAATACAATCACATGTTTGAAACACGAACTGTAACGATTAATTCACAGTCTATGACGTACCTGGTTATAGAAAATGGTTCCAATTCGTAGAAGACCGTTCTTCTTAGAATCTTCCTTTGAAGTTCTTCACACATGAAGATGAGAGTTTGAGAGAGAAGACATGGAGATATTTTCATAGGTTAGGACTCCTATTTATATTTCTGAAATAGACACAACTCTTTGAGAAGTTTTTCAAGGGTTGTGTCTTTTCTCTCTCTTTTTCATATATTATAATATATATATAACAAATATATATTTATGATTTGTACGTGGATCGGGTTGACCCATATGGGTGCCCCTAATCCAATTTCCAACATCAACTCTCGTTCTCATACTGTAACATCCATACATGACGAGCAGACCGTGTGACCAGTGCATACTTCGAGAGCTCGGTTGTTATACATCTGTTAGGAATATATAACATCTCGATTACGGAACCTTGGAGTAGATTGCAGTATGCAGTACCCTAGATCATTTATCACATTCACATTTCTCACAATCTCTTTGTATTAATTTGAGTTCATCATTATGTTATTATATTCTTGTCCCAAAGACAAACATAATGGGTCGACCAATGAACACAATTAATGTGATAATACTCATTAATGGTCTTCCTCATCTCATGAATCTCTTAATCTCAATTTGACTTGCTTTTCTAGAAATGTCCTGCCAGACCGAATCATCCATGGTCTTTTGGCAACACCCTAAGATAGCAAACACCAAATTGAATCTCAAGAAACTGGTCACAGTCATGAGGGTACAAAAGAAAGAAAATTACTTATAATTTTCAGGGCTTCACACGATAAGCAAGTAGAGATTAAACTAGTATCGCCCATAGGTCACTTTATGCATACGTGGTATGAATCACGTATCACAATATTGACTCATTTCCCGTGGAGAGTATGTCTTTCACAAATTAAATACTGTGCAGATGATAGTTCAGACAACATATGTCTAACTTTGAGTTCACACATCTACTCATACATTTTATCCTTCAGAACTCACATTTGGCATTAAGACAGACTCACATTTAATCAAATATGATTAACCAAAGATAACAAGCGACGTTCTTATTATAAACTTCAAGTTCTCTATTATTATAACCTCTGCTAATAATAAGTTTATAATTGTCTCGTCCCTATTAGCCACCTAGACAGTAGAGGCGGTTGCCTGTGTGAATAGGCCAACCTTTTTGTCTATCCGACATACTTCAAATTTATGTACTAAACATAAAACCATTCTATGTATATGAACCAACTAAATAATCAATTTAGGCTTCAACTACATTAACTCCAATAATGAAGTTTTATGTGAACATGCTTGGGAAAATTTAAATATAAATACATCAACATCTATGCAAACTCAATGCCTTCACATATGGACTCATAAGCACCAAACTCTATGAGTTTCATTATCAGATCTACTATCATATAATGCATAGAGATGTATTTCATGTTCACTTTTCTATGTACAACTATGTCTCTAAGGAAATTATACTTACGTCAATATAGTTTGTCTTCTAATAATACTTGGGACTTTTGTGTAAGCTATTAAGACTTGACTATCAACACTTGATTGTCACTAATTCAATAGCACTATCAAACACACCCAAATTTATCATAAAGACGTTTAAGCCAAATAGCTTCTTGCACAGTTGCTGAAAACGCTACAAATTCAGCTTTCTTTATAAATAAGGCTGATGATTGTTTCTTGCTGCATAAACAATATACACATCGCTATTGTTTAGCAAAGAAGGACATACTCAGATTTTAGATTTTCTCTCATCTAAATCCTTCTCAATCATCGTAAGTATAGCCTTTGAGTTGTAGATCATTTCCTTTATATTACAAGGATAATCACATGTGCTTTTGAGATACCTCAATATCCTTTAACTGCTTTCCAGTATTCATTTTCTAAGTCAGATTGATATCTACTAACTAGAATAACAGATATCAAGTTTCAAGAGACAAAAAACATATTCTTGTGGATTCACGAGGACACATCCTCCCACTTGAAACTTCGACTCTAGAAATAGGAGTATTAATGGGTTTGCACTTTTGCATATTAAATCGTTCATGAAAATTTCTTAATATAAGATTTTTCTGAAAGAGACAACGATCCCTTGAAATCTGAACTTCAAGAATTCACCTATATTTTACATTAAGTCATTCGCGTATTTTGAGAACCCATTTGTTCCCAATGGTGCTATGACCCATAAGTAGATCAACCAATTCCAACTCTTGGTTTGGTTTCACTAACTCCATTTCATGTTCCATTGTTCTAGGTACATATCCTTAGCAGGGCATTTAAGAGCCTCATTTATCTTTCATTGCACTTATTTATCTTGTAGAGTAACTATATATGCTTCCCCTTCGATCTCAAATCGACGGTGGGAAATATGTAGACGACTCATTAGTCGAGGTTGAGATTGATAAAATTGATTTATCAATTGATAGTTACTCCCACTGGGACCAACAATATTAAATGGATTCTCTTTTGGACAATATATTGGTGCTAATTGAAACAGATCCATTATCACCAACATGACTCCCACTCGAATCTATTTAGAGTTAATAGCGGAAGCAATCTGGTCCATAGTTTTATAAAAGAGACAAGTCTTGACTTATCTCGCCCTACTTAGGAAAAATATTCTCTACGAATATAACATTATGTGATTCAAATCCAGTTATAATGTCACTGTTGTCTTGTTCACTTATGACACATAAATCTTAGACTGAAGTAGTATAAAAAATTGATACATGTCCTTCCCCTTGGAACTAGTTTTCCATGTGGGAAAATAACTTAATGTACAACAGCAGCAGCACAAATCCAATAGTAAAAAAAAAAAAAAAAATTAGATTTTCATTTATCTATAACTTATATGGAATATAAGTAACCTATTTGGGAAGATTACATTTGAATCACAAATGTCAATATTGTACTAGCTACAATAAAATGTAATATCATTTTCACGAGACATCATAGATATACCTAGAGTCTCAAGAACCTCTTGCTCTTTTAGGACATACTGGATTTTATTGTCACTTTTAACTTTACTCTTTTGTCAAAACTCGGGACAATATTCTCGTAGCAGTTAACATATTGATATAAACTAAGTATAAATTATTTGAGACAATTATGTACTCTGGGAGCCTAAATTCATATACATATAAATCCTTAAAATAATTTGATTATATTAAAATTAATTTCATATTAGATTTGGAATCGAAAGTTCACTATCTTCCCAATCATCATCCAAATTCTAATATTCCATAAATCAAATATAGTCAATTATTTAAAGAACTCTCCTCTTAAATTACTTATATTCAAGACTTACTAATAAAGGAGAAATTCTATAACAAATTATAGAAATCTAAAATAGCAACATTATCAAGTGTTGAATTCACACAAGTACACATACTTATATGAACATAATATTTCCTTGTAACACATACTAGAAATATAAGTGTCAGCAATAATATTAAGTGCCTCTCAAAAAATAAATATTCTACATCCAATGCATCATCATGCGTTGGCTTTAGACCAAAGGTCTGAGAGATGGCACAATGGTGAAACCAAATAACAGTAACCTTCCTTTGTCAAGTTCTTAATACTTGTAAACAAATTCCAAGAATCATAATGTTTTGGATTTTGTAACATTTTAAATTCACTCATGAATAGCCTTGAAGGGTCCTATAAGTACTGCTTGGTCTTTTGCATATATGGGAAAAACAATTAAGAATTTACCATAACTATATATAGACACATGTATATATGTTTATTATATATGCACTTTTGCACATATAAAAAAAACAGCACTAGGTCTTTCGGCAGTAGAATCTTCAATTATTTTATAACATATACAAAAAATTATATCATACAGTGATGTCCCATTTTAATGTTTACATGAGAATAACTTATAATTCTCAATACACAACAAAAATTTCTGCGAAACATATCATGGTCGTCTGAGCAAAGACTCATTAATCTCTTCTCGTAGAGATTAAGATGGATCTAAAAAAGAAATTATACGTGTGCCTAAAAGAGATACATTCTTTGATGCAGCACTATTGTATTATCTCAATTTTAGTCAAAGTAACAGTAAGAAACACGTTGCTTCTTTCTTTCAAAGAACTTATCAATGAATCTTTACTAATCACCATTATCCAAACTTATGGTTCCAACTAAATTGTAAGTCAAGAGCAAAAAAAAATTGTGAAGCCAATTACATAGGCTTCTAAAAAACCAATAAAACCTTCTTGGCCAATTTAAACCAAAGTTCACATCTCAAGAGAAGGCTCTGCATTTGAATCATCGGGAGAACAACAACTCCCTTACTGCAAGACATTACTTTGCCTTGGGCTTTAGGAGTAAAACCAATTTAACGTTTTCAATTTCAGAGAAAACAAATTCTCGTTTAAATTTATAATTAGAACCATATAGCAAGGATCACAATCTCAATATTAATATCTTGTAACATATACAAAAAAAAAAAAATCATAAGAGGATTTTATTGACTACACTTTTACAATACCATACGGTGAGAGATTGGGAGTTATTGTTTTTTCTCAAACTCCAATTGTGTCAGACTTTTCCCTCTATGAAACACAATCAAGCCACCACTTTCTCAATTACAGAGAATAGTAAATGTTTAAAAACATAAGAGTAGTGCCGATAGGTGCAATGGTTCAGTCTTTGCGTTTGAACACAAGAATAATCCCACTAATATTTTGTTTCTCTATTCATTTATTTAGCGAGTCAATGCTTCAGAGAAAACAACACAAAAACGGGAATCTGGATTTTTACCTTAAGCACGTTTAGCGGCGTAAAAGAAACAGTCCCGTCGCAAAAACCATGAATGAACAACAACTTTTAGAAAAACGAACACAACAATTCAAGCATCACTTTATGCTATTTCTGTTGTAGCAGTAACGATGCATAGACTAGGAAATAAATAACACGGGCTCTGATACCAATGATGGATTACACACAATCCATGAACACACAGTTCGCCCAGGGTCTAACCGTATTTGTTTCAGTAGTCTACAATACAATCACATGTTTGAAACACGAACTGTAAAGATTAATTCACAGTCTATGACGTACCTGGTTACAGAAAATGGTTCCAATTCGTAGAAGACCGTTCTTCTTAGAATCTTCCATTGAAGTTTTCACACATGAAGATAAGAGTTTGAGAGAGAAGACATGGAGATATTTTCATAGGTTAGGACTCCTATTTATATTTCTGAAATAGACACAACTCTTTGAGAAGTTTTTCAAGGGTTGTGTCTTTTCTCTCTTTTTTTCATATATTATAATATATATATAACAAATATATATTTATGATTTGTATGTGGATCGGATTGACCCATATGGGTGCCCCAATCCAATTTCCAACATCAACATAAAGCCCAAGCAAGAACTTGAACGTGTCATTATCATTTATTTCTCCAAAATTTAAGCATGCATAATAATTAGTAATTAGAGATCAACTTAAAATTTTCTTTATTAATAAATCTTCTTCATATTTGGGACTCTAACTATTAATATGACTTTGACGTCGATTATGATTTTATTTAGGTAAAATATATTTTTTTCGTATTTGATGTCACCGTGAAGCCCAAGTTAGAACTTGAACGAGTCATTATTGTGGTAAGTTTGTGTTTTTTTTTCTTTTCTATTTCTTCTTTTGATAGATGATAAGTAACTCTTTTACGAAATAGAACTTTGCCTAATTATACAAATATAGTAATTATTTGGACTTTGACTAATAATAGGACTTTGAATTAAAAAAAAAGTATTTATTCAAAAACATTGCGTGGTTACGTTTTATTTCCCAAACTATGGAAAGTTTGTATCTGAATTGGACACTATTACCTCTAATATGGTAATATTGCTTTAACAGTCTATTTATGGTGATTATATTTGACTTGGATATTTATTACCTCTAATATGATAATATTGCTTTAACGGGTTGTTTGGTTTGAAGAGAAGTTATGCGGATATTAACTATGTGTGTATCAGTTAGGCAGATATTAGTAATGAGGGTATTAGTTATGTAGGTATTAGTAATAACGGGTCGTTTGGTTGAGATAGAGTTTACGCGGGTATTAACAATGTACGTATTAGTAATGCAGGTATTAACAATGTACGTATTAGTAATGCGGTTATTAGCACTGTAGGTATTAGTAATATGGGTATTAATAACACGGGTATTAGTAATGCGGGTATTAATAATGTGGGTATTAGTAATATATATATTAGCTATGCATATATTATAACGTACGGATTATTTCTTGAATCACTAATATATTACAAATTAATATACAATGTTATAATTTAAAATATTTAGTTACTCCTTAAATATAATTTAAAAATATCCTTATTATTATGAGGGGTATTTTTGTCATTTTAAATTTTAATACCTGCATTGCTAATACCCACATTATTATTTCACCTTCTACACCGCATAAAATAATACATAGATTCCCGCATAACTAATGCGGGTATTAGTTATGCGGAAATTAAAAAGTGAAACCAAACATTGCACAAAATAGTGCTAAGTTTTATGCTATGGAGAAAAATGCAACCAAACATTGCACAAGTAATGCTAAGTTTTATGCGGTTAAAAAATATGCAACCAAATATTGTATTAAGCAATGTAATGCTATGTGGGCTTTAGTGAGGGTATAAGCTTAATCCCATTGCAAACCAAACGACCCCTAAGGGTATTAGTTATGTATGTATTAGTAATGATTGTATTAGTTATGTAAGTATTAATAATGAGAGTATTAGTTATGTGGATATTAATTATATTATAATTTAATAATAGAGATTTTAATACAAATATTATTTTTTCATTAAAGTAATGACATACTACAAAATTTGAGTCATTTTGTTAAGCAGGTTTTAGCAATAAATATACAGATCTGGCGCTGTAATAAAGAATTTATAATTTGAAATATTTGTTTATCTTCGAAAAATAAAAAGGCAAAGACTCTACTATTATGAAGGTTAGTTTTGTCATTTTAAAATTTTAATACATGTATTACTAATACCCAAATTCTTATTCCACACACTATCCCACGTAAAATAATACATAGATTCCCGCATAACTAATGCAGGTATTAATTATATTGAAATTAAAAAGTGAAATCAAATATTGCACAAAATAGTGCTAAGTTTTACGCTATGACGAAAAATGCAACCAAACAATATTGCACAAGTAATGCTAAGTTTTATGCAGGCAAGAAATGTGCAACCAAACATTGCATTAAGGGCATCTCCAACCATTGTCCCCATTTTTTAGCCTAAAATAGGGAAATCGCTAAAAAGTAACTTACTCCAACCATTCCCCCATTTTTTCCCCTAAAAATAATATTCATTTTTATATTCTTCTCTCTCTAATCTATATTATATTAATATTTTTTATTTCAATTTTATTTTCTTATTTCCATTAAATAAATTCTATCTTTTATTTTCTTTTTTACATATTTGTCACACATAATTTATATTCAATATAAATTTATTTTGTACCATAAAATTTTAAATAATATAATTTGTAAAAAAATATTAAAGACTGTATATATTAACGGATAATTCAAATAAAAGTAAAATCATTGTGATACAAAATAATTAAATACATATTACATAACGATAAAATTCATTCGAAATACTACATAAAAATTCAACTTCCTCCTCTAGTATGCTCCCATAAATGATCTATTAATGCATTACGAAGTTCAAAATGAGTATCTTTGTTCCTAATTCTTCCATATCGAACTAAAAATTCTTGAAATCGCTGATTTTCATCTACTGCCATTTCTACATCCGAAGCTGAACCTTCCAAATCATCTTGAATTGGTGCATTAAGATCACACTCATTCTCGATTATCATGTTGTGCAGTATAATAAATGTATTCATTATATCATGTAGCACTTTTTTTTTTCCAAAAACTTGACGGTCCTGCAACAATCGCAAAACGTTGTTGCAAAACTCCAAATGCATTTTCAATATCTTTTCGACATGATTCTTGGTTCATCGCAAAATATTTCTTCCTTGCCGAACTTGGCTCACGAATAGTTTGCATAAGGGTTGACCATTTTGGATATATACCGTCAGCTAAATAATAACTCATATCATATTCTTTTCCTTGAATAACATAATGGGCGGGAGGAGCAATACCTGCAACAAGATCGACAAACAAATGTGATGAACTCAAGACATTATTTTTTTAGTTAATGTAATTCCAATTTTAATGTATTTTTATTTAACTTTTTTTTTTTAATTTTAGCAGCATTAAATATTTTATATTTGCACCTTTCATTGTTTGTGGTGGTTATATTTTTTTTATACAATTATAACTCATAATAAAATTAACTACCAATTTTATATTAAAAAAATAAATGCACGATAATTAAATTTTCAAATAATACGACAATGTTAAAATGATAAATTAATTATATAAGAATATTATATAAACATAATTACATTTATATAAAGAGATAAATTAAAAGGTTAAATAATAAAAATAATATTATTTTAATGGTGAATAGTAAATAGGTAAATGAATAGTGTGTCCCCAAATTTGGGGAGACACTATTCACTCCTTATTTTAGGGACACAAATAGGGAGCCATTGGAATGAAATTTCTCTAAATATGTCTCCAAAAATAGGGAAAAGTGGAAATAGGGACAATGATTGGAAATGCCCTAAGCAATGTAATTTTATGTGGGTTTTAGTGAGGGTATAAGCTCAAGGCCTTTGCAAATCAAACGGCCCATTAACTGTCTATCTATGGTATTTTGATTTGTGGTGGATTCATTATTCTAGGTTGACCACCTGACATCTTAACTTGAAACCTCATGTTTTGGATTCTCATTGTTGGTCTCGTTAATAATTTGCCCATAATCATTAGTCACATACTTATGTTACAATTGTTGAAGTCTTATTATAATTCATTCTCCTTTATTGCTTAGTGTTAATTATTTTTTGTTTCTTTTCATGCCATCTTAACTTGATAATGTATGTGAAGGAATACATACATGCATATAACACAAATCTGTTGTAAATCCATATATTTGTGTTAATGTGGATGCAGTGGCGGACCCAGGATTTTTGTTAAGGGGTATCAAAATAAAATCAAGTTAACATACAGAAAAGATTAAGGGGTCTCAACATATAGTATACATACATAAAAAAAAAAAATTACCTATCTACGCAGTGTAATTTTTCCGCGAAGGGGTATCAATTGATACCCCTTCAATAGCCTTAGGTCCGCCTATGTGTGGATGACCACTACTCACCACTAACTTATGATTTACTACCCCACTTTCTCCTACATAATTCCTCCCCACTATGTCCTACTTAATTCTTGTAACCTTTGGGTTGATTTGTAACATATGTATTTGTATCCTATAAATAGAGCACATTTGGCTATATGGAAGATACACTTGAAATACTTTGAGAATAATACATGTTTTTCCTTCTCTTCTCATATATTTTATTTTGTTCTTGCACTACTTTACTATTAATTTTACAAAACGTTATCAGCACGAAGAGCCTCTAATTCAATCCTCATCATGATTAGACGAGCCTCATTCAACACATCAGGTAAGTTACCTTGTCTCGTAAGGCATTAGTGCAAAATAATAGTACCTCTCACATGAAGGTTTTCCTTTAACAAACTTGTACAATACAATTACTTTGAATAAGCTCTCCCCACTGACATTACTTTGAGTTTTACTAATGTCTATATATTAAGATGGTTATTTGAGTGCTAGACTTGAGGGTGAGATTTGATGTTCCGGTAAGAACAATCTTTGACAATTGAATTAAGCACAAAAGATGAGTTGGCTGCCATAATTTATAATAAGTTTCTTACAATTTCTTTGAACCACATTAGCACTTGTGCCATCAGTTGAAATATGTCCATTTCATTGAGCATTTATCTTGTTCAAGGCTTGATAAAACTTTTGAATAACATATTTTTCATACGTCGTTTAATTTTGTCCATATAATGTTTTGTTCATTTTTTTTACGTTGGTGGTTTCATTGTTTCATTGTCATATCTTAGTTAAATAAATATTTACCTCTTGCCACTTTTTAATAAAGCAATACTGTATTATGTTGATGTCCTTTTAAATATTTCAAGACATTGGATAAAATGAGACACAAAAATGGATACTCACGGTACTGCTAATTTTTGTTTTAGCACTCTACTATATACGAGTGTGGCACTAATATTTCTTTTAAGGTATATTTATGTGGTTTGAAAAGGTAAATATAAAATTGGGAATCATATTTTTCCTAATTGGTACATTTGTCTATATTTTATATGATCATGCACTTCTTACCAGGTCAAAATTGATGGATTTTGGATATGTCATATCTTTCACATTTTTAGCTATTTAGCTTATGAAATCACATGACTTAAGTCTAATATACTGCCTATTATTTAGATTTAAGTGATAAAATAATAATACAATACTCGTATTCAGAATCCAATATTGCACTAAATACATTTAAAGTCTTTTAAGGTATGTTGATTGACTTAATCAAATGCACTAACCTATAATCTATGATGAATGGTTATGTTAACATTTTAGATATTATTTGGTACTATCTAATGCTCGACTTTTATGGTAACATTCTGCTAGCACACTTTCGCACAATAAGCCATTTATTGAGGTTCAAACGATGAGTAAGAGCCTCATCGAATCATTGAGGATAAAATGTTTGGATTCGGGTCTCAACATACTATGGCCTGAATTGGCTTTATATTGGTTAAGGATATTGGGTTTAAGTCCTAATGCATCATATTAATGACATATGATGACCGAGGCAAAATTATATGACTTATAAGCCCGTTCTATGGATATGCTCCATTCATAGAGGTGAATGTGGGAGCAATATATGCTCCATTCCCTAAGATGAATATGGGAGCACAACATAATGCTCCATTCTCAGATGTGAATGTAGTAGCAATACATAATATGTCTGAAAGAAGATAAATTATCATTATGTTTGAAAGAAGACACAACATAATATGCCTGAAAGAAGGCAAAATGTCTTTATGTCTGAAAGAAGACACAATATTTTATGTCTGAAAGAAGGCAAATAATTTTATGTCTAAAAGACGATAAAATAATTACCATGATAAAGATCATGGATGTAGACGTGGCAAGGGATGAAAAAATAGTTATCATTGTGAAATAAATAAGAGAACAATAAGGATTCTCAAAAAGTAACCGTTCAAACGGTAAATATAATAATGTCTTCAATGTATCATATGAGCATGAGGCAAGTCCAGATGATTATGGTCCATTCCTTGCAGTGAATGAGGCAATTCATAAAAAAAAAATTATGAATATAGACCCATTCACCGAAGTGAATGTGGCAATATGTGATAAAATACCAAAACTCGCCTCCAGAAGAGGTTCGGGAAAGATGAATATGGACGTGCCCATGCGTAGTTGATAAAGTACCACAACTCACCTCTAGAAAAAGTTCGACTATAATAATTATATTATTTATTGTGGCATAAATGGACATTGCTCTCGTGCAGAACGTACGTCATAATTATGTATTATTATGAATTACACAAGAGCAAGTAAAGCAAGAAATTGATCTTGCCTATAATGATTTAACCATGAGAAAAATAATATGATTTTCTCCTTGAAAGGAGATATCCACCATATGGTTGGTGTAATAAAATATATGGTAGTATAAAGCTATTTGAGTGCTCCGGAAGAGCCAAAATATTACTACCTGGAGGAATGAGGTTGATGAAATATTTATTGTAGTATGTCTCGAAAGAAACTTGTTAAGTTTCAAATACATTTGCCAAAATGGCTAAGAGACTAAATTTGATTGAAAGATATGAATATCTTTATATTACTACTAGAATGTCGGGTGAGATATATGTGCTTGAAAAGCTCCCCGCCTCTTCCTCGAGTATGTACTACTCAAAATATAAGTGTAGTAACATCATATGTGCATGCCGGAATAAATTTTTAGTTTATTGTTACGATGCCCATGCTATAGTAAACTAGAAGTTTACTAGATGAATAAACTTATAAGTTGGCATGACCGGTTTGACCATCCCAGTTCAAATATGGTGCACAAAATATATAAACGAGAATTCACATGGGTATATACTGAAGAATCAGGGTTCTTCAAGAATTAATTCTTTTTATGCTGCTTGTTCTCAAGATTAACAAATTATTAGACCAACTAAATTTGGGATCAGGATCTCCGCACTTCTGGAATGTATAAAAGGTGAATATGGGCCCGTTCACCTGCCATGTGGACCATATAATTACTATAAAAAGATGCATCTATAATAAGGTCACATGTGTGTTTATTACAAACCCGCAATGGTACTTGCGAGGATAAGTATTTGCTCAAATAAATTTTATTATGAGAATTTTTTTAGATTATGTAATCAAGACAAGTTATCTTGATAATGTTGGCAAGCAAATTTAGCAGATTCATATATTGAAAGCCTCCAATTGCTAAACTATGCATATGAGAACAATGCGTATGTATGAGGTATGATATATCCATAAACCAGCACTTGTGCACGACATGCCATAAAATGAATTCCCCCTCATAATTGGTTCAGGTCAGGAACCAAATATTTTCCATCTAATCATTCTAATGTGCGGTATTTTATCAATTGCTCCACCACAATGCACAAAGATGGATCTCATATAAGGTTGGGAACGAATGTTAGTTTGGCTAACATTAGGGGGGGGGGGAATTAAAGCAGCTGAGGAATAAATAAATTAAATTATCATTTGATTATGATCCTCATATAAAGATAATGCAAGTCACTGCCAGACGCATTACTGACCCAAAGAAAAATATTATATTCCAGCTGCTAATGCTCCTGATATCCTGGTGAGGCAATCTATTTGTGTCAATGAGTCTAAGGCACGCCTGAAGCGTGGTAGACCATTCGGTTCCAAAGATAAATCCTTGAAAAAGGAAAGGAGCAAATGATTATGATGGTCAAATAAGGAGGCAGGACTCTAAAATAGCCCACGACATAACACTTCATAAAACCTCATCGGGAGAGGTTCAGGTACCTGAAAATTTATAAATATGAAGAGATCTCAATATGTTATTTCGGATTGGGAACCGAGATATGAAATTATCGTCGATGATATCTTACATATATTATAAAAACTCAATATTTATATGATTATGAGGATCTTGAGCTTAAGTCTGTTAGGAATACATACATGAAATTATTAGCCAAAAATAGCAAAATGCATTCAAGCAAAATTGGCTTCACTCGAGTGACGTGAAGTTTTTGGACCTATAGTCTAAATACCTGAAGGTGCAAAGCCAGTGGTGTACAAAGATATTTTGATGCAAAAATATTGATAATAATAAGTCGTTAAATATAAAGAACGACTTGAGGCACAAAGATCTGACATTGATTATATGGAGCTATATTCTCCTTTTGGTGGATGCAATCACCTTCAGCTATGTTATATGTCTGGCAGCGCATGAAAGACTTGATATGCGTATGAATGTTGCAACAGCCTTTTATATGGCTCATTGAGCAACAATATATTTATCCTTGAAGGATTCAAGATCCTAGAAGCATGTAAAGGTTCCCGGGAAACCTATTCAATGAAACTTCATAAATATTTATACGGATTAAAACAATCCGGCCACATGTGGTTAAATTGCGTTTGCGAGCTTCTTGATATTGAAATATTATATTTTAATAAAATTGGTGCGTTGAAGTATCTTACCAAATATACTCCACTGGTTATAGCTTTTGTTATAAGCTTATTGGTAAGATTTATTTCTTCCTCAATGCGAAGACATCAGATGAATACATGGTATCTACTTGATCCACAAAGCCCCGATATCAACTTGGTATTCATTTGTTGTGGTAGAATACCTATATTGTGGAATTTTATAAAATCAATTGTTGCTGCTACATCTTCAATTTATGAAGAGATAATAGCCATGCTTGAAGCTATGCGACAATATTGGTGACTGAGATCAAGGACTCAACATATTCAGCAACAATGTGGTATTTCTTTGAAGATGAAGATTCAGCAATATTATATGAAATATTGCATGGATAATTCAGCTAAAATGAAGATACAACTAAAGGAAATGTTTATCCAGCAAAATTATTTTGCAATGGTGATCTTCAAAAAGAATGATGAAGTTAATGCTGAAGAATTCACTCCAGTGATAGTTTGGCGGATCTGTCCACTAAGTCATTGCCAATCTCAACATTTGAGAAGCTGATTTACAAGATTGGAATGTGTCGTCTTCAAGATATTGAATGATGTTTTCATCAGGGGAGTAAAATACGCGCTGTACTCTTTTTCCCTTAACAAGGTTTTATCCCACTTGTGTTTTATTTGTAAGGTTTTTAATGAGGTGGCTCTAAAGGCGTATTATAGGAAGTGTGTACTCTTTTTCCTTCACTGGGCTTTTTCCCACCGGGTTTTTCCTAGTAAGGTTTTAACGAGCACATTACCTTCAAAATGGTCATCCAAGGGGGAGTGTTGTAAATCCATGTATTTGTGTTAATGTGGATGACCACTACTCACCACTAACTTATGATTTACTACCCCACTTTCTCCTACATAATTCCTCCCCACTATGTCCTACTTAATTCTTGTAATCTTTGGGTTGATTTGTAACCTATGTATTTGAATCCTATAATAGAGCACATTTGGCTATATGGAAGATACACTTGAAATACTTTGAGAATAATACATGTTTTTCCTTCTCTTCTCATATATTTTATTTTGTTCTTGCACTACTTTACTATTAGTTTTACAACAAAATCTATACTAAATAGATTGTTTAAACATAAACCGAGAACCTACTTGTTGTTCTCGTAAGCGTAAGCGGTAGGATCTTGAACCGTGGCTAGTGCTGTCAAAATGGGCCGGCCCGACCCAGCCCGACCCAGCCCACGTGGGCTTTGCAATTTGCCGGGCCAGGCCGGGCCGGCCCACAATTCACACGGGCCATTAAATTATTAGCCCAACCCAGCCCTATGTGGGCTGCAGGCCGGGCTGGGCTAGCCCACCATTATTTATTATTTATTATTTCTTAATAATATTAGTTTGATTTTTGAATTTTTAATAATAGTATATACTAGAAGTAAACCAAATATTACCATGATATCCAGCTGAACAATTCTTATAAAGGAGATAATATAACAAGCAAAAATATAGTACAAACTTTGGTGTCAAAAAGTATCCAATGCGAACTTAAAATTTATTTCAATTGTCATTAGTTAAAAGAGAATCTTAATTTCATAAAATTTCTGGAGCAATTTTAGATATCATAAACTGTTGTTAACACAATATAATTAGAAAAAAATTTACAAACTTTGATAAGTCACCACACACATTTGGTAAATTGTTATTCTCCAAGAACCCGTATTCCAAATAACATTAAAACGAAAATATAAAAAGATACCAATAATATAATATTTGTCAAAATATAAATACTGAAAAATCGCAACATAATATTCAAAACTAGAAGCTCTGTTTCATTATTTTTATACTGGTCCTTATTTTATTATTTAAATTATTTTATTTAATTAAGCCCACGGGCCGGCCCAGCCCAGCCTCACCCAAGCCTCACGGGCCGTGGGCTTGCGTGGGTCGGGCTAAAAAGCCTCAGTGTTTCGTGGGCTAAAAAAATCTTAGCCCAACCCTATTAAATTATAGGCCAGGCCGGGCCAGCCCACGGGCCAAGCCCATATTGACGGCTCTAACCGTGGCTGGAATTACTGGCCGTCGATGATTGTCACGTACTTGAGGGATCAACCCCTTTATCCATAGTCTAAACACCTAAATTATTTAGTAGATAGTAGGAAGAGCTGTAGAGAAATTAGTCTCTTTATCTGAGCCTATTACTACTGTATTTATAACTGTATAATACAGTAGTTATCCTCTTGTAGGACTCTATCAGGTAACTTATCTTTTTACCTGGATAGATATTAAGAGTACCCCTTTATGGGTGGACTCTTTTATTCAGATAAATCCAACATCTCCCACTCACACATAATGGGAGTGCTCTTACAATATGAGAAACATATTCTCATCTCATCTCTACAAATATTCATACAGTGAAATAGACCATGCGACCAGCATACTTTGAGAGCTACGTGCTATACATCTGTTAGGAGAATATAGCCTCTCGTCGAGTGCAAACCTGCAAGTAGATTATAAAGTATGCAATACTCTAGATCATATGAATCACATTTTGATATCCTCTCAAAATCTCAAATATCATTTTTATGTATTCACAATTATAACTCATAAGTTAAAACTGGTGCACCTGTGAATACAAAATTAATGAGATTCCTTTAATGATCTTCCTCTTCTCACGATTCTCTTAACATTAGCTCAACTGCTTTTCTAGATATGTCTTGCCAGACCGCATCCATTTTCATGGTCTTTTGGAAACACACATAGATAGCTAACATTAGACTAAGTCTCAAGTATCTGATCGGAGTCACTGAGGGTACATTATTTTGAGCCATCATAAGGCTCTGGGTCTCACGCAACAGTAAGTTGAGATTAAACTTATGTTAACCCATGGTCAACATTTAGCACACATGGTATGAAACACGTGCTACAACATTTTTCTCCTTTCCTTAAGGAGCGTATGTCTTTATAAATAATGTTGTATAGATGAAATTCAGACACCATATGTATCTAAATTCGAGTTTTTTAAACTCACATCTAGCTCACTAAGTAGACTAGGTGAACATCCTTTCACCTTAATAACCTTATGTCATTATTTAAGCGACTCTACTGATTTTAAGCGTATCGCTCTCAAATTATCCATTTGATATCTTTTTTTCTTAAAATCAAGTCTCATCTCCACTTATCACTATGATAAGGAGGCGGTTGCCTGTGTTAGAAGGCCAACCTCTTGTCTACTCGACATACTAAAATATAATTGAAGAATGTACTAAACACTCAATAAATCATGAATATGTATGTAAGTATATCAACTTTATTGATTATCAAAGAACATAGTTTTGTGAACAAATGGAAAAATAAAGAATAATACAAAATCACTCAAAGTCTACGCAAGCCTTGAGACCTAGTGTGTCTCACAGATGCATCTCTAGCTAAAGGCTTGGTCAATGGTTCTGCTACCATATCTTCTGTAGATATTTTCACCAGGTTCAACTTCTTGCATTTATACATGTCTCTAGCATAGTTGTACTTGATATCTATGTGCTTAGTATCACAATGATGCTTAGGATTCTTGGTTGCATCAACTGCAGCCTTACTATCACAGTAGACCTACACTGGTTCATTATCAGTGTTACCCAACAAGCTTTTCAAGAGCCTATTCAACCAAATAGCTTCTTGTGTTGCTTTTGACAGAGCCATATATTCGGCTTCTATCGTGGATAGTGCTACACATGATTGGTTCTTACTCTTACATGATATGGCACCATTACTAAGTAAGAAGACATATCCTGAGGTAGACTTCCTCTCGTCTAAATCTCCTCCATGATCAGCATCAGTGTATCCAACTAATCGCAAATCTTTGCCGCCTTGATAATAAAGTGCGTAGTCAGTTGTTCCTCTCAGATATCTCATGATCCTCTTTACTGCTTGCCAATGTACTGGACCTGGATCGGATTGATATCTACTTACCAAGCCAACTGCTTGACAAATATCAGGTCTAGTACACACCATAGCATACATTAGACATCCGAATGCACTTCTATAAGGCACTCGCTTCATCTTTTCTGACTCTACAGGAGTCTGAGGACACAAATGATTCCCAAGTTATGGCCTTTGCTGATAGGAGTGTCAATTGGGTTGCTATTCTGCATATTAAATCGTTCAAGAATTTTCTTAATGTAATTCTCCTGAGAGAGATGCAATAGTTTCTTAGGACGATCTCTTGAAATCTTGATTCCAAGAATATATGCAGCTTCACCCATATCTTTCATCTCAAATTGAGACGATAACTAGGCCGTTACCTCGTTTAATAACTCCTTATCATTTCCAGCTATGAGTATATCATCGACATACAATGTCAGAATTACAAGCTTATTTCTTGATATCTTGGTATAAACACAATGGTCTTTATCAACCATAGTAAAACTATTGGATATGATCAAATTTTGAAAGTGTATATACCAGTGCCATGAAGATTGTTTGAGGCGATAAATAGACTTCAAAAGTCTACAAACCTTTTGTTCGTGGCCTTTTTCAATG
This sequence comes from Petunia secreta, assembly GCA_029990175.1. Classification (NCBI taxonomy): domain Eukaryota; kingdom Viridiplantae; phylum Streptophyta; class Magnoliopsida; order Solanales; family Solanaceae; genus Petunia; species Petunia secreta. The sequence goes on along the minus strand of JARKIP010000081.1, from coordinate 188,011 downwards.
AAACATTTAGGTTGTTCCATATAATTTTATTCATCTAATTCTCCATTGAGAAAGACAGTCTTTACATCCATCTGATGTAAGTCAAGATCTAAACTTGCTACTATAGCTAGAATCAGGCGAATTGAGTTAAATCGCACAACAAGTGAGAAAGTCTGTTCGTAGTCTATTCATTCCTATTGTATAACCTTTCGCCACCAGTCGAGCCTTATATCTCTCAACTGTTCCATTAGCCTTGAGCTTAATCTTGAGAACCCATTTGCTCCCAATAGCTCTGCGTTCTTTTGGGAGATCAACTAGTTCCCAGACTTTGTTGACTCTTATTGACTCCATTTCATCTTCTATTGCTTTTATCCATTTTTACTTAGAAGGGCATGAGAGAGCCTCTTTTGAATTTTTAGGCTCGTTTTCTACTTGTAAGAACAACATAAAAAGTTCAGCACCTTCGACATCAAATCTTCGGCGGGAAATCTTTTTACGTAAACCACGTCCTTTTTGTGATTCTTCTTCTTTGTTCTCAGTTGGATCAACGTTGCTCCCACTTGGATCAAGAACATCTATCCTACTCCCACTTGGAACAAGATCAGTGACAATCTCTCTCCCACTTGGAACAAAATCCATTTGGTCACTGTTTGATGTCAAATGATTACTTACATTCGCATCCGATGATGAAGGAGGTTGTTGATGTGAAACTAATTCATCATCAGTTGAATTTCTCCCACTCGAATGAAGTGATCTTTGTACATCTTGATCCTCTATCTCAAACAAGGTTAGGTCTTGACCTACCTCTCCATTTTTAGGAAACTCATCCTCTAAGAATGTGACATCTCGTGATTCAAACTCAGTTACGCTCCCACTGTCTTGCTGACCTATAAACACATAACCCTTAGAGGTTTCTGAGTATCTTATGAAAATACTTTTCTTTCCTCTCGGGCCTAATTTTCCATGTTTGTGAGAAGAATCATGTGTATAGGCAGCGCAACCCCAAGGTCTTTATACACTTAGGTTGGGTGCTCTTCCAGTCCATAACTCATATGGAGTGGTTGCAACTGACTTTGTAGGCACTCGGTTAAGTACATTGGTAACGGTAAGCAATACATCACCCTAATAACTAATTGGGAGGTTAGCTTGTGCCATCATTGACCTAACCATTTCTAGAAGCGTCATGTTTCTTCTCTCTGCAACACCATTTTGTTGTGGAGTATTTGGGATAGTCAACTGGTGAACAATTCTCTTTCCATCACATAACTCGTTAAATTGAGTTGACAAGTACTCTCGACCTCGGTCAGTTCGAAGAACTTTTATCTTCATGTCTAATTGATTTTCCAGTAAGCTCATATAGCGTTGGAAACAACTTATTGCTTCTGATTTGTGGAAAATTAAATAGACATAACCGAAACGAGTGTAGTAATCTATAAATGATATGAAATAGTACGCTCCATGCCTAGCCCTGACGTTCATAGGCCCACAGATGTCCGAATGGACTAATTGCAAGGGATATTCAGCTCTAGTCGCTTTACCGAAGGGTTTTCTTGGAGATTTTCCTGCTAGACAACTTTCACCAGTGGACAATTTCATACGGTCATGTGTTAAGGATCGTAGCCTTTCTGGGCGCTTCTTGTAAGAGTCAAACTTGATTGTTAAGGATCGTAGCCTTTCAATAGAACAGGTACCAAACCTATTCTTCAAAGCAACCCAAAGACCCATAGCTCTTTGGTGATCCTTAAATTCCCTTAAGATATCATCATCTAAGGTGCTCAGCAACATAATGCGAGCCAAGGAGTCTTTCTTTTTCCAAGCGTCATAAGCCGTACGGTCACGCCTATGCTGAGCCGTGGTGCCTTCCTCAGGCTCATCCATGACGATGTTAATTGCCTCCAGAGCCTCTTTCTCTTCAAGCACATATTGGACTTTTAAGCTCCAGGTCTCATAGTTGTCACCATTGAGTTTCAACCCTTTGTTGAGCTCAACAACAATGTTCTTAGCAGCATTAGACATTCTTTTAACAAAATTAAAAAAATATAGCGAGGATCTAAAGAAGGAATTTCTAAACGCAAGTACTATGTTCAACATACATATTCGGACAATAAGCACTAAGTTGATTAAGTTAATAAACACATATATTAATAATGGAGTCGAAAGTTCACTATGTTCCCAGTCATCGTCCAAAAATTAAACACATGTAAATGAACCTAGTCAACTACTTAGCTTAATGTCTAATCATACTTCAAAACAACATTTTGTTTTCATGATATTATTATCCCTTATGGATCTAAGTTAAAAAATTGACTTAAACTTAATTATAAATTTTATTTAACATATTAACTAAAATAAATCAAATGTTAATATTAAGCTAATTAATATTTTAAACATGTTAAACAAATTAACAATAAAGATAAAAGCATTAAACTAGTTATCACTTCATGCAATTTGTTAAACTAATTAACAAATATACTTGATATTAAACAAATTAACATTTCATGCAATTGGAATAATAAACATTCTAATTGTATCAAAAAAGAATCTAAATAGATACATCTATCTTTATATATATATATATATATATATATATATATATATATATATATATATGTGTGTGTGTGTGTGTGTGTGTGTGTGTGTATATATATAATCCGTTTGACTAACTTTTGTATTCTGAAATTAAAAAATAAGAATCTTATTTTATATATATATATATATATATATATATATATATATATATATATATATATATATATATATATATATATATATATATATATATATATATATATTCTTTTTAAATTAGGCCATTAAAGTTTCACTTGTAAAAAAAACATGTGAAACTGGACCAATCTAATTCTAAAGGATACTACGTATTGATTGGGCCTTTAGCCCATTTTATTTAGATAATCTGCCAAGTCCAACTAAAAGGAAAACTAAGCAGGGGTGAGAACCTAATTCCACTTTCCTTCTTCACTGGTTTTCTTCAGCCGCCGTCAGCAATAAAAAATTCTTCATCTTTTCTTTCATTTAACTCTGACATTGAACAAGTAAGCTTCACCTTTTTAATGCACCACTGATTGCCATTGTTATGAAGTTAAAAAATAGAGAGGTGAACCAGTAAGCTTCACCTTTTTAATGCACCATTGACTGTCATTATTATGAAGTTAAAAAATAGAGAGGCGGAAGCCATTGCTTCTCACCCTTTTTTTTTTCCTTGCAGAATCACATTGAAAAATAATTGAGGTCTTAGCTGGATTATTTTTTTTTTAACATTTCCGCTACTTTTATCAGATTCAACGGTGGCCAGCGGTGCTATACAGCGGGATATGGGTAGGGATTTCGAAAACTGCTTTCGAATTCTGTCTTTTTTTTTTTTTTTTTTTTTTAAATAGAATTGATTCAAGAAAAACTGATTTCTGAACACAGTTAAATAGCTAAGAGGAATATAATATTTTTAACAGAAAAAATATCACGTTCTTCATGCTGGGTACGTCGGTGTCCTAGCACTGATAAAGAGATTACTTGCTAATCTCTTATTTATTTCCTCTTTCATAATCTATTTAGTTTCCCAATCAAATTCTTAAAAGAAATTGATATTAAATCAATTAGTAATCATAACGTTAGGAAATTTGAGAATATTATTTATTTACAATCACAATGCACAGTAAACTTAACAAATACTAGTATATTTGTATATCTTGTTTAGGCACATGACAGAACTATTCTATAATTATTGACCAGAAAATCAGCCTATGACATCTGATACCAATGAAGGAATACATACATGCATATAACACAAATCTATACTAAATAGATTGTTTAAACATGAACCGAGAACTTACTTGTTTTTCTCGTAAGCGAAAGCGGTAGGATCTTGAACCGTGGCTGGAATTACTGGCCGTCGGTGACTGTCACGTACTTGACGGATCAACCCCTTTATCCACAGTCTAAACACCTAAATTATTTAGTAGAGAGTAGGAAGAGCTGTAGAGAAATCAGTCTCTTTATCTGAGCCTATTACTACTGTATTTATAACTGTATAATACAGTAGTTGTCCTCTTGTAGGACTCTATCAGGTAACTTATCTTTTTACCTGGATAGATATTAAGAGCACCCCTTTATGGGTGGACTCTTTTATTCAGATAAATCCAATAGTATGACCCTAATGTTGTCTCTTCTTTTCCTCACCTAGCTTTTGGTTGTTTGAGCTTTAGTTCTATCGGAGCTACTAACACTACACGTATATTAAAATGAGTCATGATGTGTTTGGTGTAATGATGACTCTAGGAACGATAAGGAGAAGTGCTTAAATAGCACCAAAAAAAGTCCAACAGAGTTGAGGAAGAATTTAACCGAGAAAGGTGAATATGATGATTAGAAGATAGCTTCAAATTCAGGTAAATGTGAACCAAGAAAAAGATTAAGGATGGATTTCATCATCCAGAATTAGGGAATGAGTCCTTTAAAAGATGAAGCTTGGTTTCAATGGTTTTGAGTAGTCAAATTATTCACAAGAAGAAAGAAGTATGAGTGCTTGAAGTACAGAACACTTAAGAGGACCAAACTTAAAAAGACCAACGGCTATTTCGAGTAAATACATGGAATTGGTGAGACTAGCCTTGAAGATAAACCCAAAAAATAACAGAATAGGCAAAAAATTGAAAACATTACAACTTACAACTTACAAGTAAGTAGAATACTCATTGTTTAGCGTGATTACCTTGGATAATTGATCGTTATCGTTACATATTTGACATTGTTTCTTTTGAAAAACTTGACTCCCTGGGCAAACTGTTGTGAGCATCTCTCCCACATTGATAAAAAAGAGAGATGTTAATGGATATATAGACTAAATGGGCTCTCCCATCTACTAGACTAGTCTTTTGGGTAGGGCTTGTTGAAACCTAATTTTGTTCCGGATGTTTAATTAAAGTTTTGTTATTTTAAATAAAAAGTCAATTAAAAAGGCCAACTGATTAAATTCAAAATAAAGACTAAATCGTAATGCACAACCTTGATTTCAGCCTACCCGAACAATGAACCTTTTGTATTTAAAATCAGCTTACCCTTGCAAACCCATATACACACACGCGCGCGCCTATACTTCTCATTTCAGCCCATTCCCACAACACACCCGTCTCATTCTTCAGCTTAATTTCCAAATCCCTAAACCCGTTTCCCTCAAAACCCGACCCGGCAGATCATCTTCTCCGTACAGCCGATGTGGTGGACGAGTTGCATTGTTCCAGCTGTGTTATTTTGGAGTTTTCTCACTTATTCCCTAGCAACGGGCATAAAATCTTACCCATCCATTTCAAATCAAGCGAATCCGAACCCTTCGATCATTTCCATGAAGATAAGGACGAGAAGGGTGTAATTTAACCCTTCTCACCCTTATCTCACAGGAATTGATCAAAAGAGGGCAAGGATTAATTGGGGGGAAAAGAGGTACCTGAAACCCTAGCATTGGCATGTATATATTGTTATTTTCTTGTTCATTTTAGGGGGGGTTCTAATTTTAGAGATAAAAAACGGCAAACAATAGAGAGAGGCAGAGCTTATAAGCATTTGGCAGTTTTAATCTTGAAAAGGATAAAGACATAGAGCATTTTAGTTTCTATTTGGATTCAAACATAGCTTTTGCTTTCGTGTCATCGCTTCGCTCATTCGAGTTATCGAGTCGTTTTGAGCTGTGTCGCTTCAGTTTAAGCCCTTGTTCACTGCTCCAAAAGAGGTAAAATCTTTGACCTCTCGCACTTTCTTATACCTACTAGTCCTTGATTGGATCCTTGTAGTTTTGCTTGGAATATGAATTGTAAATAGGGTTATTAATCATGATTCTTAAGCTATTAACTGCTGAAATCAAGTCCTATACTTGAAGATTCCGAACTTTGAACATTACCTATATTGCTTGAGTGTTTAGGGACTAGGGTTATATGAAAATAGTTTTTATTCTAAATTTTATTTGTCCGAAGTATCACATGTTAAAATCACATTTTTATTAGGAAAAGTTGTTCTTCGAGCTAAAGTTAATGACTTTAAGTGCGCTTGAATTCTCCTAGTTAAAATATGATCTTTTTTTTAGCCGTGAGGTGATAAACTGGCATAGAAAATTTCTGTTTGGTTTGTTTGAAAGTTGGAATCTTCACTAGGCTCCTTTTGGTTCATGTGCATTGTTCCTGCTTCCTGGTTTGTTTGTGAGGGTGTAAAGGGAGGTTCAGTGAGTAGGGAGGTTCTGGAGGTGTGTGTCTAGTGTTTGCAGGTATGGAGTTGATCTGGTCGGTTTGCTGGAGTATAGGAGTGATCTGGGAGTGTGTTTCTAGTTCCCTAGTTGTCTAGGTTATTCATAGGAGGATGTAAGGTGGTTCAGGGAGTTTGTTAGGTAGCCTGGTTGTTGCAGGTAGTAGAGAAGGTGTTTAGGGTGTTGTTGGTGATTTGTTGAGGGTGCAGGAGTTCAACAAGAGTCCTAGTATGTTAGCAGGGGTCAGGGGGTCTTTATGTAGTTTTAAGTGAGTTTTATGCAGGAGGTGCAGTTGGTTTTTGGTGAGCTGAGGGATCTTGTGTCTATGTTTTCTTTTGCTGGATGTTTCAGGTGTTTCAGGGTTAGTTTGAGCTTTTCAAGAGAGTTTTTGGAAAGGAGAGTTTAGTGCAGGTGTGCTCCAGGTTGTTCAGGATAAGTGTAGAGTGAGGGTGGTGTGGTGCATGTAGTTTGCCAGGTGGATTAGAGCTCTGTTTAGGGCTGTATGGGCTTGCAGATTCAGGAGAGGTGTAAAGGGGTTGTTTATAGTGCCTTTTGTCTAGTGAATTTGCAGCAAGTAATCCTTGTTAGGAAAAGGCAAGCAGGGGTTGTTTCAAGTTGTATGTGAACGTATAAGCTAATCTATTCTAAGGTCTGAGCCCCAATGTATTAGTGTCCTGAAATTGTAAAGATTCCTTGTCTGTGAGTTCATAGTTTAGCATTTGGATGAGGGAAGTGGTTTGAGTTCTAACCTGTCTGATGAAAGCCCTGGTGAGTTTAATGAGAGGCCCTGTCTAGTTTTAGGGTGGTAAAGTTCAGGTCCAGCCTTTATTTTTCTCTGGTCTCTCTCTGTTTTTTTTAGAAGTAGCAGGTAGATATTGATGTTTAATTAGGAATTATTTAGAATGAGTTGAGCTTTTTTTTTTTTTTTGTAGTAAGATCTTTGTGGGCTTGATTATATATACTCAATCTGGAGTTTGCTTGTTTGCAAAAGTAAAATTGTTTGGATGTGGTCATCTTGCGAGCTTCTATCAAAAGTAAGCTTTCTTTTATGGAAGTTTTAAGGTTATACTGATTTGGTGGTTCAGTAAGTCGAGTCTGGCGTGTATTTTTAAGGAGGCCGTATTGAATTTAGTCTCTTTCAGATTGTGTTTCCCTTATAATGAGGAGTAAGTTTGGGTTTGCACGCATATGTTCTTCAAGATTTGCATTTGAAATTTGACTCCCTTTATTAATATGGCATGAGGGCCCGCATAAAGTCTTATATTTGACCTATCAGACTACATCGCCTAGGCTATAAAAGATCATGTTCAGTTGCTAGAAACCCTCCATGTTTCGTAATGTCATTTTCTTGTTTGTCGTGTGGAAGTCTTAGGTGGTTAAAGTATTAGTTATGTTATGTATGTTGGCCGCAAGACAAATAGCATGTTACTGTCTTGATCTGTTTAGATACTGACTTTGTTAATTTAGCTAATTATCTTGGTTTTCTGTTAATTAATCTAGCATATTATCCTTTAAGTGTTCTTTTCCTAATTCTTTGTCCCTTTTATATTCTTTGACATGAACTTTGGGACGAGTTGGCTAAAAACTCCATCGGGGTCGACCAACGGGCACTTGAGCCATTTGAGGTCAATTTGCTTGAAAACGTATTGCTATCAAGGCTCGTTTCGCGAGTTTGCATTTCCGGGTTCTATTTTCTTTACCCTATCCTTCCCCGCTTCCTTTAGAATTCATGTATAGGAACCCCGTAGACCGGACTAGGAGCCTTGTCGGATAGAAATGATATTTGAATTGTGAATAATTATTGTAAATTACTTAAATTATTTTTATATGAATGCTTTGTATCATTTCTTTGCGAATCGCCAATTAATTTATGGATGTTTAGAATCATTTGTCAATTAATGAGTGCAAATAAAATTCGATTAAAATCGTACCTTCGTCATAATTTGCATTTGAATTATTTATTTATTGATTATATTAATATTCAGTTATTTATTTATTTAATCTAATTTATTTATTTAATTAATCAATTAAATTTTAATCCTTTATTTATTTATTTACTTAATCTAATTTATTTAATTTCAATTAATCATTTATTTAATCAATTAAATATTTATTTATTTATTTATTTATTTAATCAATTATTATTCATTTACTCCTTTATTTAATTAAAATTGATAAGTATTCATTTATTTAATTAAGTTATTTATTTGCTTATTTATTTATCTATTTATTCAATCAATTAATTAATCATTTATTATTATCCAATTATTTATCTAGTTTGTTTTATTTAATTACCTAACTTCATTTAACCTTTACTTATTTTATTAATTAATCAATTGATTCATTATTTAATTATTCATTTTATTAACCTTATATTTGGTCATTTATCTATGTAAGTATCGGCATAATTAAAATCTTATCTTATCTATATTATTCCTATCATCCTTATATAAAATTAGCTTTATATACTTATTATCCTTAACAAATTTGTGAAAACCGCCGGATTAACCGCATTTAGCGGATTTTCGAAAGTGCTCCCGCTAGGGACCTTCTTTCGAATTTAATAGAACCACTTACCTAGAATCTCTGAATTTAATTTCTTTTAAATAAAGAATAAATTGCACTCTTTAGTTAATTAGGTTCCTAATAATCCTTAAATTAGGTGGCGACTCCAAAGAAAATCCTTTGGAGTCCCATTTTGTTGAAGTCAAATCCCGATGCATACTTGTGTGCATTTTTTTTGGAGGGTTCAACAGCGTGGCGACTCCGCTGGGGATAGCATTTGATGGTTCTAACCAAAAGGCTTTCACGAATTTGTTTGTTTATATTGTTTGAATTGTATGCCGATATTAGTATGTGTAGCTTATTTAATTATTGTTGAAACTAGCATGAATATATCTATTTTTTATTTGCAAGCATACTTAGATTAATTTAATTGATTGATGTGTGTCACGGAAGCATGTCACTACACCCTTATTTGTGCACATATATAAACTGGCATTCCGTTCATACTTCCCCCACTCATGGGAACCTCTTGCATTTTCACCCCAAATATCCGTGAGATACGCTCATGCGTACCTGCACTTTCTTCCACTAAAGAACCCTTTTGACGAGTTGGTACACCGGCAGTTGTCGTGGGAGTAATTCGACTGCGAGGCCGCTTGCCACTCACCTGTTAGCCTCAACTGTTAACCCACTCTTAGACGGAGCTTTAGGAGGATGCATGCATTTACACCTTAGTCTGGACCCGGTCCTTGGTACCACCTCCATAGTTAGGAAACCGCCCTTACGTCAGCGGGTTCTTAAAACCCAACGACAATGCATATTATGTGTTATGTGATAACGAATTCTAAGTCCTAACCATGTTTTGAGAAAAATCAGATTTGGAATTTTGTCTCCTATGTTGTCTTTTAGTTAAGAAAATGGAAGAATTTAGCAGAATCTATGTGGTCATAGCAGTCCACATAGAATTTGAGATCATAGACAGAATTGCAGTCCAGAGAAAGTTGGGCAGATTGGATTGGTTTGTGTTTTGGAGATGGTATGGTGTAGTGAGATCTAAGAGGCGAAACCCCTGGTGCATTTAAAAGATCAGTGGGGTCCCTCACGTGAACGGCTTTGCGTGTGTGCAGGCCATGTTGACTAACCAGCTGCAAATTCTTATGGAAAGAAGTATGCTTGTCGCATACTGGGAGAGTGAAGCCCCTATGTCTATAAACAACCAATGGGGTCCCTCCTTGAAGACCAGTGTGGTCTTGGCTACCTAGGAAACTGAGAGGTTTGATTAAAGCCGAGGACCACTGAGGAGCCCTATGAACAAGGTCTGTGAGCCTTGAAAAACCTAAGAAGCTGAGAGGCTTGTCCAAAGCCAAGGACCAGTGAGGTTTTATTTGTAAAAGGTCAATTGGAATCTTCATGATTTGCAGTCTGGTATTGTGAAGGCAGTTGGAAATCTCACCCCTGGACGTTGTGAAATAATTGGGAGTTGTGCTTGGAGGAGCGTTGATGTTTGCAAATGGTATAGAGGTTTGTTTCAGGTTTTAGGCATTTGGGTTTAGAAATTTGGTCTAGATGTTGTGGAGAGCAGGAGCTGTGTTAGAATTTTGAGTTGACACCAACTTTTGGAAGTTAGTTGGGATGACGGAATTGTAGTGTCGAGGCGGAGAGCTGATTATTATCAATTATTGTTATTATTTATTGCTTACTCTAAATCTGAATTGCTCAAAACTGGCATGAACTATTTTTCGTTACCACTTGTTTGCGCGTATTAGGCCCACCTCTGGCACAAAGAGGCACCTTACAGGGTAGGAAGCGTTCGCATTTTCATTTACGCTCAACTACTTGTGTTTGCGATATGTCAACTAGTTTAAAATGCAAAGCGCTACGTGACGCGCGCTACGTGATTTGTGTGTGCAATTTTGCCAATGACAAGCAAACTAACATGGTTACTTTTGAACTTTTTCTTTTGTTTTGTTTCCCCAAACAGAGGTTTGATTTGTGCTGATTTAAGCTGGCTGATCACTCTTATTACACAAGGGCAAAAGACCAATCTGCATACTTGTACACATTACCACAACTGACAATGACTGGAATAGATGATGAACCTCGCAATACCGAGAAAAATCTTGCAACTCCTGAATCATCAAGAGGAAATGTCATTATTGCTCAAGACGAACTGATTCTTGAAATGGCTAAGGAACTACAGATGCTAAAAGATGAACTGGCTGCGGTAAGAGGGCAAACTCCTAAAAACACGCCGTTGCGTGTGCCCGATGCATCCCACTCTCTGGGTCAAATGGCGCAATCTCTGAACTCAATTGATGGGGTCGCCAATATGAACACACCTTTGAACACCCACAATTCTCTAAAAGCACCAGTCCACCAAAGCAACTTGCTGCTTGTCCAAGCTCCACCTCCAAATAACGGTCAATCTAGCCATACAATCAACCGACCACCCATCAACCCACCACATCAACAATACCCATCATACACCCCGCACCCTGCCAATACTTATTATCAGACACATACTCCATATCCATACCAAACCTCCACATACCAAAATGAACCCATCCCGCAAGCTTATACTGAAAATCCATCTGCACCATTAGTCCAAGTGGCGGTATCTGGCGGGAAAGATGTTCCTATTGTGAAAATTGATGATTACACCAATCCTCCTTATGTGAAGTTTCAAAATGGTGTTAGAAGAGCCGAAAAAAGCAGTCGATGGGGGTGAAGATTTGGAGAAAAAGGTACAAGGTTGGGTGATGAGTGCTCTTAGCAAAGCATCAAAAGGCAAGGACATGGAAAGTCTAGAATATGAAGACTTGTGTGTTCATCCTGGGATTGAATACCCAGAAGGGTACAAAGTACCAAAGTTTGTTAAGTTTGATAGCAAATGCAACCCCCGAGCCCATTTGAGAAGGTACTGTGAAACCTTGGAAATGGGGAAAAATGAAGAGCTCCGTATGAAATTATTCATTCATAGTCTTGAAGGCGAAGCTTTAGACTGGTACTCCGAGCAGGATCCCTCAAAATGGATTAACCGGAGGAGTATGGCTCACGACTTCATGGAGCGTTTTGGTTTCTATGCTGAAATACCATTAGATCGGTTGGCTATTACAAGGTTTAGGAAGAAGCCGACCGAGACTTTTAGGGAATACGCGGTACGTTGGAGGAGTGAGGCAGCCAAAGTTAAGCCTCCCATGAGTGAGGAAGAGTTTGTGGGACATTTCATCGAGACATTGGATGAATTCTACTATGATCGAATGGCATCCATGACTAACTCTATTTTTGCCAATCTAGTGAAAACGGGGGAGATGTATGAAGCTGGTTTGAAATCTGGTAGGATCACAAATTTTGCCGCTTTGCAAGCTACAAGTAAGGCAATCCAGTCTGGGTCTGGTAATGGCTTTAACAAAAAGAAGAAAGAGGAAGTGGGAGCTGTTGTGGGAGACATCGAGCGTCGACCGGCTGGAAAGTTGGATTTTGACAATTCATCTGCTTTTCCCACCTACCAAAGCCCATATTACCCAAATTACCCCCACTCACTACTAGATGCCACCTGTTCCTTATCCGTTTTACAATGCACAAGCAAATTACTACCAACCTAGAGCACATGCACCTAATCAATACCCTCGTTAGCCAAATTTTCAAGCACCCCAGAATTATCAGCCTCGTCCTCCTGTTCGTCCCAATGTGCAAGGGTTTAATCAAAATTACGAAAGGAGAGCAACCAAAACCTATACTCCCTTAGCCGAGTCATATGGCCAGCTTTTTGAGAGATTAAGAAATGCGGGAGTTGGGCAGCCTATCCCTGATAACACCCCAAACCCACCTCCAAAATGGTATGATGCAAATAAGCACTGTGCTTATCACTCAGGGGCAGCCGGCCATGATATTGAGAGATGTTATACTTTCAAAGACAAGGTCGAGAGTTTAATCAAAGCAGGCACCATTCAACTCACCGGCACTCAGCCAAATGTGCATGATAATCCTCTTCCCAATCATGGTAACAATGCAGTTAATATGATTTCTCTTGAGGAAGAACTAAATCTGAAGGGCACCATAGTCTCTATTTATGATGTAAAGGTTGATAATATTGCTTCTAAGGTACCTAAGCAAGCACTAACTCTATTGCCAAAGAAGGAGGGAACTTTTGCCCTAGGTGGTAACCCCGCTGAAGGAAAGATGGAAAAGGTTGAGTCTGAGAAGAAGCCGACTAGTGTCATGCTACAGCCTCTTTTACCATTGAACCAGTCATTTGTCCAAGCTCCCGAAATGGCCATGCAGAATTTGATTGAAGGTGTTGGCAGCCTATTCTTGAATGATGGATTGAAATGCAGTGCAACTATTGAAGATTCTGAGAAAGAGCCACATGTGCAGAATGCTGAACCAAGTGATGTGATGGCTAATTGGACTTGTGGTTCAAAAGAGACTTGATGAATGAACTCGCTATTTTTGTTTTGGCATCACAGTCAGCTTGAGGCCCTGAACTGTGTTTTGCACTTTGTTTATGTTTATGACTTTCAAATAGCTTTTTTAAATCCTGCATGTTTAGTTTTATGTTGTATGCCTCCCTAAATTAGGTTTTGAATAAACAAATGCACTGCATTCATACCTTATTATTTTGCTATAATTTAATTATTTATGTGCTTTATTATTTTCTTCTGATTAATATACTCACTATTGTTTCAAATTAAAAATAACAAAACCTGCTTAAACTTGGCTTGTGGCAACTGGACAATTTAAGGATGATGCATTGGAAAGTTACTTTTGCACTCTTTGGATATTATATTACCCTTAGAGCTTCAAACTGGGGTAGCTTTATTTGCCGGCAATTGGAACCGAAGCGGTTTTCTATACAAATGTAAGTCCTTTATTTGAGAAACCATTGAAGAAAATCTTTCCTACTTAAGAAGAAGCAATGGGAAAATTTGCACCAAGTTGGCAATGTCATTATGTAGAAGAAAACTGATCTTGGCGGATATTTATGATCAACTTTGGCCAAAGATAATCAACACAGATGTTGGCAAGAGATATTATGTCTGAAGAAACCGCAAGTTAGCATTGTTCTGAATGTAATTTTTGATGTAATGCGATCTACGCGTAACCTGATTCCCAAGGCGGGATACGTAGGCAACTCACATAGAGTTCGGTTGCACTAGCACAAGAATCCCCTATTTCCTCCTTTATGTATATTTGAACTACTTCTGACCTGATTCCTGTAATGGCAACAGATAAGTAGGCAATCCCCATCGGATTCAGTCAAAATATTGTAACACTTTAGGTTTGTTTATCTTTTGATGATGTAATTCTGAACTATGCATCTGGGCAAATGTATAGGCATTCCAATTCGGATTCATACTTAGATTGCCATATATCCCAAAAAAAATAATTATGTAAGCAGAACTACGCACAGTCTGATTCCCGTGGAGGGATACGTAGGCGCGCTTAATGGGCTCGACTCCATAATATTAAAATTTTCAGTTTCCCCTAAGGCAAGCAACTGGGGCAAATTTTGCAAGATGAATTGAAGATATGGAAGATAGAAACTGGGGCAAATTTTGCAAAAAGAGTTCGAAGGCATGAAGATTATAATTGGGGCAGATTTTTGCAAAATTGGTATTGCTTATCAAAGGATGAAGTGGCAGAGTTTTAAAGTATTCAAGATTAGCACAAGTCGCAAAGACAAAGGGCGTTCAGTTTGTTTCAAGATATGTCATGAGTTTGAGTTAAAGCAAAAATTTTTAAATGCATTATAACTTCGGTTGCATATCAATGATTATTTGTTTAATATTTTATCAAATTACTTTACTTTGCCTCTATCTTGAAATATTATACAATATTGAGTTCATAAGTCAAGTCTCTGAGTATAATTTGCAAGCCCAAGTCTAAAGAAGAACGAGGGAGCAGCGGCAACAAGTTCAAAATGAATCAGCACAAATCAAACACCCCTCCCCAAAACTAACAAAATTTTCTTTGAGAGCAGGAACATGAAGTTTGCAATGAGAGGATCATTTGCACTATGGATGAACTATTATTTGTACACGCATCCAAAGTTGCCTTGCAAATTGCGTCGCATTCCCCTTTTCATGACTTAAAGCATTATGCTTTGTCATGAGTTATTGCCGAACAGGCGGTATTTCTACTTCTATGACTTTCATTCCTAATAGGGGACAAAGCCGAGGCTTGTTTTGTGTTTTCAAAACTAGGCCAAATAGGGCATCGCTTTGTTTCAGGTTATAATCCGCACAAGGCCATCCTTGTCGTATCGTCTCACCAATTGATTTATCAATGGCTATCGCACTGACTACATTTCTGCACTACTTTGCTTTGCACTTTCTTTGAATCATGTCTTCGCACTTGCTTTATAATTAACGCCTTGCTTTACTCTTTCAGGTTGACCATCGGCTACGAGGATTCCCTTTGTCGGACTATCTCACCTATTGATTCGCCAAATGGCTCTTGCATTGCTCTACCTTCCCGCACTGCTTTTCTTTGCACTTGCTTTAAATTATGTCGTCGCACTTGCTTTAAAATTGATGCCTTGCTTTATGTTTTCAGGTTGACTACCAGGCGGGGCTTCTCTCTTGTTGGACTTTCACGCCTGTTGATTCGCTAAATCGCTTTTGCGTTGCTTTACATTTCACGCTAAATTGCTTTGCATTTGCTTTCAATTATGCCTTTGCACTTGCTTTATATTATGACTTGCTTTACTTTTAGTTTAACAGGTTAACAGGTCAGCCCTGAGACCCTCCTTGCTTTGTGTCGGATCGGATCACCAGCTGATTTGTAGACAATCAATTCCAAGACCCTCCTTGCTTCGTGCCCAACCGGCTTGCCAGTTGATTTGTCAAGATGTTCAAATTGCCTTGCACTTGCTTTTAATTATGACTTTGCACTTGCTTTATATTATGAACCGCTTTACTTTTAGCTCAATAGGTTAACAGGTCAGCCCCTAGACCCTCCTTGCTTTGTGCCGGACCGGATTGCCAGCTGATTTGTCGACAATCAACCCCAAGACCCTCCTTGCTGCGTGCCCGACCGGCTTGCCAGTTGATTTGTCCAGATGTTCAAATTGCCTTGCACTTGCTTTCAATTATGACTTTGCACTTGCTTTATATTATGAACCGCTTTACTTTTAGCTTAACAGGTTAACAGGTCAGCTACGAGACCCTCCTTGCTTTGTGCCGGACCAGATTGCTAGCTGATTTGTTGACAATCAACCCCAAGATCCTCCTTGATGCGTGCCCCACCAGCTTGCCAGTTGATTTGTCAAGATTGTTCAAATTGCTTTGCACTTGCTCTAAATTATGCCTTCGCATTTTCTTATTATTACATCTTGTTTTGCTTTTCAGGTTAACAGGTCAGTCCCCTCCTTGCTTCGTGCCAGACCGGTTCGCCAGCTGATTTGTTCGACAATCTACCCCAAGACCCTCCTTGCTTCATGTCCGACCGGCTTGCCAGTTGATTTGTCAAGATCATTGAAAATGCTTTGCATTATGCCTTCGCACTTGCTTTATTGCTTCGCCAGTTGATTGGAAGACAACTTATCAATGATATCGCAACCCGCACTTGCAAATTTGTATCATCAATATTTGCTCATTTCTTACTTTGATTATCAAAGTTTACAAGCAGTTGCTCGCTTACTGTTTGTCGAGTTTATTACAGGACTTTAGCAGCACCGCAACAGCATTTGGAGCATAACGTGGAACTTTTTCTTAGCAGTGAACTGGGGCAATCGTTGATATGAGCTAGACTCGTCAACGAGGATCTGAAGAATCGCACTCGAGCAAGAAAAATTATATCCTAATCTTTTTCTTCGGATTAGGACGTCAGTTTGAATTCTTCCCTACTCGTGCGTCGTTTTCTGTCAATCGTGCGAGTTTTCGTGTCTAAGTGTCGTTGAACTACATATGGCCTGATTCTCTTTCAGCCAGATATATGTAGGCAACTTAGAAACCGGAGTTCGGCCATGTCCATAAGTCTCGCACTTTGGTCCTTGGAATCGTCCTTGGCTTTATCGTGACAAAATTGGTTTCTCGTCAACTTCTTTACCCTAAAAACTATTTCATCCTTTTCCGGGTAAAGAGGGGCAGCTGTTGACACCCAATTTTGTCCCGGAAGTTTAATTAAAGTTTTGTTATTTTAAATAAAAAGTCAATTAAAAAGGCCAACTGATTAAATTCAAAATAAAGACTAAATCGTAATGCACAACCTTGATTTCAGCCTACCCGCACAATGAACCTTTTGTATTTAATTACTTTTAGAAGGCTAAATTCGTTCTTTCTTTCAAAATCAGCTTACCCTTGCAAACCCATATACACACACGCGCGCCCCTATACTTCTCATTTCAGCCCATTCCCACAACACACCCGTCTCATTCTTCAGCTTAATTTCCAAATCCCTAAACCCGTTTCCCTCAAAACCCGACCCGGCAGATCATCTTCTCCGTACAGCCGATGTGGTGGACGAGTTGCATTGTTCCAGCTGTGTTATTTTGGAGTTTTCTCACTTATTCCCTAGCCTGTGTTATTTTGGAGTTTTCTCACTTATTCCCTAGTAACGGGCATAAAATCTTACCCATCCATTTCAAATCAAGCGAATCCGAACCCTTCGATCATTTCCGTGAAGATAAGGACGAGAAGGGTGTAATTTGACCCTTCTCACCCTTATCTCACAGGAATTGATCAAAAGAGAGCAAGGATTAATTGGGGAAAAAGAGGTACCTGAAACCCTAGCATTGGCAGGTATATATTGTTATTTTCTTGTTCATTCCAGGGGGGTTCTAATTTTAGAGATAAAAAACGGCAGACAATAGAGAGAGGCAGAGCTTATAAGCATTTGGCAGTTTTAATCTTGAAAAGGATAAAGACATAGAGTATTTTAGTTTCTGCTTGTATTCAAATATAGCTTTTGCTTTCGTGTCGTCGCTTCGCTCATTCGAGTCATCGAGTCATTTCGAGCTGTGTCGCTTCAGTTTAAGCCCTTGTTCACTGCTCCAAAAGAGGTAAAATCTTTGACCTCTCGCACTTTCTTATACCTACTAGTCCTCGATTGGATCCTTGTAGTTTTACTTGGAATATGAATTGTAAAAAGGGTTATTAATCATGATTCTTAAGCTGTTAACTGCTGAAATCAAGTCCTATACTTGAAGATTCCGAACTTTGAACATTACCTATATTGCTTGAGTGTTTAGGGACTAGGGTTATATGAAAATAGTTTTTATTCTAAATTTTATTTGTCCGAAGTATCACATGTTAAAATCACATTTTTATTAGGAAAAGTTGTTCTTCGAGCTAAAGTTAATGACTTTAAGTGCGCTTGAATTCTCCTAGTTAAAATATGATCTTTTTTTTAGCCGTGAGGTGATAAACCGGCATAAATTTCTGTTTGGTTTGTTTGAAAGTTGGAATCTTCACTAGGCTCCTTTTGGTTCATGTGCATTGTTCCTGCTTCCTGGTTTGTTTGTGAGGGTGTAAAGGGAGGTTCAGTGAGTAGGGAGGTTCTGGAGGTGTGTGTCTAGTGTTTGCAGGTATGGAGTTGATCTGGTCGGTTTGCTGGAGTATAGGAGTGATCTGGGAGTGTGTTTCTAGTTCCCTAGTTGTCTAGGTTATTCATAGGAGGATGTAAGGTGGTTCAGGGAGTTTGTTAGGTAGCCTTGTTGTTGCAGGTAGTAGAGAAGGTGTTTAGGGTGTTGTTGGTGATTTGTTGAGGGTGCAGGAGTTCAACAAGAGTCCTAGTATGTTAGCAGGGGTCAGGGGGTCTTTATGTAGTTTTAAGTGAGTTTTATGCAGGAGGTGCAGTTGGTTTTTGGTGAGCTGAGGGATCTTGTGTCTATGTTTTCTTTTGCTGGATGTTTCAGGTGTTTCAGGGTTAGTTTGAGCTTTTCAAGAGAGTTTTTGGAAAGGAGAGTTTAGTGCAGGTGTGCTCCAGGTTGTTCAGGATAAGTGTAGA
Organism: Petunia secreta; assembly: GCA_029990175.1. Taxonomy (NCBI): domain Eukaryota; kingdom Viridiplantae; phylum Streptophyta; class Magnoliopsida; order Solanales; family Solanaceae; genus Petunia; species Petunia secreta. Next base: position 169,332 of record JARKIP010000081.1, on the reverse strand, counting down.
GTGAGGGTGGTGTGGTGCATGTAGTTTGCCAGGTGGATTAGAGCTCTGTTTAGGGCTGTATGGGCTTGCAGATTCAGGAGAGGTGTAAAGGGGTTGTTTATAGTGCCTTTTGTCTAGTGAATTTGCAGCAAGTAATCCTTGTTAGGAAAAAGGCAAGCAGGGGTTGTTTCAAGTTGTATGTGAACGTATAAGCTAATCTATTCTAAGGTCTGAGCCCCAATGTATTAGTGTCCTGAAATTGTAAAGATTCCTTGTCTGTGAGTTCATAGTTTAGAATTTGGATGAGGGAAGTGGTTTGAGTTCTAACCTGTCTGATGAAAGCCCTGGTGAGTTTAATGAGAGGCCCTGTCTAGTTTTAGGGTGGTAAAGTTCAGGTCCAGCCTTTATTTTTCTCTGGTCTCTCTCTGTTTTTTTTAGAAGTAGCAGGTAGATATTGATGTTTAATTAGGAATTATTTAGAATGAGTTGAGCTTTTTTTTTTTTTTTGTAGTAAGATCTTTGTGGGCTTGATTATCTATACTCAATCTGGAGTCTGCTTGTTTGCAAAAGTAAAATTGTTTGGATGTGGTCATCTCGCGAGCTTCTATCAAAAGTAAGCTTTCTTTTATGGAAGTTTTAAGGTTTTACTGATTTGCTGGTTCAATAAGTCGAGTCTGGCGTGTATTTTTAAGGAGGCCGTATTGAATTTAGTCTCTTTCAGATTGTGTTTCCCATATAATGAGGAGTAAGTTTGGGTTTGCACGCATAGGTTCTTCAAGATTTGCATTTGAAATTTGACTCCCTTTATTAATATGGCATGAGGGCCCGCATAAAGTCTTATATTTGACCTATCAGACTATATCGCCTAGGCTATAAAAGATCATGTTCAGTTGCTAGAACCCCTCCATGTTTCGTAATGTCATTTTCTTGTTTGTCGTGTGAAAATCTTAGGTGGTTAAAGTATTAGTTATGTTATGTTTGTTGGCTGCAAGACAAATAGCATGTTACTGTCTTGATCTGTTTAGATACTGACTTTGTTAATTTAGCTAATTATCTTGGTTTTCTGTTAATTAATCTAGCATATTATCCTTTAAGTGTTCTTTTGCTAATTCTTTGTCTCTTTTATATTCTTTGACATGAACTTTGGGACGAGTTGGCTAAAAACTCCATCGGGGTCAACCAACGGGCACTTGATCCATTTGAGGTCAATTTGCTTGAAATCGTATTGCTATCAAGGCTCGTTTCGCGAGTTTGCATTTCCGGGTTCTATTTTCTTTACCCTATCCTTCCCCGCTTCCTTTAGAATTCATGTATAGGAACCCCGTAGACCGGACTAGGAGCCTTGTAGGATAGAAATGATATTTGAATTGTGAATAATTATTGTAAATTACTTAAATTATTTTTATATGAATGCTTTGTATCATTTCTTTGCGAATCGCCAATTAATTTATGGATGTTTAGAATCATTTGTCAATTAATGAGTGCAAATAAAATTCGATTAAAATCGTACCTTCGTCATAATTTGCATTTGAATTATTTATTTATTGATTTTATTAATATTTAATTATTTATTTATTTAATCTAATTTATTTATTTAATTAATCAATTAAATTTTAATCCTTTATTTATTTATTTACTTAATCTAATTTATTTAATTTTAATTAATCATTTATTTAATCAATTAAATATTTATTTATTTAATCAATTATTATTCATTTACTCCTTTATTTAATTAAAATTGATAAGTATTCATTTATTTAATTAAGTTATTTATTTGCTTATTTATTTATCTATTTATTCAATCAATTAATTAATCCTTTATTATTATCCAATTATTTATCTAGTTTGTTTTATTTAATTACCTAACTTCATTTAATCTTTACTTATTCTATTAATTAATCAATTGATTCATTATTTAACTATCCATTTAATTAACCTTATATTATTTATCTATGTAAGTATCGGCATAATTAAAATCTTATCTTATTTATATTATTCCTATCATCCTTCTATAAAATTAGCTTTATATACTTATTATCCTTAATAAATTCGTGAAAACCGCCGGATTAACCGCATTTAGCGGATTTTCGAAAGTGCTCCCGCTAGGGACCTTCTTTCGAATTTAATAGAACCACTTACCTAGAATCTCTGAATTTAATTTCTTTTAAATAAAGAATAAATTGCACTCTTTAGTTAACTTAGGTTCCTAATAATCCTTAAATTAGGTGGCGACTCCAAAGAAAACCCTTTGGAGTCCCATTTTGTTGAAGTCAAATCCCGATGCATACTTGTGTGCATTGATTGTAAAACGGAAAAAGGATAAATGTGTAAGACGCAACCCTAATTCTACCCACCCGCACAACCCTTCCATTTTCTTAATTAATGTTAAAAGTTGCTAAATCCGTGCCTAATATAAAATTCTAATCTATTTGTGCAAAGCATATATATACAACGCACACCTCTCATTTTAGAATGCCCATCTCCCTTAAATCAGTTTCTAAACCCGATCCCCCTTTAACCCGTTTCCCTAATTCAAAACTGAAGCCCTAAAACCCATTTCAGTCCCAAATTCCCCCCCAAAATCTCACCACAGTCCAAATTCCTTGACCCCACTAGTCCCCCACGTTCTCTTTCACCTTTTCAGTACGAGAGTGAATCGCAATCGTCCATTTCAAAATTGTTCAATCCGAGCTGTGGATATTCTTCCAACGGACATTTTTTTTTTGGAGGATAAGGATGAAAACCGTATATCCTTTAGAGGTATTGACGATTTTCACCCCTATCTTTGAAGTAAAAAGTCCGAAAATGGGCGGATGTTGGAAAAAATTGCAAAGGCCTTAAACCCTAACATTCTAGGTATAAAAGGCGAGGTTCTTCTTCATTTTGGAGGGGGGGGGGGGAGGGAGGGGGGGTTGGAAATTTTAAAAAGAGGCAGAGCTTATATGTATTAGATCTTTTTTTCAGTTTTGATCTCTTAAAATACATACTGTTATTGTTTCTGTTTGGGAAAAACATTGTTCTTCGAGTTTGTGTCGTCGCTTCACTTTTCAAGTCATCGCACTTAGTCGAGTCGCGTTCATTTTCGAATCCTCGCCCCGTTCACTGCATCGCAGCAGGTAAAATGCTCGACCTTTTACATTTTCTTTATATGTTTTTCCCTTCATTGAATCTGTTTATGCAAAATTGTGATTAGTGTATTGAGTTATTTGGTGGTACTAAAGCTGATTAAACTAGCATAAAAAATCAGTTTTCGAGCTCAACTTTGAAGCTTTAATGTTGGTTTTTGAATCCTAAGTGCCCTCATGGATAGTTTAGATAAAAGAGGACTAGGTGTTTGTTCAGGAACTGTTATGCAGAACGTAGTTTAAAAATCCAATATTCATCATGATACGTGTGTGTAGCAGCTTGTTTAGCTCTTTACTATAAATGTCTAAAAAAGGGAAAAGAGTTTACATCTTCATTATTTTTTATCTAGTTTCTTTATTTGAATCTGTTAACTTGTGAATGATGCACAGATCTGCACAAATCAAATCTGGTCTTATATGAACTGCATTTTTTTAGTTTGTTTAGTTGGTATTCTAAGCTGGAGTTAGTAATCTGAGGGGTTCAGATGGTGTTTGCTTGGTTAATGGAGGTGCAGTTAGCTTTGGAGATGTGAAGGGGTGTCTATAGGGGTCATGGTTTGGTTGTTTTAGTGGTGTTTGAAGAAGCCTTGTGGGTCTGCAGGATAAGAGAGGGATCCCTGGTTGTCTGTTTGCGCAGGTGGCTTTGGAGAGGTGTTCTGTGAAGTGTAGAGCAGGGTGGAGGTGCAGTTTGGTCAATGAGAATAAGGTTCAGGTTGGCAGGTGTATGCTGCTCTGCATCTAGTAGTCTTAGTGGTCATGAGGGTCTGAAAGGAGGAAAGTGTTGCTGCAGTTTTCAAAGGGCCTGTCCAGGCCCTTGTTTAGGTCCAGGTAAGGCCAAGAGGTCTGCAGGATCAGTTTTAGGGCTAGTTTTATGTTCAGGTGGGCTTGTAGTCTGATATGAAGGTGTTTGCAGGGCATAGAAGTTTGTTTCCTAGGCTGGAGAAAGTTGAAGTGGAAAAGGGAGTTTGGTGAGTATGTAGTTGGTGAATAGAGTGATAGAGGGATGCATATGTTGCAGTTTCTGGTATGAAAGAGTTCAGTGTGTGTGTTGCTCTGTTTCAGGTCCTGGTTTTGTTTCAGGGTCGGTTCCAGGAAGGTCTGTGAGATGTGATCAGCTGCAGAGAGTTTAGGTTGTTTAGGTTGATTTGTTCAGGTGTCCAGCATTGTTTTAGAGTGTTTCAGGCCTGAGGTTCAGGGTTGTTTCTTATTGTTCCAGGTTAGTAAAGGGCCTAGGGAGTTGTTCAGGTGGTTTGATTTGTTCTGTGGGAGTGTCTATGGAAGCCTTGTGTGCACAGTTTGTTAAGAGGAGGAGGAGAATAGGTCTGGTGGCTGTTCTCAAGTTTGTTCAGGTTTGGAGTGGTTTGTAGCCTGATAGTATAGGAATTTAGAAGGTGGTAGGTATGAGGTAGTGAGAAAGTGTTGCAAGTACAGCAAGGGTTAGGGGCTGGTTTCTTGTTTGTTAAAAAGGGTAATAGGGCAGTTGATTTCGTAAGGCCATTGCCCTGTTTTTTTTTTTTCCAGTTTTGGCTATTCTTAAGCATGAAAAGGGCTCCAGTTTCCTTAGTTTTGCTCAAGGTTCCTGCATATATGTAAGGGGTGTGAGATGAAATCCGAATGATGTTTGCCTGCTTGTTTCCTTCTCCCATGATTTTTTGTATGTTGATTAGTATGATTGATGTTCTTTTCTCTCTACTTTAAATGTTTGTCTCATCTTCCAGTATCTAATCCTCTTCCGGTGTTAAGTAGTTAGTCCAAGTCTAAAGCTCCTGTTTCATTATGTTTGGCATGTTTGCATGTTCAATGTTGCATTTTCTGGTGTTTTGCAATAGCCCGGATCAAAACTTAGAGATGTCAAGTGTCTTAAGAGTTTAAAATTACTGCTTTTGTAAACTTGCTCAGTCATAGTGCTTAATTTTTTTTATAAATGTTATCGTTACTATTTGCTCACACATACCATCCAAGTAGAACCTGAGACATTGTTTTTGCAGAAAATAATCACGATCTTGGGTTAGTTTATATTTTATTATAAAATTGGAATTAACTAGAATATCATTTTCAGTCTGCCGAGATCTCTTGTAAATTGTTTCATTAAGCAATGGTCATGTCTATATTGTAACATTGCGCAAGTCATGCATGAATTGCTAATTTGTGAAGCTACGTTGAAAGCATAAGTTGAACACTCGAAATTGCCCTCATTATTTATTGAGCTGAGGTTGTCGTCCATTCTTTCAAAATGAGTGTGGATTTCCAATCTAAGTTCATGATCTATCACTTTGCCTGTTCAAATTAGTTTAGCCATAGTGCGAAATTGCTTTTTTTGTATATTCCAACTTTAAGTTGGTACTAATCTTTATTCTTATCTTATTTTCCTTTGCATGAACCTTGGGATGAGTTGACTAAAACTCCATTGGGATCAACTAATTGGCACTTGAGCCGCTCGGGTCAACTTGGTTGAAATCGCATTGCTATCAAGGCTCGTTTTTGCGAGTTGCATTTCCGGGTTCTATATTCTCCATCACTCCCCGCTTCTTAGAATCCACGTATAGGACTTCCCCGTAGACCGGACTAAGAGCCCTGTAGGATAGAAATGGTATTTGAATTGTGAATAATTATTATAAATAATCTAAAATGCCTTATGAATGCCTTGTATCCTTTCTTTGCGAATCGCCAATTATTTTATGAATGTTAAGAATCATTTGTCAATTAATGAGTGCAAATTAAAATTCAATTAAATTTGTATATTTATTTTATCATTATTTATATTTAAATTATTTATTCATCAATTTACTTATTTTATTAAATATTCAGTTATTTATCTATCTATTATTTATTTACGTATTATTTACTTCTTTACTTATTTATCCTATATTTTTCCTAAAATCTCTAAGTTATTTATTTTATTAAAATTCGTGAAAACCACCGGATTAACCGCTTTTAGCGGATTTTCGAAAGTGCTCCCATAATAGGGACCTTCTTTCGAATTTAAAAGAACCACTTACCTAAGAATCTCCGAATTTATTTAATTTCCTTTAAGTAAGGGAATAATTGCACTCTTTAATTAACGTTTGGTTCCTAATAATCCTTAAATTAGGTGGCGACTCTAAAGAAAGCCCTTTGGAGTCCCATTTTGTCGAAATTACATCCCGATGTATACTTATATGCAGTTTTTGGGAGGGTTCAACAACATCACTATTGAAAGAACATTTTAGGTTCTTCTGAAGTTTAAGCCATGCTTAAAGTTATAATGGATCTGTTAAACAGTGGGAGTAAATTTATATTTTTTACTCATAACAATGTGTAGATTCATTTGGAAAACTCTTAATTATGTGTTTATTACTGTTTGGATATTTAATATATCATATAACACTAGGATTTTTTATTGACTTCATGAACATATATTTGAAATGATATTATCGAGAGTATCCACACATATCTGGTTGTCACATTTCTTGATTGTCTCCTTCGTTTAATATTATCTTAGTGATGTTTATTTGTTAACGAGATGAGCAATTTGCTTGATTTATGATGGAAACACATTCTTATATATATATATATATATATATATATATATATATATATATATATATATATATAAAAGAAGCCATAATAATCACTATATCATAATTTGGTTGACTCCTTTAACGTTGTTGGTATATTTGTATTTATGAGATGTTAAGTGGACAACTGTTGATATCGTATTATTTAAAGAGCAAATCATTTATAATTATGTATCTTCACAGTGAGTATATGGTGTACTTAATTGAAATTTAACTATGTGACTTGACATACTTTGTGAGAAGATTGAGAAGTGAAGGAGACTCAATGAAATATTATGTTTCTTATGACTTTATTTGTTTGTTCAAGTGTTTGGACTCATGTTGTGAAACTGATTTTTATTTTGTAATGTTAGAGTCTAACATATGCACTTGATCAGTGGGAGTGTCTTATTTGTAAAATGATTCCCTTAAATTTTTGTTATAACTATTTGGTGATGGGGATCTTTGATGCATGGTGATAATTAAATGTGTTATACACATTTGTGTAGGTTTATTTATATTGACAAGTTTTGATGCCTATAAAATCTTAAGACTTCTTGTCTTATGTGGTTGGTATGTCTCATGTTGATAAAATCATGTTGTGCCTTTGTTGGATCTTTATAGAGACATATACGGCATATTGTTTATTCCATATGAATTTTCTTGGTTGTTGTACATTATGATTAGTTGCACATGTTGAGCCTTGAAAATTATGATTTTCTGGTGAGGCACATATTGTTTAGTTGCTCACGTGTTGTAATAGAAAATCATGTTGACGATTTTCTAATTGGTGCGCATGTTGTTTGGTCGCTCAATGTTGTTTATAGAAAATCGTTCGGAGGACCGACAATGAAATAGTCTTGTTTTGGAGTTCATGTTGATTATTTCTTGCTACACTACCACATCTTTAGGTCTGTCAGCAAGACTTCAATGTTTGTGATTGTGGACTAGTCTTGTGTCGTTGATTGATGCAAGTATTGCTGCTTTTCGACATTAATAGTTTTGTTTGACTAGATTATGTTGCAACAATGTTCCACCACTATATGTATGTGGCCACTGTCTATTTAGTCCGAGAGTCATTTTATAAATAAACTTTTTTCAAAATCTTTTAAATAGTTAAGTTAATGTTGTCCAAGTGGGAGAATGTTAGAATTATGTATTGTGGACTTAACATTAACTTATTCGGTTTTACCAAAACGGGCTAATTGTAAATAGTTTGTGGACAATACACGGGCCGTATTTGTGGATTCCATGATGGGCGTGTATTGTTTCTTGTATTAAGTGTGGGCTGACAGTAGTGTAGGCCTGTTGATAAAACCTGTGGGCCTATTATGGGTGGGCCCATTAGTTTAAGGCTCTTAAGCTTATATATATGAGACTAGGTCTCCTCTCCTGGCTTAACATATTCAAGACAACTTCCCATTAAGTTGTCAGTTCTCATAAGGGAGAGGAAAGACTTGGTTCTCGCTCGTCTCCAATCTGTGTTGCCATAGCGGATAAAAATATGCCTTTTCACTCACATCTTTATTGTGATTACTAGGTGTTCTTGATTTATGTGATTGTGTATGTTTTATAATTAATTAAACATTACCAACTCTCCTCTGTCTTACTACTTTCATTTCTCAGCTTATGCTTCGTGCATGGCAACATAACTGGTGCAACAGCATGTCTCTTTCTAGAGACGCCCTTCCCTGAGATTCCTAAACCAGAAAGTTCCAGCCTTACCAAATCCCGGGATCCCAACTGTGCCGAAACCTGAGTTTCCAACCATACCAAAGCCTGAAGTTCCAGCCGTTCCAAAACCTGAGATTCCTGTTATGCCGAAGCCTGAAGTACCGACTGTGCCAAAACTAGAGCTACTAGCTATTCCAAAGTTTGATGGACCAACTTTGCCAAAGCCTGAAGTACCAGCTGTGCCAAAACTCGAGCTACTGGCTGTCCCGAAGCCTGAGTTACCAACTTTGCCAAAGCCTGAGATCCCAACTGTACCAAAGCCTGAGATCCCAACTATGCCAAAGCCCGAGCTTCCTGCTGTTCCAAAACCTGAGTTACAACCTTTGCCAAAACATGAAGTCCTAGCTGTGCCAAAGCCCAAGCTTCCTGCTATGCCCGAGCCTGAGATTCCTAATGTGTCAGAGCTTGAAATTCCAGCAACGCCAGAACCCCAGTTTCCACCCATGATAAAGTCAGAAATCCCAACTGTTACACGTTACGCACCTCCTTGAGACACTAGAAGGCGGGTTGAATAGTGTACTCCAATTTTCGTTCAAGAACTCTGTCCTTCTGGAGAAGAACCTACTTCTCAGATTTTCTCTCCTGCTATCTGGAACACTGAACCACACAAAACATACGCACAAGAACACAAGGATTTTTACGTGGAAAAACTCCTTGCTCAAGGGAGAAAAAAACCACGACCCACACTCTGGGATTTTAGCACTGAATCCACTAACACAAGAGCAATGTTTCTGATTACAAACTCTGTAACCAAGGGGCTACACTCTAGACCCTACTTACTACTCAAAGCTAGACTCTAGCTTCTCAGTCAATACACAACAATTCACCTAATACATGTGCTTCTAAATAAGCTAATAGGTAAAACTATGAAATATCTAATTTAAGCCAACTTGCAAATTGACGAACCTAGACAGAAAAATCTAGTCTCGTTACTCTGCTTGCACACAAGTTGTCTTCTGCTGATCATTCACGTAGAAAGATGCTAGATCGCCTTTGTATGCTCACGTCTCTCTGTTTGTGAAAAAACACCCTTAGCTGCTGCTGCTACTTCCATATATATATGGGTCTTCTTAACCCTAGTAGAGTTCTACAAGGAATCATGTTAATTAAGGCAAGTCAGGATTTCCCCGTAACTCCTTTCCTTGTTGAAGTTCAACTCCTTTTCACACTTCACAGACACAGCCTGGATACAACTTCTTTTAGTCTGACTAGGATGTATGTTCAATCACGCGCCACTACTCCTAGTTCGGCAGGGATTTGCAACCCGTACTCTTTTCGATCACCTGTGCCCTTCATTCTAAGGACCTAGTCCTTAGTGAGAGCCTAGAAGTCCTTCTTGTTTGTCATGCTTCAAAACAAGCTCTCAACAAATTCCCCCTTTTTGATGATGACAAACAAATGTTGCCCAAGAACCTGAGTAGACAACCATAGACAAAAAATACCAGCAAACAACAAAAAGCAGTAAAAAAACAGAGTATGATGAATTAGGTCACAAACACTCCAACATTTCCATCTTCCCCCTTTTGGCATCATCGAAAAGATTCGAATCCCTGCATGAACCTGCCAGTGAAACTTAGTGTAAAGCACAAGGCAAAAAGTCAGTAATAATAGCACATATAAGCAAGAATAAGGGCCCAATCAGAACCAAGGACTAAAGCAGAAATCATGCATAAACATAAGGAAATTTAAAATCATCATCCAGGTTGTGTCAGCAGCACAACCCCAATATTTAGTACACAACAGCACAAATTGTCTTAAACATCCAACAACATGACATCAAGGAGATCATAAGAGAGGGTAGACAACAGGTGAAGAGAAGGAATTAGAGCAGACTGGGATGGGACATGAAGATTTAAAGATGAACATTGAAGTGTTTGAGAAGTGCCTCAAGTTGCTTCGTATTTTTGGCCCTTTCCATCAACAACTCGGCCTCATACTTGTGGCAAGCTATCTTCAAACGATCAATCTCTTGATCCTTCAACTTCAGCTGTCTGTGGAGCTCTGTGTTTTCTTCATTCACCTCCAGGACATGCGTCTCCAGCTCCTTCACAGCATCAATGGCCTCCTCGGGTCCATAATCCTCACTTTCCTCCTCCTGCTCTTGCTTGGCCTGCATGGGTCTCTTTGAAGCTCTGCTTTCTCTGAAGAAGTCACAGTTTTTCAGCACATTAATCCCAAACATCTGGTGAATGGTTGGCTTCTTCCCAGCTTCTAAAGGGACCCCCAAAGTGCTCTAGAACCTGCTGAATGATATAAGAATGAACAAGGGAGTGTGGCTTCTGCTCAGTATCAGCAATTCTTTTGATGTGTCTAATTATCAGCCCAGGCAAATTAATATTCACTCCCCTGTCCAGCAGATCCATGTACGTTAGGTCTAAAGCACTGGCCTCGCAGTTCCTCTCTCCTCTTGGTAGAAGAAACCTGTGCACAAATTCAAACAACAGTTGATGTGCAGGTTCCATTTCTTTCTTGTCTACCTTCCTCTCCTTTCTCAACTTGGGTTTCCCTGAGAATTTCTTGACAACAGCTAAAGGAGTGATTCCATCAGTCCTCTTTGGCCACTTGAGCTTAATGTACCTGCAATAACCTTCTGTTGGTATGTCAAGAATTATCCCAAGCTCAGGTCTCCCAAATTCAATCTCCACACCTTTCACAGTGGTAAATACCCTCCTAGCATGTACCCTGCAGTTCGTATAGAACTCTCTGACCTCTTCAACATACAGCTTCCTGTCTTTGTTGCTAAACAACCCCAACCAGCCTTGGTGTCCAATCATTCTGAGTAGTGGCTTCAAATGAAACTCTTTCTCATCATGCAGGATGCTGCCATGCAACACCTGATGTTTAGAGAAGAAAGCCACTCTGTCAGGTTCATCCTCACTACCTCTTCTTCTTCTTCTTCTTGTCTCAGCTTCACTGTCAGTATCTGAGTCACTAGGCTCAGCATAACTACCTGCATCATCATCACTTTCCTCCTGGTTTTCTTCAGCTCTTTTTTCTTCCTCCTTCTTCTTGGCTTCTCTCTCTCTGACATTAGTTACTGTTCTCTCCAGCTTTCCAACCTTTTCCAATTGTTGTTTTAAGACAGACCTGGTGCCAACCCTTCTAGCCACAGGTTCAACCTTGTCAACACTGCCACTCTCATCACAATCTTCATCAACTAACCTTGTCTTCAACACTGGTTTTCCCCCTTTCACTAACCTTCTTCTCTTTTCAGGCTCCACTATATTTTCTTTCAGGAATACAACTTCCTCCTCCTCTTCCTCCCCTGCTAATCTTTTATCTTCTTCTCCAAACTTCCTTTTTCTTTTTGGTTCTTCACCCACTTTGGGAGTTTCTCTTTGTTCAGTCTTCTCCAACATTGCCTCCTTCTTTGCTTCTTCCTCAGAATCTGTCCAATCTATGTCTGCATCATCAACCTCAGTTGAATTTGGGCAAGCAACAGGTTCTTGCACCAAATTCTCTGGGGCTTCAGCAGATTCAAGTCCTCTAATGGCTGGACTTTCTGGCACAGATTTTTCCTTAGCTCTCTCAGCCCTATCATCCTCCTTGAACTTCTCTACTACTGTTTCTGCAATATTTAAACTTACACCAGACTCAACTACCACATGCACATGCACTCCTTCTCTAAGTTCATCTCCTACAGGATCACGCTCTGCCTCACATGAGTTCCCCCTATCTATTTGTTCAACATGCTCAACACCTATTATTTTATCTAACCCAGACACTAGGGTTTCAGTTTCTTCCATTCCAGGGCTTTTCATATCTACTGAAGTAACAGGTGTAGATAAGATAGGAACGGGGATTACCTCATGTAATGGTTGTGATGAACTTTGTGCGATGAGTGTGGTGGAAGTCGTCCTTAACCTCAACTTCTTTATCAACTTTTTGTCCCCTTTTTGAAGAATTTTTGCTCCGGCCTTTGCAATCCTTTGGGCAAGTGTAGATGGTGGTGGTTTCTCAGACATCTTGATACGGTGTTTATGTATAGTCACAGAGATAGACAGGATTTTCTGGTGTTAGGGTTTTGAGAGAATTTTGATTTTGGAAGGAAGAATTTTAGAGGTTGGGAGGTAAGGTTAAGAGGGGAGGGGTTTCGGTGACTTGACAGTGCCTTAGGAAGGCAAGGTTATAATGATAAAAGAAAAGCAGCTTTTTGAAAATTTTTGAAAACCGGGAAGAATTAAGAGTTTTGACGGTTATGGACTTAATTGAGTAGTGGGGTCTGAAAATCAATTAAAATTCTACCCAGAAAAGGAATGTGTTCCTATAATTTTGGACAGTTATAAGAACATGGAGGATCTCCTTTGCACACGTGTGATTGACAATTTTAATTCCGTTATGACTTTTAACATATAGGGTAGTGTGAGTATACCTGGACATGATTCCTCATGCTTTAACTGATTTCTTCTTAGTACATGATAGGTTCTTCATGGGATCACATTATTCTTACCTGGTGCTAAAAAACTGAACAGGTGTACTAACAAAAGTACCATGTTAGACTAAATATCAATTGACAACATTCAATTACAGACAATCGAATACTCTACTAACCAATCATGAGGATTTTCTTGCTGGATCATCCGTGTATTTTGGTCATCCCTAATTCCAACCTGTTCCTCTCAAACTGCACTTTGTTCAAAGCTTTAGTAAAAATATCAGCAATTTGATCCTCAGTCCTGCAAGAATTCATAGTGATTAGACCCTTTTCTACATTTTCTCTCAAGAAATGGTGTCTAATATCAATGTGCTTGGTTCTTTTATGTTGGACTTGGTTCTTGGCAATGTTCACTGCACTAGTATTGTCACAGAAAATTGGCACAGCTCCACACTTGATGCCGAAGTCCTCCAGTTGTTGTTTGATCCACAGCAGTTGTGAACACAATAATGCAGCTGCTACATACTCGGCTTCAGCCGTTGATAAAGCAACAGAGTTTTGCTTCTTTGTAGCCCAGGAGATCAAACAAGGACCAAGAAAGTGTGCCATTCCTGAAGTGCTTTTCCTGTCCACCAGGTGACCTGCATAGTCTGCATCAGCAAAACCAATTAGTTCAAAAGTACCTCCTCTTGGGTACCAGAGACAGAGATCCTGAGTTCCTTTCAAGTATCTCAGGATCCTCTTCACAGCTGTCAAATGTGATTCCTTGGGTTTGGACTGAAATCTAGCACACAGTCCTACACTGTATACAATATCGGGGCGGCTGGCTGTGAGGTAAAGAAGTGATCCTATGATTCCTCTATATTTGGTCTCGTCTGTTGAAGGACCGAGTTCATCCATATCCAGCTTTGTCCCAGGTGCAATGGGAGTAGTCATTTCCTTTGCTCCTTCCATGTCAAACTTCTTCAGTAGTTCCTTGACATACTTCTGCTGGTGAATCATGGTTCCTTCAGGCATTTGCTTTATTTGCAATCCAAGGAAGAAATTCAGTTCTCCCATCATGCTCATTTCAAATTCACTTCCCATTAGATCAGCAAAGCCTTTGCATAGCCCCTCATCAGTGGCTCCAAAAATAATATCATCAACATACACTTGAACCGCCAACAGGTCCTTTCCTTTCTTTTTGAGGAACAGTGTGTTGTCAATCTTTCCTCTTAAGAACCCATTCTTCAATAGGAAACCTGATAGCCTTTCGTACCAAGCTCTAGGGGCTTGCTTCAGTCCATAGAGAGCCTTGTCCAGTTTGTAAACATGATCAGGGAATTCATTATTCACAAAGCCTGGTGGCTGAATAACATAGACTTCTTCATTCAGGTAACCATTTAAGAAGGCACTCTTCACATCCATCTGATATAGTGTGAACTCCATATATGTAGCAAAAGTAATTAGCATTCTGATAGCCTCCATCCTTGCCACAGGTGCAAAGGTTTCATCGTAATCAATTCCTTCTTCTTGACTATAGCCTTGCACTACTAATCTTGCTTTGTTTCTCGTCACTATGCCATGCTCATCTAGTTTGTTCCTGAATACCCATTTGGTTCCAATTATTGATCTGTCCTTCGGCTTAGGAACCAGATGCCATACTTTACTTCTTTCAAATTGATGTAGTTCCTCCTGCATAGCCAAAATCCACTCTGGATCTTCTAGAGCCCCCTTCACGTTTTTCGGTTCCAGAGTTGAAAGAAAAGCAAAGAAGGCACAGAAATTCTTCAAGGCTGACCTGGTCATGATTCCTGTATCTAGTTCTGACAGGACATTCTCCAAAGGATGGGATCTTAGGTATTTCCATGGTCTCAGTTTAACATGACTGGAAGAACTCACGTAATCATCCTGGTGAGTTTCTTCTTGACTTGTTGGATCATCAGCTTCATCAGCAGTTCCCCCTGACAGATTTACCCCTTGATCCAATACACTTGGATCTTCTCCTGATCTCTCCTTGTCTTTAGAATCTTCCAGTACATGCACACCTTCTTCCCTGTTAAGCCCAATTTCTTGATCATCTGTCTCACGTTCCTCCAGTGCCCTGTCTGATTCATCAAAGACCACATGCATACTCTCTTCCACTGTCTGTGTCCTCTTATTGAACACTTTATATGCCTTGCTCTGAGTCGAATAACCAAGAAATATTGATGCATCACTCCTAGCATCAAACTTTCCCAGGGGTTCTTTTCCATTGTTGTGCACAAAGCATCTGCACCCAAAAGGTCTTAGGTGAGCAATGTTTGGCTTCCTACCTCTGAGTAACTCATATGGAGTCTTGTCAAGAATTGCTCTGATTGAACATCTGTTCAGCAGGTAACATGCAGTATTTATAGCCTCAGCCCAAAAATTTCTTGCAAGACCACTTGACAACAGCATAGTCTTGACCATATCTTCCAGAGATCTGTTCTTCCTCTCTACCACTCCATTTTGTTGGGGAGTTCTTGGAGCTGAGAAGTTATGATCTATGCTATTTCTTGCACAATATTCAGAAAATTTCGAGTTTTCAAACTCAGTTGCATGATCAGATCTGATGCTGATAAGGTCCAGACTTAACCTCTTCTGAACTACACCAGCCCAGTCTTTAAATCTGTCAAAGGCTTCATCTTTAGTTGCCAAGAACAGAGTCCACGTGTAGCGAGAGTAGTCATCAACAATTATAAACACGAATCTCTTTCCTCCTCTACTTCTGACTCTCATAGGTCCACACAGATCCATATGCATCAGTTCCAGTGGTTTTGATGTGCTTACCACCTTCTTGGACCTGAAGGACGATTTCACCTGCTTTCCCTTCACACACGCATCACACATCTTGATGTTTTCAAATCTCTTACTTGGCAGTCCGCGAACCAGCTCATTTGATACAAGCTTGTTCAGTTGTGATAGACTTGCATGTCCCATTCTTTTGTGCCACAGCTGAGAATCACTCTCCTGCACATTTAGGCATGTAAGGTTGTTTTCAGGTAATGACTTCAGCGATGCCTTGTACACATTGTTCACCCTTTTTCCTTCCATTACAATTTCTCCACTCTGTAGGTTCTTCACAGTGCATCCTACAGATGTGAACTTTACTTCATTTCCTCTGTCACATAGTTGGGAGATACTCAACAGATTGTGTCTAAGACCATCGACACAATAAACATTCTCAATGGCGTGATCTAGAGTTCTCCCAATCTTTCCAATTCCAACTATTTGACCGCTTTTTCCTCCTCCGAAGGCCACACTGCCTCCTTGAAATGCTGCAAGTGAGAGAAAGTTTCTTCTATCTCCTGTCATGTGTCTCGAACAACCACTGTCAAGAATCCAGCTTGGGTTGTTCTCCCTCACTCCAGCCTGCAAAACAAATTAAAGGTTAGACTTAGGAACCCAGACAAGCTTGGGTCCCTTCTTACTAGAGAATGGATAAATCAGGTCCTGTTTAGCCCATTTAGGTAAAGCACTTGTTTTGTTTTTAGCCTTTGCCTTGCTTACATGTATGCATTTTTGTTTGATATGACCTGTTTCACCATAAAAAGTACACAGTATGTTGCAGGGTAACCCTACGTACTTGCTTTTAGGATTATAGGGAGGCAATGGTTTCTTGAATCCTAATCCTTGTTTTCCTCTATTTTGATTTTCAAGGACCCAGTTCATTGCCTCTGAATATTTGTTCCACTTAGTTAACCTGGTAAGCTCAAAATTTGATTTTTCAACCTTTTGACTTAGGACCTTGTTCTTCTCAGTTTCCTGATATAGAATTTCATTTGCCCTTTTTAATTCATTTTCTAAAAAGGTTTGAACTTCACTTATTACTTGCTTACCATTAGCACTTTCTTTTAACTAATTGCATTCTAGTTCAAGATCAGTAATTTTAGAGTTGGACACCAGAGTCTGTCCTTTCAAAATGGCATTGACTTCTTCTAGTTCAATGTTCTGTTCTAGGAGACTCTTGTGCTCAGTTCTAAGATTACTTAGTTCTTCAGCTAGTTTTTCTTTTTCAAGCTTCTCCTTTTCATAACCCTCAATCAAGGTAGCAGTGATTAAGATCAGATTTTCAGAAGAGTATGAATGCAAGGTTTCTTTTAGTTCAGATAGACATACCTATGCAGAGTGAGCTTCTTCAGTTCCATCTGTTGCCATAAGGGCTGAGTCCTTCTTTTGAACATCATCTAAGTACACCTCTTTAAGTCTTTCCCAGACTTCCTTGGCTGACTTGCACTCAGAAAGTTTAGCCAGCACGTCATAGGTAAGTCCTCTTTTCAAGTACCACTCAGCTTTTGCATTTGCCTGAAGCCAGTCAAGGTCTTGGGGATCCAGTTCTTCCACCTTCTTTGGAACTAAGACACCATTTGCAGACCTCTTCACTGGGACGTGAGGTCCTCTTTTCACAATCAGCCAAAGACTATAGTCTACAGCTTGCAAGAAGAATTTCATCTGTTTCTTCCAGTTCCTGTAGTATGTTCCATTAAACACAGGGGTTTTGACGGATCTCTTCCTCCTATCATCTCTCGAAGATCTTCTTCATCAGAACTATTTTCTGACATACCCATCAGTGCCAGAGGTGAGTCATCTCCAGAATCCTTTTCATGATCGGATTCACTGTCAGTAGGTCCCCATGTGGCATAGAATGCCTCCTTTCTCTTCCTTCTTTCTGCTATGAAGTTTGGAGGTCGTCTTGACTTCCTTTTATCTTTATCAGCTTCCTTTGGTGTCTCCTTCTCCTTTTCCTTGGATGCTTTATTTTTCATCCATTCTATTTCCCACATAGGACAATCTACTACAGCATGATCCTTTTTGGAGCATTTGAAGCAACCTGAGTAGTCAGGACTGTCAACTATGTTCTTCCTGCTAGACCCCTCTTTTCCACCTCTCTTGAATCCCTTGAACCTTCCCAGATTCAGCTTCTGTCTTAGGGCACTCACCATTGCCGCTTCAACTGATTGAAGGTCAATATACTCATCAGTTTCTTCAGTTGCTTCAAGAGCAAGAGTCTTGTCCTTCTTTACAAAAGGCTTAGCCTTTAAGTCTTTCATCATCTCATGAGTCTTCAAACTTCCAACTAATTCCTCAAGTTTGATCGATTTCAGTGGTTTGGATTCAATGATAGCAGTCATTTTGGGTTCCCATGCTTCAGGCAGCACATTCAGGACTTTATCGACCATCTCTACTTCAGGCAATTCCATGTCCAGGGATCTCATTTCATTAGTAATGATCGTCAACCTTGTCATCATGTCCTGAATTGATTCTTTCTCACCCATGGTGAAAAGTTCAAATTGCCTTTTCAGCATTCTTCGCTTGGAATCCTTCACTTCAGTAGTTCCTTCATGTGCAACCTGCAGCGCATCCCATATTTCCTTAGCAGTCTTATAAGATGATACACGATTGAACTCTTCAGGGCCAAGACCACAAATGACCACCCTTTTGGCTTTGTGATTTTTTCAATCATCTTATAATCCGTTTCATTGAACTCTTCTTTTGGTTTAGGTTCCTGCTTAGCAGCATCTCCTTCACCTACTACTTTGGTGGGGATCAGATTTCCTTCAGAGACTATCAGCCAGAGTTGATAGTCTTCAGCACATATGTAGTTCTCCATCCTGCTCTTCCACCAAGCATAGTATTGCCCGTTGAACTGTGGAGGTCTCTGAACTGACTGACCTTCAGTGATGATAGGTGGTGCACTCATTTTGATCCTTCTTAAGGTGTTAACCTCTCACAAGAAGACCTGCTCTGATACCACTTGTTACACGTTATGCACCTCCTTGAGACACTAGAAGGGGGGTTGAATAGTGTCCTCCGATTTTCGTTCAAGAACTCTGTCCTTCTGGAGAAGAACCTAGTTCTCAGATTTTCTCTCCTGCTATCTGGAACACTGAACCACACAAAACATACGCACAAGAACACAAGGATTTTTACGTGGAAAAACTCCTTGCTCAAGGGAGAAAAAATCTACGACCCACACTCTGGGATTTTAGCACTGAATCCACTAACACAAGAGCAATGTTTCTGATTACAAACTCTGTAACCAAGGTGCTACACTCTAGACCCTACTTACTACTCAAAGCTAGACTCTAGCTTCTCAGTCAATACACAACAATTCACCTAATACATGTGCTTCTAAATAAGCTAATAGGTAAAACTATGAAATATCTAATTTAAGCCAACTTGCAAATTGACGAACCTAGACAGAAAAATCTAGTCTCGTTACTCTGCTTGCACACAAGTTGTCTTCTGCTTATCATTCACGTAGAAAGATGCTAGATCGCCTTTGTATGCTCACGTCTCTCTGTTTGTGAAAAAACACCCTTAGCTGCTGCTGCTACTTCCATATATATATGGGTCTTCTTAACCCTAGTAGAGTTCTACAAGGAATCATGTTAATTAAGGCAAGTCAGGATTTCCCCGTAACTCCTTTCCTTGTTGAAGTCCAACTCCTTTTCACACTTCACAGACACAGCCTGGATACAACTTCTTTTAGTCTGACTAGGATGTATGTTCAATCACGCGCCACTAGTCCTAGTTCGGCATGGATTTGCAACCCGTACTCTTTTCGATCACCTGTGCCCTTCATTCTAAGGACCTAGTCCTTAGTGAGATCCTAGAAGTCCTTCTTGTTTGTCATGCTTCGAAACCAGCTCTCAACACCAACAGTGCCAAAGACTGAGCTACCTCCTGTTAGATAGTTTGTACTTGAGGAGACAAAGTAAAGTCCTCCCACATCGGTGGGAAGAAGGCTTTTTTAAAGGTTTAAAAGCTAAAAGGTCCACCAAGCTATTTAAATGAATAAAGTCCACCAAGTGTGTCTATTATATATATATATATATATATATATTTAATACTTGGACTTGGACTTGGGGCTTGGGCGCGGGCCGGGTCGGGTCTTTAGATAGAGAAGGATTATTTATTTTGTATTTATTTTTGCAACAGTTTTTTTGTTTTTCAACGTTAAAAACCTGTTCAAGAATAGATACCTTTTCAGAATAGTCTCCTTTCTCTTCTATAAATTTGTCTTCCTAGAAAGTGGTTTTTCACTCTGCAGTAACAATTTGGCTTTGAGGAATCCTGAAGAATATTGTTTGTATCCCCTAAGAATATACGAGCAATAATTCTTTAAGGACAGTGAAATATTGTTCTCGCCTCAAAGTTCTTTCTCTAATTTCGTTTCAGTTTTTATTAACAATCTTAAAGAATTATTTGCAATGGAGAAGATTCTGTCCGCTGTTGATAACTCAAAGGAGTTTATCAAACTTGATCGCTTTGATGGATCAAACTTTACCCGCTGGCAGGATAAAATGATTTTCTTGCTTACTGCTTTGAAAATCTTCTATGTTCTGGATCCCAATCTGGTTGCTTTGCTGGAACCTACTCCTACAGACACTGATGCAATCAAGGCAGAAAGGAAAAAAACGTGAAGAGGATGAACTGCTTTGTCGTGGACATATTTTGAATACTCTCACAGATCGCCTTTATGATCTTTATTCAAATCTGAAGACACCAAAGGAGATTTGGGCTGCGCTGCAAAATAAGTACCAGAATGAAAAGCGAGGTACCGATAAATTCCTGGCTTTGCAATATTTTGAATTTAAACTATTTGATACCAAGCCTATTATGGATCAGATTCATGAATTGCAAGTACTAGTTTCGAAACTTAATGATCTTGAAGTTAAGATTCCTGATGCACTTCAAATAGGTGCAATAATCTCGAAATTGCCTTCTTCCTGGAATGATTATAGAAAGAAAATGTTGCATTCTGCTGATAAATTAACTATGGAACAATTTCAGACTCACCTTCAAATCGAAAGTGAGACTCGTGCCCGTGATGCTTCAATACAAGCATCTAGTTCCGTGGTTAATTTAGTAAGCCAGAATAATTCTGGTAATGGAAACAAAAATCTGAAAGTTTCCAACAAATCTCTCAATAAAAAGAGAAAGAATTTTAATTGTCATCATTGTGGGAAGAAAGGGCATAAAATTCGAGATTGCAGATATAAAAAGGCAGGAATAAATTTCAATTCTGAAAATTCCAAGAACGCAAATATGGTAGAAAATTCTGCACAAGGACTGGTTGCCATGATTTCTGCATTACCAAGTGGAACGGTCTTAGAACTTAGCATGGCTGCTACATCCACTAACAGTCAAGACTGGTGGTTGGATTCTGGCGCTACCATTCATGTTTGTTTTGACAAGGACCAGTTCAAGACCTATACAGAAGTAAAATATTCTGAAATGGTGCTTATGGGAAATCATGTCACTGCAGAAGTTTTGGGAAAAGGAACTGTTGAAGTCAATTTCACTTCAGGAAAGAAGCTGACGCTACTGAATGTGCATCATATTCCTGAAATGAAAAAGAATTTGATGTCTGCTAGTTTGCTTTCTAGGAAAGGTTTCAAGATTGTAATAGAATCTGATCATGTAATTGTGTCTAAGAGTGGTATGTTTGTAGGAAAGGGATATCATTGTGATGGCATGTTTAAACTGAGTATTGATGCAATAAAGAATGCTTCTATTTATATTGTTGCGTCTGATTCTCTTTTATGGCATGCTAGATTATGACATATAAACTTTGGTCCTTTAAATTATATGTCTAAAAATGGTTATATTGCTTGTAATGATAAAAACGTAGGAAAATGTGAGATTTGTATACAAGCAAAAATGACCAAGAAGCCATTTAAGAAAGTAGATAGAGTTACTGAATTATTGGATTTAGTACACTCTAATATATGTGAATTAAATGGAGAATTAACTAGAGGAGGTAAAAGATACTTTATTACCTTTATAGATGATTTTTCTAGATTCACATATGTATACTTGCTTAGAACAAAAGATGAAGCCTTTCAGAAATTCAAGGAATATAAATCTGTTGTGGAAAATCAAAAGGTTAAGAAAATTAAGATACTTCGTAGTGATAGAGGTGGTGAATATTTTCCTGCTGAGTTTAATAATTTTTGTGAAGAGCATGGTATTATACATCAGACCAGTGCCCCTTACACACCACAACAAAATGGATTGGCTGAAAGGAAAAATAGGACTCTAGTTGACATGGTTAATGCTATGATTTTGAATGCATACTTACCTCATAATTTATGGGGTGAGGCATTGCTAACGACATGTCATATACTAAATAGAGTACCTTCTAAGAGCATAAACGTTTCACCCTATGAACTTTGGAATAATAGAAAATCAAATCTTGGTTATCTTAAAGTGTGGGGGTGTATAGCGTTTTATAAAATTCCTGACAATCAGAGAACTAAGTTGGGGCCTAGAGGAATAAAAAGTGTTTTTGTAGGATATGCCCAAAATTCAAAAACTTATAGGCTCTTAGATCTAAAGTCTAATGTCATCGTAGAATCTGTCCATGTTGAGTTTATTGAAAATAAATTTATAAAAGATTCTGTCGATGAGTCATTAACTGAACTGAATCAAAATAAGGTTGACGCAAATAGGATGTCACATTCTGAGGTTACTACTACCAAAAGGAAGAGTGACAAAATTGAATTAGAACCTAGAAGAAGCCAGAGAGCTAGAAAAGAAAAGAATCTTGGTTCTGATTATATTTCTTCACAAGCAATAGTTTTCCTTGTAGAAGGAAGTAGAACAACTGTCTGTAATAAAATACCCATTCTATTTAATGTTGAAGATGACCCGAAAAATTACCAAGAGGCTATGTCTTCAAGAGATGCTGCCTTTTGGAAGGAGGCCATCAATGATGAAATGGACTCGATTATGTCTAACAACACTTGGATTTTAGTTGATCTTCCTCCTGGATCAAAACCCATAGGTTGTAAATGGGTCTTTAGAAGAAAGTATAATACAGACGGTTCGGTTCAAACCTTCAAGGCAAGACTAGTTGCAAAAGGTTTCACACAAAAAGTAGGGATAGACTATTTTGATACCTATGCTCCTGTAGCAAGGATAACATCCATTAGAGTACTTTTATCGTTAGCATCTATATATAATCTGTATGTACATCAAATGGATGTTAAAACTGCCTTTTTTGAATGGAAATCTAAGTGAAGAAATTTATATGCGACAACCAGAAGGATTTATTCTTCCTGGAAATGAAAATAAAGTGTGTAAATTGATAAAGTCACTCTATGGCTTGAAACAAGCACCAAAACAGTGGCATGAAAAGTTTGATAGTGCAATACTATCTAATGGATTCGTACACAATGAAGCAGACAAATGTATCTACTGTAAATTCACAAAAGATTATGGAGTTATTATTTGTCTGTATGTAGATGACATGTTGATCATTGGTACGAACATGCTTGGTGTTTCTGAGACTAAGAAGTATCTAACTTCAGTCTTTAAAATGAAAGATCTGAATGAAGTAGATACAATCTTAGGAACTAAAGTCAAAAGAGATAGTAAGAAAGTAACTTTATCACAATCACATTATATAGATAAAATCCTTGACAAGTTCAGTCATTTGGACATTAAGGAGTTTAATACTCCTTGTGACTTTAGTATCAAGTTGTCTAAAAACACTGGGAGAGCTGTAGCACAATTAGAATATGCAAGTGCAATAGGCAGTATGATGTATGCTATGCATTGTACTAGGCCTGATATTGCGTTCGCTGTTTGTGAACTTTCAAGGTTTACAAGTAATCCAAGTAATGAGCATTGGAAAGCAATAGCTAGAGTACTTGGATACTTAAAACGAACAAAGCACTTAGGCATTTGCTATAGCGGTTTTCCTTCGGTGTTAGAAGGATATACTGATGCAAGTTGGATTACCAGTGTTAATGAAAAGAAGTCCACTACATGGTGGATTTTTTGTTTAGCGGGTGGCGCCGTTAGCTGGGCATCCAAGAAGCAAACTTGTCTTTCACATTCTACAATGGAAGCTGAATTCTTTGCTTTAGCTGCTGCTGCACATGAAGCGGAATGGCTGAGGAATTTATTGTTTGACATAAAGCTGTGGCCACAACCGATGCCAGCCATTACCGTATTCTGTGACAGTGAGAATACGATGATCTTAGCTTATAATAAGATATATAATGGGAAAAATAGACATGTAAGCATAAGACATCGTTACATCAGAGATCTGATAAAAAATGGAACTATAGCTATAGTATATGTGAGATCGAGCAATAATATGGCTGATTCGCTTACAAAAGCTTTGACTAAAGATGCAGTAGAAACACATCGTGATGGAATGGGGCTAAAACCCTTAGATTAAACATAAGTAATGGGAACCCAACTTTGAGTTAGTATACACTCTAACAATAAAAGTTCAATGGGTAATAACAAGTTACTTTCATTGTTTAAGCACGAGCCTTCTTGAAGAGTCTCATTCCAACATACTGCATACTGTTGCGAAAGAAGCAAGAAGTTGTTTAATGCTTGTCGCGACAGGGGCATAATGACAAACTTCATGGTGCAAACTGTTACGAAGAGAGGTTGATATGATTCTTAATGAAATTAGCAAGTGTCTGGAGTAACAGGGACACAGTGTCTAGTTTCACCTATATGAATACTGAAGTGGTGCCGCTTCAAACAAGATCTAGAGGGTTGGTCTTGTAAATATTCATGAAGACATGATTAGAGCACATGGCCATCAAAGTGCTAAAGCAAGTTATGGTTTGTTTAGCCGCTTTAAATAATGTCACGTGTGTGATACCTTCGGTTTGACATAATGAATTATGGTTCAAATCTTCGGATACCATCAACTTCGTCGAACTTTAATGTATTAACACTAATAGAAAGTTACAAATCTATATAATGAAACTTTCTGTTATATGTGATACCAATTGCGCCAAAGACAGAGATTCCAGCTCTGTCAAAGCCTGAAATCCCAGAGCTGCCTAAGCCAGAAGTTCCAGCTATAGCAAAGCCAGAAATTCCAGCTATACCAAAGCCAGAAGTTCTAGCTATCCCAAAGCTTGAAATCCCAGCTATGCCAAAGCCTGAAATCCCAGAACTGCCTAAACCAAATGAGATATCTTTTCCTTCACTTTCTCCACCACACAAATCCGCTACTCCTTGAGTAATTATATGATCTTGTTCACTCTACTAGAAGGTGCCAGTAAAGTTTGGAGATTAATGTCACCGTGCCTACGAAGCTTTCTACTTTGGGCTATGACATGGAGTTAGTTTGGTAGGATATACTGGATACCTTCTGCTAGGAGTAGAATATAATTCATTTGTTGTATTTGATCTATATGTACCATGTTTCAGTACTAGTCATTAAATTATATGAGTGTTTTATGTAATTTTTACATGTGATTTTTATCTGGTGTAATAAAGTTATGATTTGTCACTTTCTTGAGTTACTTTGATTTAGTTCCTAGTCATGTTAACCATCTCTAATGCTGCTCAATCGATGTTAATTTGTCGATTCTTTTCCCCTCAGTTTTCTTTTAACCTATTGCCACTGTCTTCAATCTCATTTAAAGAGCATGGAATGCATGAATTAGCATGTACTTAAGTGCGCAAATTCATTTCCAAAATTATATACACCTCACAGTTTAGTGTATCTTCGAACTATTAAACTGAAGATTTAAACTAATGCTCCTTTGTCCTTTCTGTTTCATTCATCCTAATGCACATATGATCCAATTACCGTAATTTCGCTTGCTCTAAAAGAAACATAAAAACAATGGGACTACTTTGTTCATCTCAAGGGCCGGGAAGGCTTGTGTGTGTTAGCCGATTGATAGATATGATCACATGAACTAGCTAAAATGCTCAAGAAACAGAAGAAATTGTAAAACAAAGATGATTGTTTTTGCTTTGCTTTGATTTTTTTTTTTTTAAAACCCAAGTTCCAAGACTAGAAAATATAAAAATTTCATACAAAAAGGCCGGGAATTCTGATATGAGACTTGCCTTATCTTCTATTTATTCTTTGTATTAAATTTCAGTTACTGCGTACGGTATATAAACAAATATGTAGTAAATTAAACTTGTAAGTCTGAGCTTTGCTAATTTTCTGAACAAATGTACAATCTAAAATGTTTTGCTCGTATAGTTTGGGAAGTCAAACTGTTTTTCTTTACTATCATTTGCTCAAAATCTTTTTAATTATTTGAATTATTTACTGTATTGACTTAAGTTCTATTTTATTTTATTTTTTTAAATGAAGAATCTATGACCGAATTCACAATGAAAATGAAGAAGAGCTCTAGAGAATTTTGAAAGATCCACATTGCAAAATGAAGAGTTCAAACCCGACACTAACACGCATTCACATCTTCTTGCAAATTTCTACACAATTTGCCAAAAACCTAGGTAGGCAATAGCCATTAAAACAGAAATTATGATTATTCATTACTTTGGCGGAATTAGGGCAATAGCCATTATAACAGAAGTTATCATCCTTCATTACTTTGGCTTGCAAATTTCTACACAATTTGACAAAACCTAGATAGGCAATTGCCATTATAACAAAAGTTATCATCCTTCATTACTTTGGCAGAATAAGGGCAAAAAAAATTTGGATCATTTCTCGATTTGTGCTTATCATCTTATTATAACAGAAGTCAGAAGTTATCATCCTTCATTACTTTGGCAGAATAAGGGCAAAAAAGATTTCGACCATTTATCGATTTGCTCTTGCCATCGCAGGACCATGCTAATCTTCTTAGAATCGATAAAATTTATGTTCCTGAAGGGACGAACTTAAATTATGTAGTTTTTGTATACAATATATAAACAGAAATGGGTTAAAAATATCCTTAACCTATTAGAAAGGATTTAAAAATACTCTTGTTAACTTTTAGGGTCATATATATTCCTGCCGTTAACTTTTAGGGCCAGATATACCCTCAACGTTTTATTTAGGCTAAAAAATACCCTAAAAACTAACAGACTTTAAAAAAAAAGAAAAATAATTAAAAATAAAATAGTAGGGGATATATTTGCCCATAATATTAACAAAGGATATTTCAAAACTATTACAAATAGTTTAGGACAAGTTTTGGTCCTTTTTCGTTTAAAATTTATAGGTAGATTTGAAAATAAGCTATTGATTTATTATCTGTTTAAAATAAGCTTTTGATAAAAGGTTATTTACATATCACCAATATATATACATGCTATAAAATAAAATAGAGGGTACAACTTAAAGAATAACATACCCAATGTAATTCCACAAGTGGGGTTTGGGGAAAGATGTAATGCAGACCTTACCCCCACTAAAGTGGAGAGACTGTTTTCGATAGACTCTCGACTAAAAAAAATAACTAAAAGCATATTTAAAATAATAAAGTACAACTTAAACACATATATATTAATGTATAATATCCAGAAATCATAAAAAAAATATTAACTATATATACTATTGGAAAATCATCAATTGATTTTTATGATATGTAGATATTGCATACATTACATATGCACTTAGTTGTACACTCTATATTATTTTATATTATCTATATATATCTGCGAGTAGTAAATACGTTTTGTCAAAAGTTTATTTTAAACAAATGATAAGTCAAGAGCTAATTTTTCAATATTTACCTATAATTTTTAAATTAAAAAGGGCCAAAACTTCTCTTTATGTATTGGCAATGGGTTTGAAATATTCTTCTTTAATATTACGGGCAAAAAATATCCCCTACTATTATATTTTCTTAATTATTATTAACTTTGTTAAAAGTCCGTTAGTTTTAAGAGTAATTTTGAGCCTAAATAAAACGTTGAGAGTATATTTGTGTCTAAAGGTTAACGGCAGGGGTATATCTGACCCTAAAGGTTAACGAATGGTATTTTAAAACCCTTTCTAATAGGTTAAGCGTATATTTGACCCTTTTCCAATATATAAACTATATAGAGCCACAGTTCTCTGTCTGTGTGGGACTAAAACCAGTAAAACAATTGTTTAGTTTGAAGCCCATCTAGTGTTGTAAAAATTTAGCCCCGTAGCCTGTTGAGATTTTTACATAAACGTACAAGTTTTATAAGTTATTTACAAAACATACCAATATTTTAGTAAAATTATCCATTATAGAGGAAAGAAAAAGTTAATTACAAAACATAACAATATTTTTTCATAACATAGCAAATCCTTATATTATTCCTAGGGGTGGACACTATTCGGATTAAACCGAAAAACCAAACCGAACCGAATTATTTTTTTAATTTGGTTTGGATTTTTAAATAATTGGTTTGGATTGGATTGAGAATATGAAAACTTTGGTGTTTTGGTTTGGTTTCGGATTTCAAATCTTAGAAACCGAAAAACCGAAAAAACCGAAATATATATACACACACATAAAAAGAAAGGCTCTCATACTTTTATGATTATCTCTTAACCTAAACTTGTTCAAGGTTTTAGAGTTTGAATATTTCAATACTTTATGCTTTCAATACTTTAACCTCTTTGTATTATGGTATAATACATGTGAAGCTTTCATCAAAAGTTTCAATCAGTTTTTACCTCTTGAATGGTAAGATCTCCTTTTACCGAGGATTCATGTTCTCTCTTTATCTAGAATTATGATTTAGATTTAATGTTTAATATTTTGACTTGTATTTATATTCTTTCAAGTATTTCATTTTAAAGTTTGTCTTATATGACAAAACCGAAAAAACCGAATAAACCGAAAAAAACCGAACCGAAAAGAGGAAAACCGAACCAAACCAAATTTATTTTGGTTTGGATTGGATTGAAGTTTTTCAAAACCGAAAACCGAAAAACCGAAACTGAATAGTTAAAAACCGAACCGAAAAACCGAATGCCCACCCCTAATTATTCCTCCTATTTCCTCCAATATCACTTTTCCTCCTCCCATTTCCCCCAATTTCACTTTTAATTCTCTCATTTCCCCCAATTTTACTAAGTAACCATTTCCCCCAATGTATCTAACTGTTTCTGCATCGTTTCAGCACTGTATCTGCATTGTAAGTAAGCTACAATAGATCCACTCTACAGCATTGTATCTGCGCTGTTTAAATATTTCTTTACACAGACTCTTTCGTAATTTTTCAAGAAAATAGCTCGACATAGGATATGAAAATATTAAAAACTTATTTTTCTCTTTTTCTATTATATATTGCATTTCTAAATCTTCACAAATTATTAAAGAAAGTTATTTCAATAGACTTTCAGAACGAACCATTTTTTTTTTAAAAAAAATTTCCTAATGAGCTGATTTTGGAATATAGATTCCGAATATATTTGTAAATTTGGAGATGAAAATGCTTGTGTTAAAAAGTAAAAAGCAAAAAATAGGGTAGGGTGGATGGGTTCGGAAATTAGCTTGGGGTGAGGGTTTTAATGGCCATGTGACATTTTTTAGGAATTGTAGTTTTTTTTAAAATTAAAAATTAAAATAATGGGTTTCGTTAGAAATAATGGCAATGTTGAGTCAAAAATTATACATAATGGCATTTTTGAACCAAAAGTGTAACGGCAGTGGCATATTAGTACCATATTTTTAACGAGTGACAAAATTACACCTTTTTCGATAGTTTAGTGACAAGTTTGGCCCTTAAGTTGGTAATGGAGTATATCTTTATATTTCTGAGGCAGTGTTATTTTTTCAAACTTTTTAGTCGATTAAGTCCAATCACCAATAGGATTTGGATTAAGTTATATATAATTATAATCGGTGTTTTTAACTTGCGAGTCTTTATATTTTTACTAAATTACTAACTAATCAATATCAAGAACTTTTTATGTCATAATCTGTTAAATGACATGATTTTGTAAATACTTATGTATTGTCAACGTAAAGAATTAAACTCAGAGAATTTCTGTAACATTAAAATTTACACTTAGCACGACAAGTACTAATCTGTTGGTGGGGGACGTGAAACACGTTGGATAAACAATTGCGTTCTCTTGTATAACAAGTCAGCTAAACAAAGCAGCTGAAGCATTTGCCTGGATATGTTTATCTGGGGACCTTGATCAATGGCTTTTTCAAAAGTATTAGACACACTTTTTAAAAATGTTTGTGTGTAATGTCATGAACAGGTGTGTCAAACAGATTTTTATATAGATAGGCAAGTACAGTACTCCATGTATTAAGTTTAAAAAGACAGAAGGCTTTTTACCATAAGGCTTACAAAAGCATATATATATTGATATAAAAAGGATGACCCAAAAAAAATGTTCAGCTTTCATTAGTCTACATTCTTATTTGTGTAATTTGATCTATCAAACTTAATGATTGGTTGAGGATAAGAATTAGAGTTGTCCCTACATGACCAAACTTTTCAACTTTTTGTTTCTTGTGATGCACTTTTAATTTGCATGCATCGTCTACTGCGCAAACTTGCAACTCTTCTCTGTTGACTAGTTGCTTATAAGTCTCTTTCACCGCGAATATAATTTGATGAATTTGCAAAATGCAGGGTGGAATTGAGTTTCTGTTTGTTTTTTGTGATATCTAAGCAAAGCAAGAAAGTTTCGAGTTGAGGCAGCAAAATTGCTTTAGCGTGCAAGTTTCAATCTCAGTTGTCAAGTCAGGGGAAATATTTATTTTGGAGTTGAAGTGTAATGAGTTGAAAAGGCAATTATTTAGTGCAACTGCCTGCTCTTTCTATATATATTTAAGTGCTAAACTAGAAATGATAAGCAACATTTCAGGAATTATAAAGTCCTTGTCTCCCTAAATCTATTTGAGCTTCTTGATTGAATATCAATAAATTAAAGTTGCTCTTTTAGTTCTAATTCTGTTATTACAAATGAGTTCATTATACAGGTATTGCATTCTTGAGTTTCTTTACAAATCTCCTAGTTACTCCGCCTCCTAATAGTCAAGCCGAGTGTAACAAGTATTTGGTGTTAGTTTTTGAGCTTATTTCTCTCATGTTATTCTTAATGTTGTTTCTTTGTGCTATAAATAGCATATATTTGACTTTATAATGGATTATAGGGTGATTTTCAGTTTCGGACTATAAAAGGTTTCAAAGAGAAGATGGCTAGCTTATCTCTAACAATTGGGCATTGTGGAAGAAGCAGAAATTCAGAGGACCTCAGTTTTGTATTTGTGCCACATTTATCTTTTGGTATTGGTTTTCTTACCAAAAGGTTGTATGGCCTGAATTTGAAAGGTCCCAAAGTGAGGACTAGGAATAAATTCCGCGTCGGTGCTGGAATAAAAAAGTGGAAGAAGCATGATTATCCATGGCCTGATGACATTGATCCAGATACTAAGACACCCTTAAAGTATCTTTCCAACTTCAAGCCTCTTGATGAGAAACCGAAACCAGTTACACTTGCCTTTGAGAAGCCATTGGTTGATCTAGAGAAACAGCTTATTGAGGTACCTTGCTCACCAATGATGCAATATTAGAAGCAATTAAATTTCATAAATGACAATGATCCACGTCTATTTTATGCCATGACATTATTGTAGTCTGAAATAAACTTCATGAATGGCACTGGAAATATTTAATCTCATGCTATTGACAGTAGTCGCCAGAATAAGAAAATTTATGCTCTATCAACTAATTTGTTATATAGGTACAGAGAATGGCCGAACTCACTGGATCAGACGTCACTGATCAGATTAATGCTTTGGAAGCCAAGTATCAGCAGGTACATTCCCCCGACTCTTACAGCAGAAAGCTGGTCCAATATGTTTGTTATCTAAATTGCATTACTTGAACTAAACAGATATTAAAGTAGGGACAGTAAAACCTTTTTTTCCTTGTATTATATTACAGACTTATGAAAAGCTCTCTAAATTTTGTTTTAAGAATTACACAGAAACATATTACTTATTCATTATTTGAAAGACACTTGCTTATTTATGATATATGTGCAAATATAATTATTTGACCAACACTTCTTCCGTTCTATTTGATAAGTATGCATTACTTTCAGGTCCAGAAGGAGTTGTACACTCATTTGACACCCGTTCAACGGCTCCAAATTGCTCGACACCCTAATAGACCAACTGTTCTAGATCATATACTAAATATGACAGAGAAGTGGGTAGAGCTCCATGGAGATCGTGCTGGCTATGATGATCC
This sequence comes from Petunia secreta, assembly GCA_029990175.1. NCBI lineage: Eukaryota > Viridiplantae > Streptophyta > Magnoliopsida > Solanales > Solanaceae > Petunia > Petunia secreta. The sequence continues at coordinate 137,638 of JARKIP010000081.1, read as the reverse complement.
AGCCATAGTGACTGGCATCGGTAGCATTGAAGGTAGAAGTTACCTCTTCATCGGCCATCAAAAAGGTAGAGATACAAAAGAAAACATCACTCGGACTTTGCAATGCCAACCCCTCATGGGTATGTTTCAAGAATTCTCCTTCATAGCGTAGGTTTATCTAATGTGTACAGCCTAAGGTCTCTATCATTAATCATTCCAAGAAATCTGTTCTTTGTGCAATAACAGGTTAAGTTGAAGTAGTTTGTTCATTAGTATTGTTGGTCTTTTAAAAGATGGGCACCAAAAAAGAGGTTGTAAGTATTGATTAAAAAAGTCTCTCAATGATTTTCGAAAGAAAAAGAAATGCAGGAAAATACTAGGAAAAAGAAAAACAGTTGAAGCTAGAGTGGTTAATTAATATTTCTATTGAATAATCATTGTCATATTTATACAAGAATTTCATAACTTTAAGCCTAAGGAAAAGCAGTAAAAACAGCTGCACATTATCTGTAACAGCCTTCCTAACAAATAGAAACAAAAAGATTATCTTTGCTACATAATATGCAGCCTTATTAATCTCAACTGATTCCTAGTTTTTAACCGATTAAGTTACTAGGTAAACTAATCTTCAGCTATTGAGAATTAATTTCAACACTAACTAACAAATCTTATTGACTTAGTCTAATTCAAAATAATTAAAGGCAGTAACTAAAGTATATTTTCAACACTCCTCCTTGCTTTAGGAATTGTTTTTTAAAAAGTTCCTCCTCCTCAATTCTCCTTCTGCTCTTTGTACTTGAGGATTGATTTTAAGCTTACACACTTTCGTAACATGGCCTGCTTCTTTGCAATTTCCACATATTGCAGGTCTCGGCCAACAAAATTTTTCTGAGCGTGATTTCTTTTTGCAGTATTGGCAAATAGGGAAGTTAACTTTTTCTTTTCTGCTCTGAGAATAAAAGGCACCCTCAGTAACATTGTCTTGTCTGAAAGCTATTCTTTGCTCTTGTGCTTGAAGAGCACTTATTAGTTCTTCAACGAGTAAAATACTTAAAAGGTCACTCAACTTTGAGAAATGTGTGACCAAAGTCACTTTGCTTTGAATTGTACTAATAAAGTCACTCAACTTAAGGTAATTCTTACCAAAAGTCATTGTAACCAGATTTGCTCAATCATCTCACCGAAAATCTGACATGGCATTTTCATTTTTAATTATATATACATGTGGCATACTTATTGACTTTAAAAAAAGTATTGATTAAAAAAAGTATTGATTAAAAAAGTCTCAAAAAGAAATGCAGGAAAATACTAGGAAAGAAAAATAGTTAAAGCTAGAGTGGTTAAGTAATATTTCTATTGAATAATCATCGACATATTTATACAAGAATTTCATAACTAAAAGCCTAAGGAAAAGCACTAAAAACAGCCGCACATTATCTGTAACAGCCTTCCTAACAAATAGAAACAAAAAGATCATCTTTGCTACATAATATGCAGCCTTATTAATTATCTCAACTGATTCCTAGTTTTTAGCAGATTAAGTTACTGCTAAGGTAAACTAATCTTCCGCTATTGAGCATTAATTTCAACACTAACTAACAAATCTATTGACTTAGTCTAATTCAAAATAATTAAAGGCAGTAACTAAAGCATATTTTCAACAATTAGTCTATTAACAAGTTAATTAAGCTGAAGTTGTTTGCTGATTACCCTTTCAATATGCTTCCAATTTAATTTTAAAATTGGTCAAGTTATGCAGTAGACACTGAAATTGATACCTCTAAGTTGGCTTTGTAAAAAGATGGACTAGTAACTACTAAATGTTCACCGTGCAGCTACAGAAAGGCTTTGAAATGATGAAATATGCTGATCATCATGGCTTCCCTATTGTTACGTTGGTAGACAGTCCAGGCGCTTTCCCCAGATTTAAAATCTGAAGAGCTTGGTCAGGTGTGAGTCTTACCTTTACTTCCAAAGTTTGCATTATTGAATTAGTTTTGGTCATGTAGCATCTATAATCACCTCCAATATTTGCATGCAGGGTGAGGCTATAGCCCACAATGTAAGAACAATGTTTGGGCTGAAAGTTCCAATCATAACGGTTGTAACTGGTGAAGGTGGTTCAGGCGGCGCTGTTGCTATTGGATGTGCAAACAAGCTGTTAATCTTGGAAAACTCAGTATTATATGTTGCTAGGTAACATTTATATATTTATTCAACTGCTTATCAGTCATGTGACATTTTGAAGAATGAAAGAAGTTCAGTTCACAAATCATTTTTGTGGCTGTAATATTAAGCAAGATAGAAGCATCAGCTCATTGTATCAAGGACAAACTTAAAACATACCTTGACAGAGATGTGAACACATTTTACATGCCTTGAGTCATTGATTTTGAAGATTCAAGGATTGGCTTCTAGCAATCTTTTGAGGCACATGATATTGTTCTCGCACGTTGGTCTCTACATCTCTATAAGAAATGACATCTAACTGTTGCTTCTATACTTTTTGAATCGTTTCCTTGAATATCATAGTCTTTGGTTTATCTTTTAAACTCTTTGCTTCGCTGACCAGCCTGAAGCTTGTGCTGCAATATTATGGAAATCTTCACAAGCAGCTCCGAAGGTACATAGGAAATTTTGGTTGAAGTTTGTGGATATGGTTATCATTACTGAGTTTCTAATTGAACAGGCAGCGGAAAAACTTAGGATTACAGCTCAGGATCATTACCATCACAGGATAGTAGATGCAATTATTCCGGTAAGAACTCTTATCATCTATATAAACTCAACTTTTTGGTCATAGGGAGGAAAACATTGGAAATTCATGGTGGAGTGTTGGAATAGCTGAACTGTACAAGATCGCTTATCAGAATAATGTTATTTGTATACATGTTGACTTTATTTGTTGTTTATCCTTTTTAGGAACCTCTCGGTGGTGCACATGCTGATCCTTTCTGGACATCTCAGCAGATTAAACAGGCTATTGTCGAGGCCATGGGGGTAATTTCTGCTCATATTTCTGGAAAGAAACTAGAGGCTGATGCTTTAACTTGAGAAAGATTAACTATAAACTTATGCCATAAGAGGATCTGAAATATCAGCTAATTACCGAAGTCCTTTCCACATTATATCAAGGAAGTACTGGGGTGATTGCTAAATTTATGCAATGATGAATTTTAAAATTTTAGCGGGTTTCAACTTGGTTGGGATTGAGGGTTTCCAACATTTGTGTGTATCCTATATTTGACAAGCAGTTTTGTTCTGATTTTTCAATATGGCCTCCTGATATAGGAACTTGGAAGGATGAACACTGAACAATTGCTTCACCACCGGATGCTTAAATTTCGTTCAATTGGAATAGGAGCGTTCCAGGAGGGTATTCCGATTGAACCTGAAAGGAAGCGCAACATGAAGCCATCAGAGGCTAACACACGGCCCACTGATTTGGAATTGGAGCTTACAAATCTCAGGAAGAAGATTTTAGAAGCTAAGGGACCATCTGATCCTGTAATTAGCCAAGTCCTTGAGAAGCTCCAAGATGATCTAGACACTGAGATAACTAAAGCATTCATAGCTATGGGCTTGCAGGACAAGATTGTATCTTTTAAATTAGAGTTGCAAAGAGCTCCTGATCCTGATCAACCTCTTAACAAGGATTTGCAGGAAAAAACTGATATGATTATGCAAGAATTTAAGCAGAAGTTATCGCAACCTGGGGTTTATCTTGGTTTAAAGCAAAAGCTTAATACTTTGAGCATAGCTAACAGGCTCATCGAGCTGAAGAATAGAAGCGATAAACTAAAAACTGAAGTTAATCAGAAACTTCCAACAACTTTAAAAGCCAAGATAGAGCTTTTAAAGGCAGCTTCGGAAAAGCTATCAAACGGGGATTCTTTGGATAAAAATCTGGTAGAGGAGATCGAAAATGCTAAGAAAGAGCTAGAGGATGTCCTAAGATCAGCTAACCTAGAAATAGTCGGCATGCGCAAAAGGAAGAATGTTAGTGCTCCTCCAGAGTTAGAAGAGGAGTTGGTGAAGTTAAATGAGGAGATGACTGAGGAGATTCAAAGAGCAGCGACTAGATCAGGATTTCGCGCAAAGATTGAAGAGCTGAAGGTGGAGATTGTGAAGGACTTCAACTCTGAGAAGGTAAAAGAGCTGGAAACTGAGATCAGAGGGCATTGCTGCTGCCCTCAGTGTCACTCCACTGAAAGAAAAGGTTGAAAGTTTGAGAGAGAAGCTGGCATCAGCCTCCAAGGATGATATGGAAAGTAAAGCTTTTTGCAGAAAATGGAAGATGGTGAGACAAGCAGATGAGTTATTTCTTGTGCTTGGACAGTAGGTACAATTCTTGATTGTTGATATCAGAAAATTCTTCACTCAGTATTTACTTCACTCAATATTACACTCTTTGATTGTTTATATCAGAAAATTAATATAAGAAGAAGAAACATATAGTATTGATGTCCCCTGTATTGTTTGCTGCATGACAACCAGTTTTATCTATTGTTGCAAGACTTAGTAATATATGGAGGTCAGCAGCTGAATGTGTATACATTATCCTGATGTTTATTTCCCTGTGTTGTATTATCACATCAGTATCCTATTACATGATAAATTGATATGGTTTGGTGCAAGCAATCTTCAATAATATTTGATGAGGATTTTCAGAACTCTTTAGTATCCGAAAATTACAATTTCTACTCTAAACTAATTCAGTCCCCTAAGGAATTCAAATCACTATATGACTTTATTCAAAGTCGCACCAAAATGAATGATAGCTTGATAATGCCCCGGCCTTAATAAGTAGAGACTATCCGATTTAGAGCATGGAGTTGCATTCCACGAAGCGCATGTCTAAAGTAATACCTGGACTCAATTGGCGATAAATGCCAAAGCTACCACAATTATCTTTCCAAGGCATTACTAATACCCGTATTGCTCTTTAGTACATGGCTCAAAATGGCAAGCAAAAATAACTAGAGATACGAGGCGAGAATAAAGTAAAAACTTGCACTTTCGCCAAATTTCAATGACAATGATAATAAACTCTATAAAAAACTAAATAACAAACTCTTATTTAAAAAAACAAAAATAAAAAGCATAATAATATGGAGTAGCAAATAGTCGGTTCCAAAATTTCCCCCCTTTCCAAAAAATAAAATTTAAATAAATTTCTACCACGATAATCATTTTTCTCCATTTTCTTTTACTACTACTTGGATATTTCCTCGAATTTTTTTATTAATATTTCTCTCTCCGAAAAACTGAAACAACTGTCGCCGCCGGTTGCCGGAGATTCTACTTTCAATTAGATAATTTTTCTTTAGGTTTTCGGATACATACCTAATTAGAGTGATGAATCCGAGAGGAAGATTTCAACCGCCGGGGATGGGTGGCGGCCGTGGCGGCGGCGGCGGAGGGAGTATGCACCAAAATGCTAACCCTAATTATCAACCTAGATCCTCTGCAGCAGTATATACATAGAGGACCTGTGCCCTATCATCGACAGCAGCAGCAGTGGCTTATTAGAAGGAATCATCAAGTTGAAAAGACTGTTCAGTCCGAAGCCGTTGAGCACAGGTGCTATTTCGTTGACCTCCTTTTTATTTACATTTTGTAACACATATAATGTGAGTCTCCGCGCCAGCTTGCTTGTCCTCGACTAATTCTATACCTACTACCTCTCACCAATATAGGTACTCGGTTACTCTGTCCAGCAAAGCTTTGGACAAATGGGAAGAAACACCTAGTGTTTTTGCCTTCACTGGGATTTGAACCCGAGACCTCATGGTTCTTAACACACTTCATTGACCACTAGGCCGTACCCATGGTGCTCATATTATTGGAATGGATATGGATATAGAGGATTCACGTAGTCCAACTCCAACTTGTTTTGGATTGATGTGAGTTGTTATTGTTGTCCGAGGAGTTAAACGTATAGCTGAATTAGGGTCATCTGGTTGAAAGATATTAGTCACTCGGCTGTTTAGTGTATGCTATGATTGATACTTTCTGCTGAAGTAGTGAGAGCTTTTGTTTGTACATAAGTGGTAGCTGAGTAAATCTGTCAACTTAGAGGTATTTGTAGGAGAAAGTGGAATTTGTTTTTTCTTTTTGGGCGTGCATCATGGTTATTAAGATAGCTAACTTATTTTTCTAAATCTCTTTTTCTACTTATATTATATGCAGCTTTTTGATGGTTGAAAAAATGTAAAAATAGTAAATATATGTATGATGAATTAGAAGTCTATGAGACGTCAAAACCATCTACTCCTAATCGCTCATATAATCATATCCATCTAAGCTATCATTCTCAATGGAGTAATTCTCATTGTTATCACTAGAATTATAGCCTCCAATCTCTTCTTCCTCTTACTCATAAAAATCTATCTCATCTTCTTTCTAAGTGACTAGGTGGAGCTCGAGAGCTTGAAGCATTATTTATAAGAACTTCTGCTCGTCTGCCTCTGACTTTTTATAATTCTCCTCTTTTTCATTATTTTTTTTGAAACTCATGATTTCTTACCTTAGTTAACTTCTTTCCATGTTTTGAGGCTTAGTCCAAATAGCATATTTTCGGTTAGGGGCCTAAGACTCACTAAAGCAATTGTAGCTATTTTGCCACAATTAAAAGAGATCATATGAAGGCTCTCATACTCAATTTTCCACAGTCCAGGGGACAAATCAATAGGAAATGCTATTTGCTTCGTAAGAATAAACTCGAAGACTGTTTGACAGCTTCTTCTTTTTTCAAAAAATAAATTTTAAAAAAAAATTCAAATATGTGGGCCTCGCCTTGGGGTGAAGCGAAGCACAAAGGCTTTTGAGCCTCGCTTCAGGGCTTTAAGCGCGCTTTTAATTTCACTGCTCACATGACTCTGTGGACCAACTACAAGTCTTAAACTGTGGTTGGGCTCCAGTATAGCATGTGAGCTTGAGCATTCTATTTTCAGGTTGTAATTAGCTTGAGTATTCAGTCTTTTGGTTTCTTAACTGAACTTAGCAGATCACAAGACTCAAAGTAATCGCGTTAACTTACTCTATTAGCTGAGAACTTCACGATATAAGGCCTATAAGAGGCCATTTTAGAAAGAACTTTAGCTTCCGTTTGAAATATTATGAGGGAAAGAAGGCTTATTAAGAGATTGTTTTGAATAAGGGAATGAATGATTATTTCCTTCTTAACTGTCAACACATATCAAGGGAGGATTTTTTGTTTACCCAAAGTTTCATTTATCATTTTGTGTGACAGATTTAGGATGTTTTGAGTTTTATGTAACATGACTTTTTATTGTTTCATTAAGTTATTCTGTCGAACATCTCTTAAACCTTCGCTGGGATTTATGATAAATCAATTCATTTTCTTCTCTTTTGCCTCTTGTTTAGTTCACAAGATTGGAAGGCTAGGTTAAAGATACCGGCACCTGATACACGATACAGAACAGAGGTAAACTGGAAATGGTTCTCTCTAGACTGTGTTGTTCAATGCATTGTATTCTCGTTGTGACAACACCTTTGTCGACCATGCTTGTTCTCTTTCTTCTCCATCATCAATTTTCATCCATTTGTCTCAAACAACGTGCCGATTTCACATCCATCATAGGCTGTTTATTAATCATATGTTGCTGAGGACTTGAATCATGGGTAAGTGGGTAACATACTGCAAGGAATGAGGTGGCCGACAAAGATCTCATAAACTAGCTTGACATCAAATTTTGTCTTAGAATGTGAACCGAAAAACATATGCTACATCTAAAGAGGATTAGGTGTGTAATCCAGGCATTCTGAGGCCTGTCGGATGGAGCTATCCTTGATGAGAAGGGCCTGTGGAGCAGAGCCTGCCGTCTCTAATGTCCCTCTGAACTGATCATATACGGAAATATCGTCGCCCTCAAGTTTTGTGTTGGTTGCTATTTCTTTTTACGGAACCATTATTAGCTGCTACCTGCAGTTTGTATTAGCTGGCCTATCCTGGAAACCAAGTAACCCAGTTCAACAACTTTACTGAAAAAAAAAAAATTAAAAAAAAAAAAAAAAAGTTGAAGTAGCATAGCAGTTACAGCTTGGGTGGTCGAAATGCTCTACATTGGGTTATATCTATGTAAAGCTAATATAGAAAAGTTATGCAGTTCTGTTAATAAACAATGTCCCTAGCCAGATTATTGTCCCTCCAGCCCATCTTGATAGTCCCCCTTTTTGCTGGCATGAGTTAAAACCTATAAAAAGATGTAGGTGTGGTTAACATGTTGACGTTGTGCTTTTGGAGAATAAGATAACACAAAGTTGTACTGTAATAAATGGAGTACTGGAAATTTCTGGTGTCAATACAAAATGTGCTAAAATTTCTTCTAAAAGTGATGTAATCACTATTTTGATGGGCAGAAGAAGAAAGTAGGTTATCCTTTTGGGTCAAAGGGAGTTATATTTTTACTGCCGGTGATTTTTTCCTTAGCTTTTGCCTTTTTGGCAGTTCATATTATTTGCATTTGTCATTTTCCCCCTCTTCGGCCTTCTCATCAATGCTGTTGTTTGTCCAACTCGGTCATTGTGCACTTGGAGACCTTGTAAGTGCTGTTATGCCTAATTTAACCCATTAGGAGACTAGGATTATCCGACAGATAACTGGAAAAGCAAAAACGAAGTGCTTATGTAGAGCCGCTGAAAGACGGCCTGTCTGGGAGGTGCTGCAATTATCACTTTAAGTTGTAACCTTCGTATTATTCACAAAACTGCTAGAAGAGTCTGAGGCTATTCATATGATATGTAGCATAGCATTGTAAGTCTACATTTCTGGGTTTGTTTGGCATGCGATGGGTGATGCCAGGTTCAGTCAAAAAATTATTGTTCTGTTGGAAGCTTAGAAGACGGGAGAGAAGATAGAGAGTGTGGGATGTCGCTCTACTAGAACTACTTTAAACCATATGGAGAGAAAGAATAGGAGAACCTTTGAGAGTATAGAAAAGGATTTTGTACCGTTGAGGAATAGCTTTAATTCTTATTTCCTTTTGTGCACCCATGAGATTCCTGTTAGTATAGAAGATAGGGTTATCTTTGTAGAAAACCATATTCTTTTGTTAATAGGATTTGATTACTTCATTAAAAAAAAAAAAAGTCTACATTCCTAATCTTCTACATGTTTTAACAGCCTTCATATTATTCAGTACTGCTAGAAGAGTCTGAGAATCTTCATATTATATGTAGCACAGAATTGCAAGTGTTTTCTAATCTTCTACATGTTTTAACACATATGCATATCTGTCTAAGGTATGATATGTAGCACAGAATGATAGTGTTCATTCTTAAAAAAAAAACACTTATGTTAATGCACAATATAGTGTTGATTTACCAGTCCGTCTTCCTTGATGTTGTTTTATAACTGCTGAATGCTGATTGGTTTCTTTCTTTTTGGCTCTAGGGAGGCTTTTGTATATATTTCTGGTTGATTCTGCTTATCGAAATGACATCTGGGGTTTGCATATTTCCTGCACTACTTTGGACTTGCATTACTGATTGTTTTCGTAGCTATTTATTCCCAAATAAAGTCGAGTGTTTTCACTACTACTTCTCCTTGCAGGATGTGACTGCAACTAAGGGAAATGAATTTGAAGATTACTTTCTTAAGCGTGAACTGCTTATGGGAATTTATGAAAAGGGTTTTGAGAGACCTTCTCCAATCCAGGAGGAGAGCATTCCAATTGCTCTAACTGGGAGTGATATTTTGGCTAGGGCCAAAAATGGAACCGGGAAAACTGCTGCCTTCTGCATTCCTGCTTTAGAGAAAATTGATCAAGAAAAGAATGTGATTCAAGGTTCTTATCTATGCATTTTATTGTTATATTGTGAATACCCTTTAATGCCTGTGGGCTGCAAGTGAACTAAACTTTGCCTGCCAGTTAATGGTGAGCATTGATTGTATTGCTAATAAAGTTTCCGCGTGATCCTGTGTGTAGCTCGTTAACTGAACGAATTTAGTTGGGGTGAAATCGTTTAGGCCCTCAAGTAGATTACTTTTTCCTTTCTGGAGGTTGCAATGTAAGGGTTTGTATCTGCATCACATTTTAATCATCTAAAGTTAGTTGCATTACAGTTACAGTTGTGGAGTTAATAATTATTTGAAGAAAATATTAAGTAATATAATAAGTTGTGGATGTTTTGGTTAATGCACACAAATCTTCTGAATTTAATTAGTTTGAACTTGATTTCAAGCTAAAGCTTGGAACGTACAGAAAAAAAAAAAAAAAAAAAAAAAAAAGCTCCTGTAAACACATTTCTTCACAGTATAAAGGTTGGGCTTGAGTTTAATCTATTTGAGGTAATTTTGAGTTGAACCTGAACAGTTGGAATCTTAAGCTTGGTCCGGCTTGTTTCCTGGTTCTAAGTTCAGGCCTTCCAACAACTTACTTGACTCGTACAGGGTTCTAAGTTAGTGTAAAGCCATTTCCAAATTTTGTAGGTTGCACATCTGATGGCCTCATTTAAAGCAAGTATGTCACTCAGTTTAAGATTGAGGGTTCAAGTCACTAAGGGACCAAAGTACCATAAAAAAGGTTATATTGTTAATTTGATTTGCCATATAAAATTAGAAGCATATGTTTCTGGCATATCCTGTCATATATAGTCTGTATATGGTTCGTGTACGGGAGTTTTTCCTTTTCATTACTAAAATGATCAGTTACCCTGTCAAAAAATAATATAATCTGTTGCTACATTTCTTTGCGTCAAGTGAAGTAACTTGCTATGAACTCTTGCTTTTTTTTTTTTCAGTCATGAGCAAGCTGTGTTTGATACAGTGTGCCAACAATAGAGTTTATAATTGGTCCTAACTTTGTCGCAGCGCATGTGTTTTTTATCATATATGACAGTTTTACCTTTAAAAAAGGTAGTAACATCTAGAACCTCAGTTATAAATATGAAAAATGATTGTATAGTATTCACCATAGATGCACAATTGGTTCACTCTCTTTTAGTTTGGTTTTGACTGTTGTTTGGTGCTTCCATATGCAGTTGTTATTCTTGTCCCAACTCGGGAATTGGCCCTTCAAACATAACAAGTTTGTAAAGAACTCGGGAAGCACCTAAATATTCAAGTGATGGTTACCACAGGGGGAACTAGCTTAAAGGATGACATAATGAGACTCTATCAGCCAGTTCATTTGCTTGTTTGGAAGAATTCTTGACCTTGCAAATCAGGGAGTGTGTTTTGAAAGATTGCTCCATGCTTATCATGGATGAGGTAAGCCTTTCTCGAGTAAATTAATCACTCTATCAATGGACAATTTTGTTTCTTAAGAGAGCAGTTGTTTTGAACTGTGTGCAAGAGGCTACTCGGCGTTTTTTGGTTATTAAAAAGAGCAGATTACCCTACGAGATACAGATAAACTTATCACCTTTTTTTTTTGAGGGGGAAGGGGTTTTTTTGGGGGGGGGGGGGGGGGGGGGTTGAGGCAAGAGTTTTAAGTTTTAATCAGTCCAAGTCTCCAAGATGTCTGATGCACTAAAATTGTAACCAGTCCAGATTACCCTACGTGATACAGCTAAACTTATCACCTTTTTTTTTTTTTTTTTGGGTAGGGAGAAAGAGCTAAAGTGTTAGTTTTAATGTTGATATTTTTTTGATACGGTAATTTGCTTCTCTGGTGACTCGAACCCACAACCTTAGGTTGGAGGTGGAGGTGCTTTTCACTTGAGGTATTTTTAATGTTGAGACGCTTACAGTTCTTTGAATTAGTTTACTTATGATTCTGTCATTTTGTTTTTCTGATAAGTTTGGTTATGATTCCGACTTACAACCTACAAAGTCTAAATGCAAGATTCTTACATTTTGAGAACAAAATTTACTGTAGAAACTTTCTCTGAGGTCTGCATTCTTACATTATGAGTTCATCGGAAATTAGGGAGTAACTGTTTCTGCTTGCCCCGTCCCGCCTTCTTTTTCTTCTTTCCTGGGAAGACACCATATGTGATTGTGAATGCTAACTTTGTGTACTTTTGTCCTTCAGGCTGATAAGCTTCTCTCCCCAGAATTCCAACCTTCCATTGAGCAGTTGATCCATTTCATGCTGACAAATTGTCAGATCTTAATGTTTTCTGCAAAATTTCCTGTTACTGTCAAGGACTTTAAAGATAGATATTTGCACAAGCCATATGTTATCAACCTTATGGATGAACTTACACTCAAGGGTATAACACAATTTTATGCATTTGTTGAAGAAAGACAGAAGATTCGCTGCCTTAACACTCTCTTCTCAAAGGTTAGGCCGAAGTTTACTATGGAATGTAGGTGTTAAATATTAGCAACAATGTACACATGCTAACTTTCTTATATCTTTTTTTTTTCCTGTGCAGCTTCAAATTAACCAATCAATTATTTTTTGCAACTCTGTAAATCGCGTGGAACTTCTTGCCAAGAAGATTACTGAGCTGGGTTATTCATGCTTCTACATACATGCAAAGATGCTTCAAGATCACAGGAACAGGGTGTTTCATGATTTCCGCAATGGTGCCTGCAGGAACCTTGTTTGTACAGGTATGATTAATGTATCTGCCTGGCACTGCTGATACTCATACTTCCTGTGATTTTCTGTTGTTGATGCTGGTTTGTGGTTGGTGAATATGCTTTTCATTAGTTTTTTTTGATATGTGTGCATGTCCGCTATGAATATTAGAGTTAGAGATTATACGAATCATCCTTAATTTTTTTAACCAAATACTGTTCATCTTAGGGGTTGTTACATATAAATTCATAATAATTCGTTAAAAGGTGCTACTTGTTGTTCATGGTTCTCTTCATGATCTCACGTAGACAATTACCATGAGAATAATACGATTGACGCCTGCCATGTTTAGATATTTAGTTTATTTGGTTGCAAGTGCACTGTTAGGTCAGGTTGCACGTACTTAACATTTAGGGGTGACAAAATTAGTCCATGAAAATATGACCTACCTAACCTATCCTTTATTAAGTTAGCCCATTTTGACCTGCTCAAATTCAGTCCATTTAAAAGTTGGGCTGATTTAGGCTAGATATGTAGCCCAAAGTGACCTATGAGAAACATGTCAAAATATCTTTTTTTTTTTTTTTGATATATTATATTTAGCCATAAGAAAGGAATTATTTTTTATTAGTTTTTGTGTGGTAATTAAACAAATTATAAGAAAACAAACAAATGGGTTGGGCTATGACCTCTTCTTTAGCCCATCCCTATCTCAGCCCAAGCAACCTTTAACTTAGCCCATTTGACCAGCTCAAATTTAGTCCAACCCATCCATTTGTTACTCGAGTTAAAATCTCAAATGGTCACTCAACTTTGGAAAATTAACCACCAAAGTCACTTTGCTTTGGTTGGTCCTTAAAAGGTCACTCAACTTTGGGAAATTAATCACCAAAGTCACCTTGCTTTGGTTGGTCCCAAAAAGGTCACTCAACTTAGGGAAAGTATCTCCAAAAGTAATTCTTGTCAGTTTTTGCACCATTACCCACTGAAAATCTGACGTGGCTTTTTAAAATATTTTTCATATAATCGTAGGTCCCACTTTTTTTGCCATGTAAGACTTTTTTAATAGTTACTTACTAATTTTCTGACAAGTACAATGCACGTGTATTCCTAATAACTAATACAAAAATTATAAATATGTGTAATAAGCATGTATCGTTGCTAGTAAATTAAAGAAAAAAATATAAATTCAAAGTACTGATATATCGAATCCTTTACGTTCGATATTTTTTGTTATTGTAATACATAATCATACTAAACATTACTATTGTACGAAGGCCAGTAATTAATATTTGAACGATTATAATCATGCAAATTTTATAATATATCAAGTTCGAAGGCCAAATAATTGTTTGTCGTACTCCTAATTCCTAGTACACAATAACAGTTTGCCATTAGTACAAAAAAATAAAAATCAAGAAAAGGTATTGATATCAAGCTAAATACTTGATATTATAAAATTAACATGATTAAAATTGTTCAAATATTAATTACTGGCCTTCCTACAATAGTAATGTTTAGTATGATTATGTATTCCAATAACAAAAAATATCGAACGTAAAGGATTCGATATATCAATACTTTGAATTTATATTTTTTTCTTTAATTTACTAACAACGATACATGCTTATTACACATATTTATAATTTTTGTATTAGTTATTAGGAATACACGTGCATTGCACTTGTCAGAAAATTAGTAAGTAACTATTAAAAAAGTCCTACATGGCAAAAAAGTGGGACCTACGATTATATGAAAAATATTTTAAAAAGCCACGTCAGATTTTCAGTGGGTAACGGTGCAAAAACTGACAATAATTACTTTTGGAAATATTTTTCCTAAGTTGAGTGACCTTTTTGGGACCAAGCAAAGTGACTTTGGTGGTTAATTTCCCAAAGTTGAGTGACCTTTTTGGAACCAATCAAAGCAAAGTGACTTTGGTGGTTAATTTCCCAAAGTTGAGTGACCATTTGAGATTTTAACTCTTTGGTACCCCTATTATTGTTGATTAAACATGATGCTAGATGTAGTAGCTCCTTATCAGTTTTGATTGCTGAAATTCCCACCTCTTTTAGTTGAGTTTTGGGCGGAGTTAAACTTTATACAACTTGGCAATTATGCACTTCATTGAATTTGTGGCTCACTAAGATCTACTCCATTGTCCATGTTACTTGGTCACTAAGCTTTTAATTATTATCTCTTATGCCATCTGTTTGTTATTTTATTGCCTAATGGTCCACGCCGTGTTTTTAGATGGTGAATCTTGACCTTTTGTTTCATGAATCATGATGCATGCCTGAATCTCATTGAGCTTTTGTTGTTGTTGTTGTGTTCCAATGATATTGTCTATCATGTTTGGCACAGATCTGTTTACTAGAGGAATAGATATTCAAGCAGTCAATGTTGTTATCAATTTTGATTTCCCTAAGAACTCAGAAACATATTTGCATAGGGTATGTGTTACAGACCTTTGCTTTTTCTTATCGGCTTATCTACCTGTTTATGTTATCTTCTCATTGATAATTTTTTTGCAGGTTGGACGGTCAGGGAGATTTGGACACCTTGGTTTAGCTGTTAACCTGATTACTTATGAGGATCGTTCAATATGTATGCATATTGTTCGTTTCTGTTATGATAAAGGTCATAAAGTTTTCAATTGTCATGTGAAGGTTTCTGATGATACTGTTTTTATCTGATTGTGTTTTCCAGGTACAGAATTGAACAAGAACTAGGATCGGAGATAAAACAAATTCCTCCACATATAGATAGAGCTATATATTGCCAGTGAGCAGTTAGTTGTGGTTGGTGGTACTGCCAGTGGTGAGTATTTAGAATAGAGATGTTTAGTATACACAGTTTCCGGATGCTGATATAGCTTCCAGAGAATCTTGGTGTGCAGTCCAATTAATTGAACTAAATAAAGTCAAGTCAAGAAGATGGCCAATAAGCTAATTTAGAGACTCTCGGAGTATTTTTCGTTTGTTCTTATCTATGTTCCCCGAGCACGTGGCATCAATTTGTCGGTTGTCATGGAGAATTGGTGGGTTAGGATATAATTGGAACGTCTGATGGAAAGGTGTCTGGGTGAATTTACTCTGAGACGAGGATCAGACATCCACTACTAGAAATTAGGCGTTTTACGACTGCCTAAACGGTCGGACATCAGTCGGCCATCCGACTGATATCCGACCAAACATGGCGGTGGGATAAACGTTGGTCGCAAGAAGGCATCCGACTGACTGGGTCGGACAAATCGACCGACAAACGGTCGGCTAGCAGTCGGATAGGTGTTCTTGGTGTAACAATTTCTAGGAAAAACGTCCGACCAAATCAGTCGGCCACATGAATTTCTGGAAATATTTTTATTGACGTTGCCGACCGAATCGGTCGGACACTTGAATTTCTGAAAATGTTTTTGGTGACGTGTCCGACCGATATTGGACAGATGAATTTCTGGGAAAAAAATCACCCAGATTTCAAATCGATTCGATCGGAAATCTGGGTAAAAGCTGCAAAATGAAAGCTGTAATTAGAGCTCCACCACCTGTAAATACAGTAAAATCCAGCACCCAATAAACAATAGGCTTCTACAAGCCTTAATATTTTTCTGAACAAGGCTTATTGCCTTTAAACTAAAAGTCTAACAATTTAAATAACATCAACACTTCATAACGATCAAACAAGTTAAACAGAACCAACAACAAGTCTAACAATCAAAGAAGTTTAACATAAACCAACCACAAGTCTGGAACATATGTCTGAAAACATCAACAATCCATTACTACTCCGTTTCCTCAGAACTAGATTCGGCGACGAACTGTATCGATGTTTGGTCTTGCCTTTTCCCCTGCTCTTGCCCTTGCCCTTTCTTTTTCCATTGTCTGAATTACCACACATAAAGTTCTGCATCATTTCCCGCATCGCACTCATACTTGCCTCAGTACGCAAACGATCTTCTTCGCTCTTTCTCTTTAGCTCTTCGATTTCATTGCACAATGCGGCTTCCACCGATGGATTAATTGAAGTAGTAGGAGTGTAAGTGCCAAACAGACCTGGATTCAGATGATCCGAAGCATATTGCGATCCAAGATCGTATGCACTCTCCTTCTTTGCCCCGCCATTCACCTCCAACCATAGTGTTATTTCCTCCTCAAGTGTCATTGGAGCTGGGATAGTGCTACCATATTCGGATGCCTGACTTGTCATTCTCGCTTCATAAGCTGCTGTAGGAAAAATATTTAATAATAAGAATTAGATGTACAAATATTTATACAAACAAGTTTGAATTTAATAACTTACATATGCCTCTCTAGCGTGCTCCTCGACCCACACTTTTTCGCCTTTTTTGTTCTTGTATATATGTCTCTTCATAAATATTTCGGGCACAGATACTGGCTGCCCTTCTTCCTTTTCCTACAAAATTAAGAAGAAGACAAGTTAGATAAAATATTAATAAGAGGTACATTAAACAATACATATAATATTTAATAAGTTACCAATCTCATCCGCTGCACTAACTGAACCCACGGTGTGCAGCGATCCACCCTTTTTGGAGGCTCGCGCTGCATTTTCTTGGGCGCTCTTCTTCTTCTTAAATTCTTCACTCTCCCAGTATTGCAACATTTTTTGCCAAGGCTCCGGGTATATCTAATCGGGCTTCTTTCCTTTATCCCGACATTCATACATGGAACCTTTGACTCTATCTGCGCATTTGAAGAAGAAATTGCTTTGGATAACGTTATCAAAGGTAGGATGCCACACACACTTTGACTGAAGTAATTAAAAATATTAGATTTTAAAAAAGTGATACTTAACTAAATTATTAATAAATAAAACATAGTTAATACCTGAAAGTCTTCAAACATGGCCAGCTTTACTTTGAATGGTACCTTACCCCTGGATGGCCACACATCACTCCATTTAGTTCTTATGCATACTGTAACTATGGGAGTAGCCACGTCTGAGGGAATAAAACTATATAAAATTCACTAGTATTAATAAATATACTAAAAAATTAAACTTTACAATAGTATGAAATTGTTAAAACTAACAAAAAATAATATTTACCTACTACTACCCTCAGGATAAATCCTCACCTTCCCTTCTTCATCATATGTGCTTGGTTCACCAATGTAAAAAGGCGAGCTCAGATCATAATGTGGTACAGTAGGTGGTACCGAAGCGCCTACAGAGCTCGGATCAGAAGGTGGTACAATAGATATATTAGGAGCAGATGATGAAGTGGATGGTGATAGACTGGAAGATGGCGAAGGCATGGATGAGCTCATGCCATGCGGACGAACAACATAACCAGGAGATGTAGGAAGTGACATGCCAGGGGAAAAGGCAGCGGGTGGAGTGAAAAAATTATGAGCATATGTACACGGAGGAGATGTAGGAAGCATATGGGGTACAAGAGAAGTAGTATGACCAGAAGAAGGAGAGGCACTTTGAACCTTTTGTTTCCCCCTAACCTTCCTCATAGATGTCATATCTGTAAAATAAGCACAATAAATTAGTACAATATAAGCAAAATATAAATTTATATGGAATATACATTTATAAAGTAGTGTTAATAAATGTAGTAAAGTAACAACATAAAACTACAAACATGTCAATCATCATCATTCGTCTCAAGGTCATCGGCTATTTCTGCTTCCTCGCTCGTCTCATCGTCATCAACAAATTCTTCCTCGCTTGTTTCAACGTCATCCATATATTCATCCTCCTCGTTTGCCCTAGATGTTCCTTCTCCAATATTAGTCGTGTTTTTTCCACATCTAACCACTGATTCATCAAACTCTTCATAGATGCCTTCACTATGTTGCAACTGATCGGCTAATTCAATATCCACAATCAAGGGAACGGTTGAAGCCTCATTTTGAAATACAACATCTAATACATCATCTACTTCCACTCTTCTCACCGGCTTGCCTTTTAGAACAGCCCACCAATTGACCTTGGCTTTGGATTTGGCTTTGTTCTTTGTCGGTGGATAAGGAACGTACCACACTTGCTTCATATTTTGGGCAATGATGAAAGGATCATAATGTCTATATGACCTTCTGTGATTAACTTAAACTATTTTAGAACATGGGTCTACCCTCGTACCCTTGGGACTCGGATCAAACCACCTGCACCAAAAAAGCACCAATCTTTTACGAGGCCAAGCAGTTACTGTAAACTTTACTTCTAAAATCTCCTCAATCACACCATAGTAATCATAGTCTACATCCTGGTCACCAGTACCACCTTTCACACACACACCGCTGTTGTTAGTTTTCTTCCCAAGGACCATTCTTTAGTATGTAGACTTTGATTACTATGGTGCGATTGAGGAGATTTTAGAAGTAGAGTTTACAGTAGGTTGGACTCGTAAAAGATTGATGCTTTTTCGATGCAGGTGGTTCGATCCGAGTCCCGAGGGTAGACCCCATGTTCTAAAATACTTGAAGTTAATCACATAAGGTCATATGGACATTATGATCCTTTCATCATTGCCCAAAATGTGAAGCAAGTATGGTACGTTCCTTATCCACCGACAAAGAAAAAATCCAAAGTCAAGGTCAATTGGTGGGCTGTTCTAAAAGGCAAGCCTGTGGGAAGAGTGGAAGTAGATGTTGCATTTCAAAATGAGGTTTCAACTGTTCCCTTGATTGTGGATATTGAATTAGCCGATCAGTTGCAACATAGTGAAGACATCTATGAAGAGTTTGATGTATCGGTGGTTAGACGTGGAAAAGCATGACTAATTTTAGAGAAGGAACATTTAGGCAAACGAGGAGAATGAATATATGGATGACATTGAAACAAGCGAGGAAGAATTTATTGATGACGATGAGACGAGCGAGGAAGAAGAAATAGTCGATGACCTTGAGACGAATGATGATGATTGACATGTTCGTAGTTTTATGTTGTTACTTTACTACAGTTATTAGCACTACTTTATAAATGTATATTCCATTTTGCTTATTTTACAGATATGGCATCTACTGGGAAGGCTAGGGGGAAACAAAAGGTTCAAAGGGCCTCTCCTGCTTCTGGTCATACTGCTTCTCATGTACCTCATATGATTCCTACATCTCTTCAGTCTACATATGCTCCTGATTTTTTCACTCCACATACTGCTTTTCCTCCTGGCATGCCACTTCCTACATCTCCTGGTTATGTTGTTCGTCCGCATGGCATGAGTTCATCCATGCCTTCGCCATCTTTCAGTCCATCACCATCCACTTCATCATCTGCTCCTAATTTCTACTATATAGAAATGTGGAGATGGTCGTCCAGGGTTAAAATTGTCATTTCAGGCTTAAATGCTAATCCACATGTCCGCTACTAACGCAGTAAATATTACCTCTAGAGACTTCCAGTTTAAGTCAATCTCTCGCTCTTCCCGTTCTCCTTCACTCTTTCAAAGAATACTCTTCATCTTCTTAATTCGTGGGCTTCTCAGCCTTTTTTCTCTGCCAATGTTTATTCCTTTATTTCAATGTTTTCTTTTCTTTCCTTGATTTCGAGATTTAAACGATGGAGTCAGTAGTAGTAGAAGCTGGTTCTGAACTCCTCAAAGTTGATCTTGTTGTTCCCGAGCAAGCTCCTTCTATGGTAGTATTTATTTTTCCCAAACTACAAAATGAAAGAATCACAATAATATAGCTTCAATTTGTATGCTTTTTTTTATTGTTTCTTGCTATTTGTCCCAGTTAATGCGAAGTTTCGAATTTTACCAGTTTTCAGTTAGTTTTCAATACAATCTATTAGAGGCATAGGAAGTGCTCCTTCTTGTGGAATTTTATGATGGGGTTTGTCTTTTTGGTTGTTGCTTCTGTTGAATTCCAACTGCCCGTTAATTATTTTTTGTTGTTATTAATGTTATCATTTCTCTGACAACATTTGGTGAGCGTTGTGTTTTGGATTTAATCTTCAGTTTGGTTGTCAATTAGGTCTTCTATTCCTTTTTTGGTATTAACTATTTCGATATTGGTTATGTCGATCGGTAGGAGGCGTAAGTTTCAGGACTTGAACCTTAGGCACCCTCTGATCCGAGCTCTGTAGGCGCTTCGGTACTACCTACTGTACCACATTATGATCCGAGCTCGTCTTTTTTACATTGGTGAACCAGACACATATGATGAAGAAGGGAAGGTGAGGATTTATCCTGAGGGTAGTCGTAGGTAAGTATTATTTTTTGTTAGTTTTTAACTATTTCATACAACTGTAAAGTTTAATTTTTTTAGTATATTTATTAATACTAGTGAATTTTATCTAGTTTTACTCCCTCAGACGTGGCTACTCCCATAGTTACAGTATGTATAAGAACTAAATGGAGTGATGCGTGGCCATCCAGGGGTAAGGTACCATTCAAAGTAAAGTTGGCCATGTTTGAAGACTTTCAGGTATTAACTATGTTTTATTTATTAATAATTTAGTTAAGTATCACTTTTTTTAAAATCTAATATTTTTAATTACTTCAGGCAAAGTGTGTGTGGCATCATGCCTTTGATAACATTATCCAAAACAATTTCTTCTTCAATTGGGCAGATAAAGTCAAAGGTTCCATGTATGAATGTCGGGATAAAGGAAAGAAGCTCGATTAGATATACCCAGAGCCTTGGCAAAAAATGTTGCAATACTGGGAGAGTGAAGAATTTAAGAAGAAGAGCGCCCAAGGAAAGGTAGCGCGAGCCTCCAAAAAGGGTGGATCGCTGCACACCGGGGGTTCAGTTAGTGCAGCGGATGAGATTATAACTTATTAAATATTATATGTATTGTTTAATGTACTTCTCATTAATATTTTATCTAACTTGTCTTCTTAATTTTGTAGGAAAAGGAAGAA
Organism: Petunia secreta; assembly: GCA_029990175.1. Classification (NCBI taxonomy): domain Eukaryota; kingdom Viridiplantae; phylum Streptophyta; class Magnoliopsida; order Solanales; family Solanaceae; genus Petunia; species Petunia secreta. Next base: position 116,326 of record JARKIP010000081.1, on the reverse strand, counting down.
AGGCGGCCAGTACCTGTGCCTGAAATGTTTAAGAAGAGACATATATACAAGAACAAAAAAGGCGAAGAAGTGTGGGTCGAGGAGCACGCTAGAGAGGCATATGTAAGTTATTAAATTCAAACTTGTTTGTATAAATATTTGTACATCTAATTCTTATTATTAATTTTTTTTCAAGAAAAGGCTACGACATCTTATGAAGTGAGAATGAAAAGTCAGGCACCGAATGTAGTAGCACTACCTCAGCTCCAATGACACTTGAGGAGGAAACAACATTATGGTTGGAGGTGAATGACGGGGCAAAGAAGGAAAGTGCATACGGTCTTGGATCGCAATATGCCTCGGATCGTCTGAATCCAGGTTTGTTTGGCACTTACACTCCTACTACTTCAATTAATCTATCGGTGGAAGCCGCGTTGCGCAATGAAATTGAACAGCTAAAGAGAAAGAGCAAAAAAGATCGTTTGCGTACTGAGGCAAGTATGAGTGCGATGCAGGAAATGATGCAGAACTTTATGTGGTAATTCGGACAATGGAAAGGGCAAGGGCAAGAGTAGGGGAAAAGGCAAGACCAAACGTCGATACAGTTCGTCGCCGAGTCTAGTTCCGAGGAAACGGAGTAGTAATGGATTGTTGATGTTTTTAGACATATGTTTTAGACTTATGGTTTGTTTATGTTAAACTTCTTTGATTGTTAGACTTGTAGTTCGTTTTATTTAACTTGTTTGATCGTTATGACTGTTGATTTTATGTAAATTGTTAGACTTTTAGTTTAAATGCAATTAGCCTTGTTTAAAAAAATATAAAGGCTCTACAAGCCTATTGTTTATTGGGTGCTGGATTTTACTGCATTTACAGGTGGTGGAGCTCTAATTACAGTTTTATTTTGTAGGTTTTACCCAGATTTCTGATCGAATCGATCCGAAATTTCGGTGATTTTTTTTCCCAGAAATTCATTTGTCCGACGTCGGTTGAACACGTCACCAAAAAAATTTCTTCAAATTCAAGTGTCCGACCGAATCGATCGGCCACGTCAACAAAAATATTTCCAGAAATTCATCGGTCGGACGCTTTCCCAGAAATTGTTATCCCAAGAACAGCTATCCGACTGATAGCTTACCGTTTGTGGGTCGATTTGTCCACCTATCGGATGCCTACTTGCGACCAGCATTTATCCGACCGCCATATTTGGTCGGATATCAGTCGTTTTGACCGACTGATGCCGACCGTTTAGACAACTGAAAAACGCCTAATTTCTAGTAGGGATTATTTTTTCTTCTTTTCCTGTCAAGGAAAAACCTTTGAATATTACTTCGTTTTTTCATTCCTTGAAAAAAGAATACTTTGTTACTACAGAAGTGAACTTTTGTCTTCATGAAATTTGGCTGCAAAATTTGGTTTTTTTTTTCCTGTTGCAATGTTCATGCCATTGACTATGCACATATATTTTTGGATATGACACAATCAACTCTAAAGACTAGAAACCAATTCTCTGCTTTAAAATTGGAAAGACAGCTAAATTGGAGTTCAGATGTGACTGTGTGGGAGTTCAAGAAGCACGATTTATTAGTTGGGATTGAATCGTGTTCAACTTTTCTTTGTACTAAGGTAAAACTGTGATGAGCATCTTATGGTTTCTCATATGATTAATATACTTGGCCAAAGTTGAAAACTTTAATGGAGATATCTAAGGCCTCATTTGTTTGCACTTAATGAGGCTCTTAATCTGAACTGGACAGATCTAGACCCATTAAGTGCATTTGTTTTTTTAATTTTAAAATCACTTAATACATATGAATGAGCCTTAATCAACCAGATATGTGGAAGAGTCTTTCCAGCATTCAGATCTTTCAAAAATGACGCGGCACAAATTTCGGAAGTAACCTGTCACGATAACTCTTTGTTTCTCGTCTTTCTGTAAAACGTTTCTCATCTCTCTCTTCGTCCGTCAAAGCCCAACTCACAATCTTTTCATCATCAAAAATTAGATTCAGAATCTTTACAAATATTTTGACTCATTCATGATTTATTTTGCACCAGAAAAATATAAATATTCTTGTTTCCAAGTTTTCCCGTTTTCACCTTCTACAAGACAACACTGGTAGTATTTAAAAGTTCAACAGAAAATTTCAATCATTAATTTATTATTTATGTAGAAGACAAATCTACCCAACTAGAAATCTTGGAAAACGAAAGGCATTTGACGTTAAGCAGCAGTTATATGCATGAGATAGTAGGAGAAAAAGGAATTCGAGTAGATATGAAGAAGAAAGCAGCAATCAGTAGGAAGAATTTATTTTATTACTACTAATTTAATTATTGTTAATTAAGCCATACTAAAGATTTTATCAAGTAAAAAGATTAATAAATTATACATTCAGACATTGAAAAACAAATAGTCTTAATGATTCAGTATTCAGGTCCAGTGACAACATCTTAATATTCAGATATACATTCAGATTCAGGCGTCTTAATCTTAATAAAAACAAATGGCCCCTAAGTGGCATATGCCAAACGGTTGTGGCTCAATTACAACACTTAAATTTGTAAACTCAAAAGTAAAATCTTTAACCCTATGAAAAGATAATCGGAGCTGGAAAATTGTGAAGAAATGAAATTTGACTTTTAGCCATTGGTTCTGACACAGAAGATTTTTCATTTGCAGTTCTGAATAGCCATTTCAAATTATTTGTGATAGAGGCCTCGTTGGTTGGTCGATTGATTGAGGCTAACCTGTAGTAGGTTTAGATTAGCTACTTAACAAAGTCTTGTTTTAGATTTTACTAATGGTGCCTCTTCCATTGGCATGAATTTCATATTACTATCACTTAAAAATTTGATAGACATAATTCCATTATACTGCAATTTCATAACAAACATGAGAAGTTAGTATATACGCTATATATATTACACATGATTTGAGTATGAAGATGCCCACCATAGCAGGTGTCACAGGGGCGGATTTTGATACTTAAAACCTGCCGAGGTTTGCCCCTGCGAAGCAGCCAAGTCCCACTTGACACAGCCGACTTCGATACTTAGCCAAATTTTGGTCTTTGGCTTGAAACGTTTTTGGAAATTAAAGGCAGCAAGTAAAATAAATGAGACAATCAGATTTACGGGAGAAACTCCCAACCAATGTATTAATATATCAAGTCTAATACAATGGAACGACTTCGACTTCATCCTAAGCCAAGAACACAAGTCGTTCAATGGCTTCTATGCATAAAATCACTCTTTACAAACCCTCACGTTTGCTTCTAAGTAATTCGACTTCTTCCTTATGTTTTCAATGACTGAAAAATACATAATATAGACAAAGGGGGACTGCCTAGGCAGTTTACAAAGGGTGGGGCGTGATCAGCACATGTCAAGGCCACTCAGCGCACATTTTGGGCCATGTTGCCCACGTTTCCGCTTAAATCTCGGCGCCCAAGCCTTGCCAGCGCCTGGTCATGTGCGCAGCACAGCTGCCTGCGTCTGCCCATGCCTTTGCCCACAGCTGCGCGCCTACGTTTGGTCTTGACATCAAATCTACGCCCACCGGTTAGCCTTGACGCTGCCTACGTGCGTCCAATGCCAATGTCCAAGCCTTTGTCAATGCCTTAGCCGTCTTGCCTTAGTCCTCATGCCTTGGTCTTGCCTTAGTCGTTTGACACCCATGCCGTGTCATGGCGTGTCTTAAGTTAACTCACCCTTAGCCGTATTTGATCAGTCACACACATAAGCCAAACGTTGCCACCCGCACCGTTTCATGCACAATGTCTCCCACACTTAAGCCAATAGCAAGGCCGTCGAGCCAAATCCTTGCTATAACCGTGCCATGCCGAGTTTCAAAATCAGACGTCTACTATAAATACAATAATGTGGCACTAGGCATCAGACCATGTCATGTCATAGTCACCCCAGTCACCTTCAGGTATACCTAAGGCTTTCCACACTGCTTTAGAGGCATCAACAATGTTATTCGGGCATGGAGGCTGATAATCATGCTCGTCATCACATCCCATAGTAGAGTCACACTCATCTACCACTTTAGCCTTCACACTTCTTCCATTAGCACTTATGGTGATATAGTTAAGGCACATGTTTCCTCCACTATACCATCCAGTTGAAAGGGCAACAATTGGAGTTTCATCAGAATGGTATTGGCTGTCACATTCCGATGGTCCACCCCCATCTCCACCCTTCTGGAAACTATTCAGTGTTAGTGTTGCCTTAGTGTTTCCAGTCACAGGAGGTGAACATTTGTAGGTAGGTGGTGTACATCTTGCCTTGTTTGCAACAATCTGAGTCATTTTCCGGGTTACATTGTTCTGGAGGTGGCTTTATGCCTCTTATTTTGCAACTCGGTTGGCAAATCTATAATCTTGCATTTAAGCCGTAAGTAAGAGTAGCAAACATCAGCAGCACCGCAAGTGTTGTTCCCATTCTAGAGTTCTTCATGATTTTTGTTCCTCTTCATTTTCTGGTTTTGTTTTCAAACTTTTTGTTGTGTTGAACAAGGATAATTTAACTACTGTTTATAGTATTTTGGTCAGAGAAAAGACCAATATTGTGCTCATGTCATGAAAGGTGTCCTCGAATTGGAAGGTTGAGATTGCACTCTATATTTTTGATTAAAATTTTTATTGATGTAAGTTGATAATTTTGAAAAAATAAAATTATGGAATTAATTAAATAAGAAAAAAAGAGGGGAGAAAGATGAAAAACATTATTTTTGTATTAAATTAAATATTACTCTTATTATTTTTCAAATATGACTGAAAGATAAATTCTCGAATTTGAATATGATATGATTCGGGTTAACAACTAGCATCAAAGTAATAATGCATGAATTAAGCAGTTTAAAATAAAGAAATGATATTTCAAATAAATTAAGTAAATTACCCATTCAAATAATACATAGTAGATGCATGCTAACATAAACAACATTTTCTTTTATACTAGCTTTATGTACAACATTACGTACGTCAAATTTAACATGAATAATTTTAATTTGAATGTTAAAGGAGTAACTTTAATTTTTAAAATATTGATAAAGTTTTCATTTCCATCTTTTTTTCTCTATTGAATCAATCTTTTTTCTATATATATTTTTATAATGTTACCAACTTATCATTTATTGGAAATTTAACCAAAAATATATAGTGCAATCTCAGTCTTCCAACTACATTTATCTACATAGCAATAATCCAAGACTATAATAATATTTAATGGAGCAAACATCAATGGAGCAAATCTGGATCCTTCTTGTGGAATATTTGCTTATAGTTTTTTTGGGTTACTAGGCTATAAATTCGGACATATGCTATTATAATTGCTATACTCTCCCAGATAGTTACGGGCTTTGTTTTCTATAAATAGACACTCTATTTAAATAGCTAGAGTTTTGTCATTTCAACATTATCTACACGGCATTATAAACCTAATCATGTTTTCCTGCTGTAGCAAGGCACTATACCTAATATGACAAGAACTTGATGGGTTATTTTAGGGTCTTGGTGAAAGCTATGTTGTATTTTTCTGCAGTCATCGAACAATATATATACGGTTTCATCCGGTCACTACTTATGAAACTGAAACCTGTAAGCAGTTTATCTTTTTATGTAAAGTAATAGGCTACAACAATTAGATTCTTGATTTTGTTACAATTAATCATCTTTCGGCGAGATCAACTATAACAGCACTGAAATATAGGAGATCAAGAGATAAAGTTATATATATATGGTAATGATGCGCCAATGAACCATTTAATTATGGTTAAGTGATAATTCTTTTATGTATGAAATATACATATCTTACATTTACTATTTTGATGTGTAAAAATTGTGCGAGAAATTTTTTTTACCGCCTTTGAATGACTTGATGTACTATTCTTATTTTATACTACTACGCATAAATGTTATCTTAGATATGCTTCCGAGTACTATTACTTTTCATGCACTTTATTCTACTCACATAAAAGTCAGCTACGTGTCTCATATATTTAATTCCCTAATAATAGAAACTGCCTCCGTTTCCCAGAAAATAGTCGTGTTTAAGTATGAGAATCAGAGATCGGATCAGGCATCATCACATAACTAAAATGAATGAGTTAAAAGAATTATTTTAGATTCGTAACGGGTATATTCATCAACACAAAGGTTGCGTTGGCAACATATTTACAATTACAACAACAAGAAAGGCTTGTATGGAGGGAGTTAAAAGTATTGCACATAATAATTTTTGTAGGTTAAGATTATCCCAGAAAGCTTTTTAATATATATATATTTAACTCTTTTAAGTAAAGACAGCTACTATTAATACTCCCAATGAACAAACTAGTTGAAGGCCCTTATTAATGATAGTGTCGACTCAAATGTGGAATATATACAAAAAGGACGGCGTAGAGTAAATGAAAATATCAAACTAAATCAGGTTTTGACCGCATTCATTCCCTGACTATGATAAGACCTTCTCTTCCTCAGAGCAGGCCATGGCCCCCCACCTTCTGTTGCTCCCGGCGGTAGGGAGGGACAACAAGAGGCGGGGTAATGGTAAACTTTTGATATGGATTCAAGTCATTCAAGATTTTTAGCCACACACTCATTGTACAACTAAAATTATGGGTCCTGATTACATATTGGTTTTCATGAGTTTATACGTACATCATATTACTATAAAAGTATGTCCTCTAAAAATAAAAAAGTCAGATTACCAAATTACCCTTCAAATAAACTTAAATACCTTACCATCATTTTACAAAAATGTTAATGCTAAAAGTACCCTAATTACAAAAACGTTGTGCCTTAAGAGTTGTGTTTCTTCAAATTAATTCACAACAGTCATGCTTAAATAGAAGTTAATTGCCGGCTTAGAACTCTACAAAAGCCTTATCTATTTCAGGGCACTTATTAACACTAAACAAACTTTCGGTTATTTTATGGCACGAAGGATCATTTAATTGCATCAGTAAGACTGTTGTTGTAACTTACAATTTTGGTTTGAGGGAGATGGAACAACAGCAGATAGAGTAGATACCAGTATATATCTTTGTATTGTTGCCGGTCTTCATTTTATTGCAGAAGCATCATAGATTTAATTTCGTGCTAAGACTATAACTATAAGCATGTAATAAGCTTGCATAAGACTGAAGTGTTCTATTCCTTTGCTTTTTATTTTGTTTTTCGTTACTTTTTCCTCCATTTCCAATTGGTCCATTTACCTAATGATCGGTTTAAACGAGATTCTACTATGCATTTGTTTCCAATGATCTATAATTTAACTAATGACTGGATTATAGATTTGGAGAGAAAAACTCTAAAAGAAAGTATTCAATCACCTTCAACGTGAAAATTTCATGGTTCATGAATTCTTTTGTGCCACCCAAATCTAAGCTCGCTTGTGTATATAGTATCTTCACACCTGTTTTGGCCAATCTCATAAATTTGTATTTTATTCATTTCATGGTTATATAGTTACCAATATATTAGCAATAATCTTTAAGGAAGAAACAGAATATTAAGAGTACGACATTATAAAAGTATCTCTTTTTGAAGAGTTGTGTTCCTTCAAGTTACTTCAGTTATATTTAAATAGAAGAATATTCTAATATTTTTTATTTTTTGGGTACTCTTTTAGCATGTTATTACTTGAATTACTCGCTCACATAATTGGTAATATTTTTCTTTTTACTAATTAGTGTTATTTTGGTATATTAACTGAAATAGTGAATCCCAAACTACGTCTTTCAGAGCTCGGGTTTTTGGTTCAGATCAAATTCTTTTTAAGAGATTTGTGAAAAATGTGGCTAACGCTATTTAGATAACTTCTTTGTTGGTTTGTTTTAATGATTTTACAACTATAGAAGACAATCTGAATTTATTGCGTTCATTTGACTGCTTTGTGACCATATATGTCTCTACCCGTATACTTTCCATGTCTTCTATTGGTCATTCATGTACTATTAGGTTAGCTATGTTATGTTGTGCATATTTGAAATTCGTAAAATCAAAATAAGAAAATCAATTACATTTATCTTATTAAATTTTAATTGTACATATTCGTAGGTACAAATGATATCAATCATATTGACCTCAACAAAAAAGTCACCATACAATGCTCAACAATCATCATTCATGCAATCTTGTATGGTATTTTTCATGTACAATTATTTATTCTAAGCTTTGTTTTAATGATATTGTTCTTAATTACTATTTTATAATATACTTTACTCCAAGACTTGACATACACGTGCAGCGCACGTGCCGAGAGACTAGTATATATATAAACTTTATGTTGGAATTATTTGGTTTGGATGAATCCGTAACCATATATATAAGGCTACATCTGCTGCCTCTAAAGACAATCTACGGGCGTGACTATATATATTAGGAGAAAAAGACTAATTATTTGCACTCCAGATCAGACGTCTTCCTAAAGCATCTTGGAAGAGTAACACAAGGCAAAAAAACAGGTTATTTTTTGCCAACTTAGTGTTCACTAAGCTAAGCACGTTCGATATGTTGGATTAGAATGTCAATGCAAGTAGTTTACACAGAATTGAATGAAAATTTATTTATCTTTACAAGAGTAGAGCTGGTATTGAGGAGAGAGACACCATTGTATAACTTGCTTGATAGAAAACTTCATATGTTTTAACTCTTTGCATCAAATCAAGTAAGTTCAATTTAACTACAGGAACCGAAAATTAGGCTCGAACACTATTGGCGCTGAATATATTAATATTAGGTACTACTGTGGTAGCAAGAGAGTCGAGCTAAACTCTTTCTTACTTGTACACTTACTTGACCAACAGATTTTAAACAAATTAACATAGTTTTAGCGTGAGAATATATATTACTATGAAACGATCAAAATCAATCTTTTGGGGAGTTCGGACTCCGATTTACAAACACTACTAGAAAAATCGGCTTTTCCGACCGCCAAATCGGTCGGAGAACGGTCGACATTTCGACCGATTGCGGCGGTCGAATAAATTTTGGTCGAAAAAGGCCTTCGACCGAAAGTCGGTCGAAAGGTCGACCGGCTTTCGACCGACAGTCGGTCGGAGAACCTGAAAATTTTTTCTTAAATGACGAGTTCTTCGACCGAAAGTCGGTCAAAAGCCAGTCGACCTTTCGACCGACTTTCGGTCGAAGGGCTTCGGTCGAAAGGTTGGTAAAATGTTTTGACCAACTTACAACCTTTCAAATCTGTAAAAACTTGCAATATAAAATCTGCAATTAGCCCTACACCACCTGTAAATTCAGCAACACGCAGCAAAACCAGCCAAAACAGATTCATAAACGATATTCAACAAGGCTAACAAGCTAAACAATAGAAACAAGTCAATCAACATCAGTAATAGTGTTACAATTATCAAATAAACTTAACACACAGTTTATGGTTCAACTATCACTACTGGCTAGAACCCGAACTAGACTCGGCATCAGACTCAGACAATGAACTGTGTCGACGTCTGCTCTTTCGCTTTCCTTTGGATTTTTTTCTGCGGTTAAGGAGCTTTTGCATCATTTCTTGCATTTGTCTTTGATGAGCCTCATTTGTTATGCGCATAGCTTCATTTTGTCTCGTCAGCTCTGCAATCTCCTCTTTCACCCAAGCCATTTCCCCAAGATCAGCAGAGCTTGAAGGAGCAGTAGCACACGAGCCCAAAGAGTTTGACTTATGCTTGCCAGATGAATAGAGTGTTGCAAGGCCATATGCGGACCCCTTCTTCACCCATCCATTAACCTCCAACCATAAATTGGTTTCTTGCTCGAGCGTTAGGGGAGCTGGGGTACTGCTTCCGCATTCAGATTGTTGAGTCGAGGTCCGCTCTTCAACGGCCTTTGTAGCTCTTTCCTGAAAAACAGAAATATATCAACGGTACAAATATGAAGTATAAACGTTGAAGGATTGGCGCGAAAAAAGTTTGAATTTAATAACTTACCCAGGCCTCTTTTGCGCGGGGCTCGACCCAGACTTCTCCGCCCTTTTTATCACTCTTGATATGTCGGATCTTGTGCATTTCAGGGATTGGAATTGTCCGATTTTCTTTCTTTTCCTACAAATTAAAGAAGAGAACAAGTTAGATAAAAAATAAACGATTATAGTAATTCATATAAATTAAATTACTTTACCAATCGCATCTTCTGCGTCGCAGCGCTAACTGAGCCACCGGTATGGAGCCACCCTTACTTGATGCTCGCGCTTTCTTTCCTTGTTCGCTCTTCTTCAAGAATTCGGGAGTCTCCCAATATTGCTGCAGATCTTTCCATTGATGATCATAGAGAAAGCCGGGCATTTTTTCTTTTTTACGCGCAATATACATTGCGTTCTTGAATAACTCACCGCATTTCTTTGGGAAGTTGGAACGGACTTTATAGTCCAGAGCCGGATGCCACTTACACTCAGCCTGGAATATTCATCAAAATATTTTATTTAAACATAATCATTAGAAAAACCGCAATTAGTAATAAACCTGATGCATATTTATTACCTCAAAAGCCTGCATTATCCGCTGCTTTACATGAGGGGGCACCGCGCCCCAGGTTGGCCACGATTCTTTCCATTGAGATCTCATGCATCTCGTCAGTATCGGAGTAGCATCAGTGTTGGGGCAAAAGCTACATAAAAATCACAATAGTTAATAGAAATACTTACAATTAAACGTTAACTAATTATTAAATAGATAAGAACTTAAAAAATAAGGTACTTACCTGTTATCCTCCTCGGGATAAATAATCAACCGCCCTACTTCCTATGTGCCAGGCTCACCGATGTAATAGGGCGACCTCGGATCATAGTACATGATCTCCTACTGGACCGATGGGCCGCTAGAGCTAGATGGGTCTGAATGTGGCTGAATAGACCCAGACGGAGTAGCTCTAGAAGGGGACTGTGTGGGATCGCCTTGTGGAGGATCTCCCTGTGTGGGAACGGCCTGTGTTTCAGTCATGTCATAAGTAGTGAAGTCATGGCGCCAACCAGGAGGCAACTGAGACAGGCCAGGGGGCCTGAAAATATCTGGATCATATCCTGGAGGGGCTTCTGTAGGAAGCGAATGCGGCACCTGAGAAGTAGGAGTGTCATCAGCCGCATCAGCTGATGTCTCACCTACCTTTTTAATTCCCTTTCTTTTTTCTAAAAAAACGCTTCATACCTGTTGAAACATTCAAATTACTTTAGGAAAGAAAAAGTAAATACGTAATATACTAGCTTTTCGTTGTCATTTGGAGTAATTAATTACTTAGTGTTTTTGTATTTCAATGATACTAATGTTATATAATTCGAGAAATTTTACCACGATGAGGCATCAATTAAATAAACACATTCCTTGCACAAAATAAGAATACATATATCTTCTTATATTGATACGTACATTAAACTAGCAAATTAAAAAAGTTAAACATCAAAGTACAAATAAGGTCAATCATCATCATCAGCCAATTCTTCTTCCTCATCCTCATCGTTAAATTCTTCCTCGGCTGGCTCATCATCATATGTATATTCATTATCCTCATTTGCCCTTGAAGTTCTTTCTCCAAAATTAGCCGAGTTTTTTCCTCGACTAACTACAGATGCATCTAATTGCTCATATATGCCATCAATATGTTGCAAGTGGTCGGCTAGTTCATTGTCCGCTATCAATGGAACGGTTGGGACCTCGTTCTGGTATGCAACATCTAACAGATCAGGTACTGTAACTAATCCCACCGGTTTTCCTTTTAGAACTGCCCACCAATGGGCTTTGGCCTTTGATTTTGCTGTGTTCTTTGTCCGAGGGTAAGGAACAATCCACACTTGCTTTACTTTCTGTGCAATGATGAAAGGATCATAGTGTCCATATGACTTTATGTGATTAACCTCAACTAACTTAGAACACGGGTCTACCCTCGTACCTCTGTTACTGGGATCAAACCACTTGCACCGGAAAAGAACCAATCTTTTATGAGGCCAACCGACACTATACTGTACCTCTAACATCTCCTCACTCACACCGTAGTACTCAAAGTCGCCCCCCTGGTCACCAGTTCCTACTTTCACTGACACACCGGAGTTGTATGTTTTCTTACCCTCCGACCAGCTATTTGTATGAAACTTGTACCCATTTACGAAGTACGTATTCATCCTTTTGTATTTATAATATGGGCCATGGCATATATGTCGCAAAAAATCAAAGTTGATACCATTCACCGGATTGTTCACCTATATAAAAATTCAACGGAGTTGTGTAAATTAATATTTTTATCTAAATATAAGGAAAATTTAAGAGTTTGTTAAACACTTAGGGGTCGTTCGGTTAGGCTTGTATTTTATGCGGGTATTAATTATTAATGCGGGTATTAGTAATGTAGGTATTAATAATGTGTGTATTAATAATGTGGGTATTGATAATGCGGGTATTAGTTATGTGGGGTATAATAATATGGGTATTAGTCATGCATATATTATAACGTAGGGATTATTTGTTGAATCACTGATATATTACAAATTAACAAACAATATTATTATTTAAAATATTTATTTACTCCTTAAATAAAATTTTAAAATATCCTTATTATTATGAGGGTTAATTTTGTCATTTTAAACTTTAATACCTGCATTATTAATACCACATTATTAATACCACCTTCTACCCTGCATAAAATAATACATAGATTCCCGCATTAATAATGCGGGTATTAATAATGCGGAATACACAAAAACGCAACCAAACGTTGCACTAATTTTATGCGGATATTAAAATTCCACAAAAACCAACCGAACGCTGTGCTAAATTAACGCTGAGTTTTATACGGGTATTAATCTTTAATGCTGTCAACCGAACGACCCCTTACAAATTTTGTAAACCAATTTGTAAAATTTTTGTAAACTGCCGCATCACCAAATTCAGCAACAAAGTGACTGTGTTATGAGCCGAAGAAATTCACATTAGATAGAATACTTATGAAAGGCGAATGTTAGGCGGTACCGTTAAAATAAAACATACTTGTAATAAGGCGTGACCTCGGGACAATTCAACAGCACATGTGTTGTAGCTACCTTCCTGTCCCGTTCATCGAACTGGTATACTTCGGACGTTGTATTTCCCCTGCCTGGTTGATTGAATACAGAGAATGCTGGGTAATTGGGATCACTATTATCTCCCACATCATGCCGATCCGGCCTGGTGCGCAAACATGCAACATTCTTGTCGAAGTAGTATGAGCAAAAATGAGAAGTTTCTCTAGCCAAATATGCTTCGCATATTGACCCCTCGATTTGGTTCCTGTTTTTCACGTCCTGCTTACACTTACCAATAATTCTGCAATAATTATTGTGTTAGTGGAATTACGGTGGCTTTATTAAAATAAAAGTTACCGACAAAGATATGGAAGCTTACCTCTCGAAAGGGAACATCCATCTGCAGTGCACCGGGCCTCCTAGCCGAGCCTCTTCAGCGAGGTGAATCGGAAGATGCTCTATCACATTAAAGAACCCGGGGGAAAAGATCTTTGTCAGCTTAGTGGCGACTACAGGAAAGTTCTGTTCCAACAAGTTAAGATTCTCTTCCTTCAATGTCTTACTGCAAAGCTCTTTAAAAAATAGGCTCGTCTCTGTTAGTGGTTTCAAAACTTTATCAGGCAAGCCATTGAATGCAATTGGGAGCAAGTTTTCCATGAATATGTGACAGTCGTGGCTTTTCATGTGATGCAGCTTTCCGCCAGTCATATCAACACACCTTTCTAGGTTTGATGCATATCCATTAGGCATCCTCAAATTACTCACCCACTCACAAATCATTCTTCTCTCATCCTCATCGAATGTATAACAAGCCTTTGGCAGGAAAATGTTGTTGCCTTCGTGGATTACCTGTAACTCAGGTCACCTACAAAATAGCTGTAGGTCCAACCGTGCCTTCAAGTTGTCCTTTGTCTTGTTCCGGACATCCATCACTGTATTAAGGATAGCCTCGAAAAAATTCTTCTCAATATGCATTGGATCCAGATTATGGCGAAGAAGATTATCCTTCCAGTAAGGCAACTCCCAGAAAATGCTCTGTTTAGTCCAATTATGTTCCAACCCCATAACCAGGTGCTTTAGATGGCAGTTCTTCAGTTACCTTAGGAAGCTCCTTAACCCTATCCCATATCTCTATGCCTGATAACCTTCGAGGAGGCTCCTCAAAATCAACCTGATTCTTCATAAATGCACTAGTGTTATTCCTAAAAGGATGTTCCATTGGCAAGAATCGACGGCAACAGTTGAACCATGTGCATTTACCTCCATATATCAAAGTGAAGGATTTTGTATCTTCCATACAATAAGGGCAAGACAACTTACCTGCAGTGGACCACCCAGACAACATCCTATAAGCTGGAAAGTCATTTAAAGTCCACATCAAAGAAGCACGCATTTGGAAGTTCTGTTTCATTGATATATCATAGGTTTCAACTCCTTCATGCCAAAGTATCTGCAACTCATCAAGCAAAGGCTGCAAATATACATCAATAGAGGCTTTCGGGTTATGTGGCCCCGGTATTATACAATTCAAAAACAGATAAGGACTGGTCATGCACATTCCGTGAGGCAGGTTGTAAGGAGTGACAAATACGGGCCAACAAGAATAGGGCGTAGAGGAGACATCAAAAGGGGTGAACCCATCAGAACATAGACCCAACCTTACATTCCTTGGCTCACTAGCAAATGCCGGATACACTTGATCAAAGAGTTTCCATGCCTCACCATCAGACGGATGGGATAGAATACCCGGCTGCTTGGTACGATCATGATGCCATCTCATGTGAGGAGCAGAACTCATCGAAGCGTACAACCTCTTTAACCTGAGTATAAGGGGCAAGTAATGCATCGACTTAACAGGCTTCGGCTTCTTTTTAGGATTTTGCTCAGGCTTGTATCGAGGCTCCTCACAAAATCTACGTCACGAGGTCTGCATCATCCTTATAATACAACATGCAACCATTAACACAACAATGAATCTTCTCGGCAGAAAGGCCTAACGAGGAAACCAACTTCTTAGTGTAGTAATAATTAGTTGGTAAGGCCATCTTAGTCGGATTGAGTTCATTCATAAGGCCAATGATGGAATCCATGGCAGCTTGAGAAATACTAAAATCTGATTTAATACTTAGCAATCTAACAGCAACTGACAACTGGGAATGCACCGAGCCCTCATACAATGGACGACTTGCTTCCTCCAACCGTTTATAGAATTGATTTGCCTCAGCATTGGGAATGTGCTCAATGTTTGGCTGTGATGTATCCGGCTGCAGGGGATCATTATCCGAGTACATCCCAAAAGCATCATGTACTATATCCTCCATTCTATAATTATTAAGGTCTGGTTCCACAACCGGAGAACTCCTACCGCCATGAATATTTTCTAGATTTTGAAGGTGCTCCTGCAAATCCCACGGCTCTCCATGATTATTACCAAACATAGTAATTTGGCATAAACCCCTTCTTATAAAGATGTACCTCTACATTCGTCAAATCTTGTGTCTTTACGCATTTGCATTTTTCACATGGACACTTAATTTTTCCATGCCTTAAATAATCGTCTGTTTTGCGAACATTATCAAGAAATTCCATAACACCCGCTACAAACGAAGGCCTCAACCCCCGCCGCTCGGAAAAATTTCTATTATCCATCCACAAACGACGTCGATTAATATCCATATCTACATAAACATTGCAAGATTGAGAAACAATATGTATGATTTTTTTAAATATAAGATTATCAATTTTTAATTACTAAATTATAAAGTTTTATGTCATGCTTTGCCTAATGCAATAAATTTTTTATCTTAGCTTGCCACTTTTTTTTAATCACTATAACAATAAATTTTTTATCTTAGCTCGAAACTTGTTTGATGAAATGCCCCAAACAAATAATTTTCCTTCTAACACCCTATTAATTACCATTATCAAAGCAATTCAAACCAACAAAAACTTATTCGTTTTAGGCATAACATGTTCATCTTTTCAACAATACAAAAGCAACAACACATTCCAAACACCACTACCAAACAATTCCAACAATCCCAAACAACACAAACCTAACTTTATAAGAGCTAACAACACCAAACAAGTTCTTCGACGTCAACAATAACTACAATAAACAAATTTACTAATAATTAACTACCTATGCAACATTATAGGCCTAAATTAAAAATTAATTAAAAAAATTAAATTCGGATTATATAAAATAAAAAAAATTACCTCAAGATTGATTTGTGCTCCAATAGCACTTAATTATGATTCTCCACTAGTTATATGCTTAAGAACTACAAAAAAATTGAGTTAAAATGTTAGGGTTTAAGTTTTAGAAAATAATTAAAATAACAGTAAAACTAAGAATTTACCTTGAATTTGTTGTTATATGTAGTGTTTAGGAGGTTAGAATGTGATTTTTTTTTTTTTAATTTGGGGGTGGGTTATGGTGGTTTTCGGGTATAGAGGTTGGGGGGGGAGGGGGGTAGAGAGAGATGGGGAAAGTGTTTCGGGAAGAAGATGAAATGGGGAAAGGGGGGGTCGTGTAATATTTCGGGTGTTCCGACCGCAGTTTCGACCGGTTTTCGGTAGAAACCTTTTAAAAAAAAAATTTCTTTGACCGAATGTCGGTCGAAATAGTGGTTCGACCGACTTTCGATCAAAATCCGGCGGTCGAAAATGCCGGCTATTTTACTAGTGAAATCGATAATCTCAATAGCTCCATATGGTTCATTATGACGTGTATGTGAAGTTTGAGCTGATTTGAACTTTGTTAGGCTGGTCTTGGAGCACATTATCGCTCTCAATCGGGCCGAGCTAGCCCGGGTACCGGACCGGACCAGACCGATAAAAGACCGGACTGGACCGGACCGGTTCATTATAAACAGTCCAAGACAAGGAAGAAGCAGGTTGCGGGCCGAGCCGGGCTTAAGAAAAAAGACCGGTTAGCCCGGACCGGTAAAAGACCGGTCTTTGGCCCACCAGTGGACCGGACCGATTTTTTGATAGAAAAATTATACTATATGTCGAGGAAAATTGAGACATGCTTTTGTCAAGAATCATACAAATCTAATGTAGCATTTTGTCTCTTTTAGAATCCCTCAATATGCAGCAATATCAAAGATATTTTTAGCTTTATTTGGTACAACGAATGAACATATTCATTTACTATTTTTTCATTGCTAAGCAGCAGTCAATAAGTTAGACCATATAGTAGAAATCAAAAATATATATTAATTAAGTATTTTATACAACTGATCTTCTTGGTTGTAAGAGAAATTGATAGTCTTAGTTTCTCATCCTTGAGTTGTAGTATCAAAGTTGTATCTATTTGACTAGGCATACCATAGTAATGATGAGATAGTACTTACTTAGAATAATAATACTGATTTTTTACTTCATGAGTAGTGCATCAAATTAACATAGTGATTAAACTTGGTTTCCATCAATGAGTCAAAGTATATGATTCTCAAGATGTTTTTATCCTTTCTTTCCTGCTTTCACCTTCCTTCTCTTTTTATATAGGATTATATGTCCTTCCAATTGCAAGTACAAAGTGACAGGCTTAGCTAAAATATGAAAAAGAAAAAAGAAAAAAAAGGGACCGGACCGGACCGGTGCTTAATGGGCTAGGGCCGAGTCGGACTTAAAATTTTTTAGAAAAAAAAAACCGGTTCGGACAGGACCGGTAATGGCCCGGACCGGTACCGGGACCGGTGACCCAACTCTTAACGGGCTGGTCCGGCCGATCCTGGCCCGATGATAGGTATTGTTCCGTTCTGAGATCTAAAAGTGTTTTTAGGTTTGCATAATCATTTATAACTTGTGGGAACTTATGAAAATGGATTCTGAGATCGTTTGAATGATTTCATACCTGGTCATGGAAGTAGGATTTTCCTTCTATGGTCTTCGACCCTTGTTTGCGTATTTGAGATCCTTTTCGGAATCCGAGTTTGCAAGTAAGTACCAATGTGTTTCTGGACTTTTGCGTAAAGTTTGAGGTGATTCCGAGCAGTGTAGGTCCAATTCTAATCAATATCGCAGCACCAGTCTGTGTTGCCAATTGTTGCTGGGTCCATGGTCTGCACGGCCGCGTGTCTTGTGGCGTGACTGCACTGAGGGACCATATTCCTTGGCTTGCGTGATCAAGAGCCATTCATCTCAGCAGTGATGAAGCCAAAGTCTGCGATAGCGGCTGAGCTTCCGCTATTGCACGAGTCAGGTCATATAAAAAGAGGCAGTGGATTGGCAGAACACGATTTAAATCAATTTAAAATTGGTGGAGCTCGATTGGAAGTTATTCCTAGACTAAAAGCGACCCTTATTGTTCATGTACGGTTTCCCTACCATTTCTATATCATTAATCGGAGGTTTTAAGCTAAGAATCCTATGAATTGCTTAAGTTTGGTTGGTAATTTTCAAGTTTGATCCCTAATATTTGGAATTAAGAAATTCGGGTTTAAGGAACTCGAAATAGTAATTCAATCATGTAATTTGGATTGTGGGGTCATGGGGATTCCAAAAATGTAATTCTTATTGAAATTCGACGAAGTAGGCCCAAGGACAATTTGGGAATTCTTTAATATTTTGCATTATTATTATTAATTCCTCATCTTGCTCCTTATTTATGCAACTTCCCATCATATGCTTAGAGGATGAGCATTTAAAAGAATTCGAGAGGGAAAACATGTTGTTTGGTAGCCGGGAGTGACTTGGAATTAAGGTAAGTAATCCATTCGTTCTTTTGATGGCTTTAGGCCTTAGGCCTTATGGATATCTACACACATATTCTTTACGTGTGTAGCTACCGAGAGAGCATACTTATGATGCCCTATACTTGATTTACATGTTTCTTCAGTTAGCTTTGTGATGGTTGGCTACCCTAGCATATTGTATGACATGTTGGTTACATGCCAGTTACATTCATTAAGCTGGGTAGCATTGAGGAGTCTGAACCAGTACATGCATTCTCCCGTGCATTGAGGAGTCTGCTACGGTGAGAGGTTGGGCACATGTGACCCGGTTGAATTACATTGCATTGCACCATAACACATCGCATTGCATCTTCTATTGATGTGTTGTTCTTGGCTTGCTGGTAATGTGATGGTGTTGCTTTCCTTATTTGTCGTTTGGTATTGATTAAAGTATTTGTTATTACGTGATTAACTTAACAGTCGTTCAAGGTGGATAATTACCCTCGCTTATTGGGTCCTTTGAGTCCTTTCGACTCACCCCATGTCTGCTTTCTTTTGTCGTTTATTAATGATTCCGGCGGATTTTATTCCAGGCTCGACCACGATTCATAGCTGAGGAGCGAGAATTGTTCTACCCCTTATGGGATATATATATCCACACTCTTAGATGTCTATGATATGGATTGTATCTAAATCTTATCTTTTGGGATTGTCAATTGTAGCTTCTTCTTCCGCATCTCATGTATATATGTCTATCTTTTCGTTTTATTTCTATTGTTATTAAGTTGATTATATTCGAAAGGGTTCGTCCGAAGGGAGTAGGGGTTGTATCGGATGCCCACACAACCTATTCGAAAATTCGAATCGTGTCAAACTACTACTAAAATTTAAATGCTAAAATTTGTTTACCTAGACAAATATAATGCGAGCAAAGGACCATTATGACATATACGTTTGTTTGGTTTAAACATGAGTGTGTAAAAATAATTTGTGTTTGTATGGTAGGGGCCGGGTAATAGGCATAGCCCCAGAAAATGAAGGACCCATTCTGACCTATCACAAGAAAGAGATGCTTCCTTCATTGCCATCTATCTAGCTCTACAGTGTTCTCTCTGTCAAACCCCTCCATTAATGCTTTCCCTTTGTTTTTAGGTGTATATGTATAAATTTTTGTGTAGGGGCTTTTTGTCTACTTGTATTTATGAATGCTGCGACTCAGTATGTTAAATTTCATTAACTCCTCCTCTTCACTTTCATTTTCTCTGCATCTCACTAGTGTTATGCTGATATGGATATACATGTACCCGTTTTTTTGCTTATTATGTTGTCTATGCATTTATTCTTCATACACTGCATTTCTCTATATGATTAAATGTGATTCTCCATATTTGTCGGAAGTATGTTTAGTCTAATTAAAGAATATCTGATTAAAAATAATATTTAGAAATTGCCACATGTGTAAAGAGTCAATTGATTGGTTGTGATGCGCACAAAGTTGCGAGTCTAGCAACAATTGTGAATTTTTCCAAGAAGTTGTTAGTGTAGTGACAAATGTGAGATTTTTCACAAAGTTGTTAGTGTAGTGATAATTGTGATTTTTTTCACAAATTTTGTCTGTGTAGCAGTAATAATTTAAAGAAATTCAATTTGCCTTGAAAGAAGATTATTTATTACTCTTTGGTCCATTTTAAGTGCCACATTTTTTAACTTTTAAAAGTGTAAAATTTTCGTGCAGGGGCCTGTTTGGCGAGCGTTAATTGATTTGTAGCCGTCAAAAACAAATTCGCTGAGAAATAGCTATTTCCGGACAAATCCCAGTATAAATACTGGGACCTTGAACAAAACTTGTTCAAAGCCCCAGTATTTATACTGGGGAGCTTCAGTAAACTAACCCCAGTATAAAATACTGGGGCTTTGAACAAGTTTTGTTCAAGGCCCCAGCATTTTGTTATGAGACTTTGTATAAAGCTTCAGTCCCATAACAAAATGCTGGGGCTGGTGAACAAAATATGGGACTGAAGCTTTATATATAAAGTCCCATAACCCATAACAAAATGTTGGGCCTGTGAACAAAACTTGTTCAAAGCCCCAGCATTTTGCTATGGGACTGAAGCTTTATATATAAATACTCCCTCCGTCCCACTTTGTTTGTCGTAGTTCGGATTTCGAGGGTCAAATGAGTTTATCTTTGACCGTAATTTTTATATATATCTTTTAAATATTTTGAGTTATAATTTATTGTGACTTATAGTACTTTTCATGTAGTTTTCAAATATGTAAGTTTTATTTAAGAAAAGTTAAAAATTTTATATCATAATCTACGGTCAAATTTAAGAAGTTTGACTCTCGAAACAGTAACTATGACAAACAAAATGGGACAGAGGGAGTACTTTGTTCAAAGCCCCAGTATTTTGTTATGGGACTAGTCTGGGGTGTTTTTCCAACGCTAATGGAGCTTAAGTGTGCGCGCGCGAATTTTTGGCTATTCTTCAATCAATTTGGAAACGGTGGATAGTCCCCAATGAGCGCGTCCAAAAATGGCTAGTGATCAAAATTTCCCACCAAGTGTCACTTTACACAATCGACAAAGTATTAATTATTTTTTTCCCAATTTCCCGTTGTTCATCCCAATAAATGTTTATTTCAGTTTTAAAAAATAAAAGAGAAATACATGGCAATGTGGTTAAATAATTCATTTATAAAATGTAATTACCTAAATTTATTATATATCTTAAGGGGTATGCACGAGGTAAACATGACTTAAAATGGATCGAGTGGAATATTGTCAAAAATTAGAGAAAAATAAATTTGAATAAAGTAGTCATATTGCGAACTCGGCTACTCTAGAGCTGATTTCAACTCAATTCAATGCTTTACTTTGCATTGTCATAACGTTGGGTTTCACCCTTTTACCCGGTGATCTTTGGGTCGTTTGATTTGGTGACAAGTTATGCAGATATTAGCAATGTAGAATTAATTATATTATGTATTAGCAATGCTTATATTAGTAATGCATGTATTACTTATGTAGGTATAGTTATGCAGGTATTACATCTTGGTTAATGAATGGCTTGTTGTATTAAAAAATTAGTATATATTTCATCATGAGAGGTGAGGGCCTATTTGTCCTTTCATAAATTAATTTCAGCATTACTAATACCCGCATTATTATTTCACCTTCTGCCCCGCACAAAATAATATATAAATTCACTCATTAATTTATGCGGGTATTGTTACTGCAGGTTTCTAAATCCAAACCAAACATTATATTACTGGGACAGATTTCTATACCTTATTACAAAACATACCAAACACTGCATTACATTGTGAGTGATTTAATGCAGCTATTAAGTCTTATGCATACCAAACCAAACAACCACTTAGAGTATTATGTTTATGTTTACGCATTTGTTCCTCGTACATGATGTCGCTCTCATTATGTCACATGGACTTGTTTAGGTATATACTCCTTCCTATCTATTTTAAGTTGTCACTTTTAATTTGTGGGCATAAATGAACAAATAATAATATTAATAATAATAAAAAGGATGGTCCTGAAATTCTAAGTACTTTAGAAGTGATTTTTATAAATTGAACATTTTCTGAAATTTAAAAAGAGTCATGCACTTTAATGAAGTCGTAATTACAAAAATATCATTACACCTTAATGAAGCTATAATTACAAAAATATCATTGCTCCCTACAAAGTAGAGACAATGTTAATCCATATGCGTTTATGCATATATTGAACAAAAAATTGTGTCCATTTTGTAAAAAATAGGCCAAATCGGCCTCATTTTACACCTCCACGATTATATAACTTCAAGTGCTTACATTTAGAGATAACAATCGGTCATACTTATTCATACAATAGGAAAACATACTATGTATATTTTGCATATAAATGAGGCCAAATTGTCCTCACTTCATTCATTCACAATATATATATATATATATATATATATTACATTTATTTATAAGTGAGCCAAATTATTTTGTGTACTTTACAAATAAATGACGCCAAATCGTCATTACTTCGATCATAAAAAAAATTAAAAGAAAACATAACTAGATCAATCTGTCATCATTTACTCATTGTGTGCGCCATATATTAAGTATCTTTTATAAATAAATGAGTCCAAAACGTCCTCACATTTACAATATTCTTAAAATAGAAAATTAAAAAAAAAAAATCTCTCCCCCAATCTTCGTCCAAATCGTCACCATCTCCGGCAAAGTTGCTGGGAAACACCAACTTCCTCTTTATCTCTCTCTCTAAGCATTTTTCTTAGCCAATTTCTCTCTCTAAACTTTTTCTTAACCAATCCTGTCACTATCCTCGAGTTAGTAGCGCAATTTCGTTGTCTTTCATATTTGTTTGCGAGAGTTCCAAGTAATAACCAGAATCAGTACTAATAGTCTTGCATCATTGTTGTCTCCGCCTCAGCCGCCAGGGTAAGGCATTGACCGAAAAGAGGGGAAGAGGGGCAAAGAGATATTAGCCTTTGACTTCTTCTCCGCCTACTGAGAGTGAATTATTTCTGAAACTTATGGCAGCCAATGAAGCTTTCATCAACCAACGCACATGCAAAAAATAAATGATGTTGGAGAGGAAACAAGGTTCGGCGGCAACTTCCTCTACTATAGAAAATGAGAGAAACAGATACGTAGCGAAGGATAGGAAATAGAGGGAAATGAAGGTAGGGGTGGGTTAAACACGGTGGTTACTGGAGAGAACTCCGGCAGAAAATACCATTTTTGTAACTCGCCGGAAATTGTCGCTCGCTAGAGCAACAATATCTCTAACGAACAGAAAATGCAAAGTAGCAATCAAAGTGCAGAAGTCAAAGAATGCTCAAGTATGTGTAAAGAAAAAAACACCCTTGATGAAAATGCTCAAAAATTCAATCGTATGAAGAAAGTGTTTAGAACTTCAAGACAAGGTTCAAAGTGCTCAATTCTCACAAAAAAATATAACTTGATGCGATCCAGATTAGTACCTTAAGCAGTGGAGGGTTCACGCTCGACGTCTGGAGCTTGGAATATTTCAAAAGGACTTGGAAGCCAAGAATCAAGCCAAAGGATTGGCCCAAACAAGCAGATGGATGCTCGCTGGATTCTAGAGTACTGCGTATGCTTCGCGATCCCGACTCTAAAGGCGCGATCGTGCAGAGGGATTTATTCATTGTCCGCGACCGCGAGAAAACACGAGCGATAGCGCAGAAGCATTCAGATCCATTGCGCGATCGCGAGACATTCCACGTTATCGCGATGAAGCCTCGTGACATATGGCGCGATCGCGACTTCCAAGACGCGAACGCGATGAAGGACGGCTAGGCCAGATTTCCATAATCAGTATTAGGGGCTTTTTAGTCCATTCCTTCATTGTATTTAGTAACTACTATAAATAGCATAATTGGGGGTCTTATTCATTAGTTAGACTTTGATGATGAATATGATTGTGAGTGAACAACGCTAAGCATGTTGCTTGAGTACTTTATTCCCTTGGTTAGCAATTGAATGTTGATTCAATTGAGGACTAAATAGTATAGGTTCTTTTTTGTTGTTGTCTTAAGGGGGTGATTAGGCCACTTTTCCCTAATCCATTTCCTTAATTCAAAATCAATTCAAATTGGGTCTTACTTTTATCATTTTATTTTCTTATTATTTTTCTAATCCTAGTTAGGATCATATCATTTGGTATCAGAGCTGGATTAGTGTTTGTTCTTACAATCACTAACCCAAATTTGTTTATCAAATTTGAAAAATCACAAAAAAATCAAAAATCCAAAAAAAATCGAGTCATAGGTTTAGGTTTCCTTTGGAAGAAATATTTGTTACCAATTGTTGCTTGGTGATTCTAGAAGCTGATTCTCGAAGGAATTTGACGACAAACAACATTTGAGGTATTAATTTGAAGAATCAAAATATAGGGTTCTTCAACAAAGATTTGGGACTTTTGCATTCTGGGTGTTGTTCTTGAAGAATTGATCATTAGAATTTGTTCACGGACATATAAGGAGCTTATATCTCAAATTTGGAGCAAAAATAAGTTGATTTGTGCAGATTCAAGTGAAGAAAATTTCTAGAAATTCGGGCTTCAAGTTCTGCATCAGACCCAGAATTTGCTCTTCGCGATCGCGCGAGAAGTGTCGCGATCGCGCAGGCTTATTTATTATTGCTCTTCGTGATCGCGAAGCGACAGCGCAGGGTTAATAGTTCCTCTTCGCGATCGTGCGCCGACTATCGCGACAGCGCTGAACAAGAATTATTCCTCTTCGCGATAGTGTCCGACATCACGCGATAGCGCTGAACAAAAAATCAGTCACTTTACAGATTGCTCGAAACAACCCCTAAAAAGTTTCAGGTCACCCAAACCCCTTTCATATCATCAAATACAATAAGTTTCTAGATCACACACAAAATGTCATCCAATTCAAATTTCATTTCATGCCAATTTGATTCGAGCCTTTCTTTCTTCATTTCCTTGACTTTTTCTAATTCCGCCCGATTAGCTTCATTGTCCGTTCTTTGCTACAATAATTTCTTTCCGTCCCGAATTGGATTGAATTCGATTGTCAAATCGGAATTGAGTGCGAAAAGTAACTTGACTTTGCCAACAAGAGGTAAAAGGCAAGAGTGGTGAGAATATTAGAGTATGGTCACAAAAGCCATTGACCTTTAGTGTATACACGAGTGGAAAAAAAAATTGAGTGATCATATATCGAGTGATACACGTGAGGGAGTGAATTTGTGAGGTCCTTTTTGTTATTATAACATGTCTTCTGATGATGATTGTAGAGGTTATGACTTTTATGGAGATGATGGGAATTGCTACGATGATTGTTGAGACTATGGTTCCTATGATGATGGTGGGAGTTACTATGATGATTCGGGGAACTATGGCTCTTATGAAGATGAAGCGAGTCACTATGGTGATCATGAAGCTCGTGAAGACTATGAGGATGAATATGGGGATGAAAACTCCTATGCTCCTACTCTTGGAGATGATGAAAGTGACGCTTCAAGGTACAATATTCCTACTTACTCTTCTTGTTATAAACTTGAAAATGTAGATAGTGACATAGAGAGAATTGATGATGGAGCTTATTATAGAGATTGTTCATTTGCATCCACTCTCTGTGTTCCTAAAAATAAACAAGAGAGTACTAGTGGTCTTACTATTGGTTTGAGAAGAAGTGGTAATTACTCCGTGAGAAAAAAAGAGTCTACATCTTCTAATTGTGCTAAAAGGTTTAATGACGCTAATTCTTATGTGAAAGGCAACTTGAGGCCTAAAGTAAGAAAAGGTGCTACATGTACTACAAGTGATTTGTCTTATACTAACAATGCTTTGAGAACTATGTTTAAACAGAATCATTTTGTAGACAACCATGAGTGTGATGAAGTTTGTGTGGAGTAATTTTTTGAAGAAAGAAAGAACTTCTTCCACGCAATTTGTAAGGTTGGAGAGCACACTTGTGCTATGATCATTGATTATAAGAGTCATACTAATATTGCAAGTGTTTCTTTGGTTGAGCAATTAAAGTTGGAAATTTGTAGGCTGTTGTAGCTATCCCTTACCCTATAGGTGGCCTTGGTTGAATGGAGATGGGTTTGTGGACATTACAAAACAAGTGTGGGTAAAGTTCAAAATTGGCATTTATCATGATGAAGTACTATATGATGCCCATAAAAGGTTGTCACTTGTTGTTGGGAAAACCATGGAAGCTTGCTATAAATGCCAAGTATAGTGAGAAGTTTGGAAAGCAGGCTCTCACTTTATGGGACCAAAAGTTTATTCTTGGCGCCACCCCTCCAATGAAGGTCAAATAATTTTATTTGGGAATGCTAGAAATGGCAAGAAAGACAAAGGCAAAAGGGGTGAGGCAAAGGTTGGATGAACGTTCTCAAGGAGAAAAATTGAAAGATGGGGTCAAGAGTACCCCTGATACTTCCCAAGACACACCACTTTACTGTTTTAAGGACGAGTTCCTTAAATGTGTTCCTTTACTGTATTATATGCGAAATTAAAACTGTAAGTAAATGAACACCCAATATTAGCGTGGAAAAACCCATTTAAATCGGGATAAAAAAACCACGACCTACTCTTCCAAGTAGGATTTCAACTTCACTATGTAAAAGACTCACTTGGTCAAGACTACCTTCTTACCAACCTATGACTAACTCTAATCCTCTAGTGACCTCTTTCACGATCAGTGAAATTTCTTCAAGTACACGACTTGAACTGAAATGATACAACTCGATAGTACCTACTACAGTTGAACTAAGACTGAATTTTGACAAAACTCAATCTAAGGAACATGTTCTTACTTAGTTCCCTGTAGCTTAATGATTACACAGATAAGATAAAGAATGTTTCAATGCTATGCTCGATTCTCTCTGTATTTGTCACACTTCAATAGCTGAAATCCTTCTGCTTTTATAGCTTCCAAAACCTAAGAAGTCTTGAGCAATTAGAACTCCAAAGCTTCCTAATTGAACTCTTCCCTAGGTTACCTGAAATCTTTTAGCCCTTATCCACTCTTTATGCAATCTTTTCATATCACATTTAGACCTGCATAATTATCAAGATAAACATTAGACTTAGGATAATAAATAATATTTCAGCTTAAATGATTTTGCATGAATTATCTATTTAGCTGCAGTGATTCAAAGGAACATGTCCTTGGATCTGTTCCTTAGTCATCAGTCAAAACTTCAAACTTATCCAAGCTAACAACCCCTACTCTTTCCAAAGGGATTCTTGGCACATATCCTAATTCGAATGAACTTGTGAGAGAAAAGATTGAGAGGATTAAGGGAGTGACAAGTGACAACTCAAGAGAGTAAAAATAAGAGCTTGAGTTGAGTGAAATGAGTGAGTTGTTACAAGAAAAGAGAGAGGAGTTTGAAAATAAAATGAGAGAAAAGAGAGAGGGAAAACAAAAGAGTGAGGGTGAGGATTTTCCTTATTCTAACAATTATAACCTTTCTTGTTTCTTTAGTTGTTTTGTGTCTCTTGAAGGTTATCTTGAAGAAGCTAAAAGTGGGAATCCTTCTTTGGAAGTGGTTCCATGCTTGAAAGAAAAAGAAGAGACCAATGTGAAGTCTCCAAATGAACAAGTGAGCTTAAATTTGAAAAGCCAAGGTAAAGAAGAATCTTTAGGTGTGCTACAAGGTAACAAAGCTAATCCTAACTCTTGTACTTCTGTGGGTGAGCTTGATAGAGACTTGAGTATGGTTGATAGCTTTACTTTTTGCAAAATTAATGATTCTTTATCTTGCATTTCTAATAGTCAAAGTGAAATTTGTGAGCATGCACTAGTTGGGCACACTTGTGCAAAGATAATGTGTTATAACAGCCCACCTTTGTTTGAAAAATGTGCCAATGAGTTGCTTAATCTTGAGGTGATAGCATTTGATAGCACTTTTGATTGTGGTGGTAGTTGTGTCAAGGTTTTAAACTATTTGAAAATCCATTATTTGTTGAAATGAGCAAGATGAAGTGTTGGAATGTGATTTTAGTATTAACAATCCATTATTTGCTCAAAATGATTCTTGACTTGCTTGAGAGTGATAATTATGTAGATGTTAGCAAGCTAACTCCCAAAATATTTGTTGAAAGCTTGTCCAATGTTTGGAAATCCTCCAAAGGTGAAGATTGCTCCTTAAAGAAGGAGGGAGGCACTAGTGATTGTAGTGGTAAAGTAATAGATGCTAATTTTAGTGTCAATTTCTTTACTTTCTCTATTCCTAGTCTTGAGCATAATTTTGAAGTGGATTTTGCTAGAGCCTCCTATGTTAAGAGTGAAAAATTGTCAATGGAGGCTTGACATGAGTTGAATGAGTCTAAGAATGAAGATTGTTTTGTAAATGAGCTTGCTTATTGTTGCTTTTATAGCCAAGTTTTTGACGTTGGGATTGGAAAAATGTTCTTTATGGTTGATCTTGATACTTGGCTATATCATAAGAATGTGCACTTTGAGCATGAGTATGTGAGTCTTGTTCCATTCTCTTTACTGTGTAGTGTTTGGAAAGTTATTGAGTTGGTACTTATTCACGTCATGGTTTTGCAAGGTACAAATTCGAGGACGAATTCCTTTAAAGAAGGAGGAAATGATGCGATCCGGATTGGTACCTTAAGCCGTGGAGGGTTCACGCTCGACGTCCGGAGCTTAGAATGCTTCAAAGGGCTTGGAAGCCAAGAATCAAGCCAAAGGATTGGCCCAAACAAGCAGATGGACGCTTGCTGGATTCTGGAGTACTGCGTATGCTTCGCGATCCCGACTCTAAAGGCGCGATCGTGCAGAGGGATTTATTCATTGTCCGCGACCGCGAGAAAACACGAGCGATAGCGCAGAAGCATTCAGATCCATTGCGCGATCGCGAGACATTCCACGTTATCGCGATGAAGCCTCGTGACATATGGCGCGATCGCGACTTCCAAGACACGAACGCGATGAAGGACGGCTAGGCCAGATTTCCAGAATCAGTATTAGGGGCTTTTTAGTCCATTCCTTCATTGTATTTAGTAACTACTATAAATAGCATAATTGGGGTTTTATTCATTAGTTAGACTTTGATGATGAATATGATTGTGAGTGAACAATGGCTAAGCATGTTGCTTGAGCACTTTATTCCCTTGGTTTGCAATTGAATGTTGATTCAATTGAGAACTAAATAGTATAGGTTCTTTTTTGTTGTTGTCTTAAGGGGGTGATTATACCACTTTTCCCTAATCCACTTCCTTAATTCTAAATCAATTCAAGTTGGGTCTTGCTTTTATCATTTTATTTTTTTGTTATTTTTCTAATCCTAGTTAGGATCTCATATCATAACTTGTGCACACCTTTTAAGAAATGCAGTAAATTTAGGTTATTACATTTAATAAATGGAGCATTTGACTACATTGTCCTCTATCTTTCTTCAATTGAAATAAATATTGTTGAGATGAGCAAGGATAGGTGGAGAAAAAAAATTAATGCTTTCTTTGATTTTGTAAAATTATTTACTTTGAATTATTTTTAAAAATTAAAAGTGACACCATAAATAAAAAGTCCATGTTATCTATTCAGCAATACATACTTACTAGTTGTTGCCCAATTGGTTGACTTTGATTTCTATTTTCTCAGCTCCTAAGCTGATTTCAACTCAACACTATGCTGACTTTGCATCATTACAAGATGAGGTTCCTCTCTTTTTCTTTAGTTTTACTGTGCCTAATACTATATATGTGATCAAATTGAATGCCCAAAACATCAAGAATTCTTTTCAGATAGGCAAGTATTTTGTTTGTTGCCAATTTCTAGACTTTAATATATATGGTATGAAGTATTATGACCCGATTAATTTAGATTCGTACAAATTTTATTTAAAATAGAAATGCTTTTTTTTTTTTTTAAAGAGTTTCAATTTATATGAAGGAGCTTGACTGAACACATAGTTTAAGAAAGAAATGATAATTTTTGAAACTTTGGTTCAAAATAAATTATAGAAGTTTATGTGTGAGGATGCATCATTTTACTAAATACATATAATAATATGTCATTTTTATTCGGACTGACTAAAAAGAAAGAGTGTCACAAAAATTGAGATGGATGAGTAAGAATAAGATGGGGCTCCTTTCTTTTACTCTGTTTCCTTTCCTCTCTGCTTTTTAACCTTAGAAGCTTATTCGGCCTAATATACTGATGTATATAATCAAATTGAATACCCAAACCATCAAGAATTTGAAAAGGGTAAGAAGAGGCATGCATTTAATGCAACTTTCTTGTTCTAGTACGTCAAATCATTCAATATTTTTCTGCTTTATTTTGCATGGACAAATATTTATACAAAGCTAGTAACAATAGTAGAGTAATTTCTCAAAGCACATTATATCATGGCATTTAATGTGTAGTGTCGGCTTTGGACTTGCTGGTACTTACACACACTCTACTACTCGTACTCTGCTACTTCATTTGATAGGTCAATTTTCTTCTGTTCACTCATACACTCTTCCTAGAAACTCTCATCTTTTTTGCTTAATAAAGACTTTATTTGTGTGTGTGAATGTGAGGGAAAAAAGAAGAGAAGAATGGGGAGAAGACCATGTTGTGAGAAGAAAGGTTTGAAGAAAGGACCATGGACACCTGATGAAGATGACAAGCTTATTGAGTATATCAACAAGAATGGTCATGGTAGCTGGCGTTCTCTTCCTAAACTTGCAGGTTATAATTTCACCGTTGTTCTCTCTTATTTTCTACTCTTCTCTTTTAACTCTATTCTAAGTACTACCCTTTCTACATAACTGCAATTTATTTTGAAGACTAAAGTTTCATGTTGTCTTAGCTAAGGTGTACTCCTGTGTTTTGGACAAGTCCAAGGATTCTTTCCTTCTTTCATTTGAAGGATACTTCTGTATTAGTAGTAGTTTGTACCCTTTCCATGAGCATTAAAGTTCTCCTAGTTATCATGTAATACTAATATGGAAAGGGTGAAATTTTTTTACTCTGAGCTTGTTTTACTGTTTTACAAAATGACATAAATTACCCCTTCCAATCCACTGGTACTTCAACCTTTAGTGCTGCTCTACTTTATCTCTAAAAATCGTGCATCATAGTTAAGATTTTCCTTCTGGAGATACTCTCTGTCTTTACTTCATGTCAACTTGGAGTGCAAGTGAAGATGTAAAACTATTGGGAATTGTCCCCTGTTTAGGACCTCTTTGCTATTCTCTTGTCAATCATTAGGTGGTCTCAAGCTCATGAGTTGTGCTGATAAAATAAGCATTTTTTACTTTTCTTTCTCTTCTCCATTTGTCCACATACGCCTTAACTGGTATCACTTGCAATAGATTTTGTTATTGTGAATCAGCTTGCTGGTAGATTAACTAGCTTTCACAGGCAAACAAATTCTTTACAATGAAGTTCCTACAATTTGTGGCTTGACTTGGCACTTATTTAGTAATTGAATGGACTTAATACACGCTCAACATAGACGTAAAATGATGACAACATTTTTCTCTATAAATTGGTAATCTCATAGATAATCTTTTACCTGATTCTTGGTTTAGCTGTTATCCTCTGTTGGTAGGAAAAGTTGGACTCTTACTGGACTAATAAGCATTGAAAGTAAAGAATGGTGTTGCTTCACTGACAGGTCTTCTTCGGTGTGGGAAAAGTTGTCGTCTTAGATGGACGAATTATCTAAGGCCGGACATTAAACGAGGTCCCTTTAGCCATGAAGAAGAGAAGCTTGTCATACAGTTGCATGGCATTCTTGGAAACAGGTTTGCTTGTTTTGGCATGATGTTGTTTTTGTTTTTGTAGTGCCATGCCAGTATTTCTCACTCTTACCTTCTTGTAAAAAACCTATAAGCATCATTTATATACTTCAATAACTATGAATAATCATTAGTGCGTTCATCTAGATGGGCTGCAATTGCTGCACAGCTACCTGGAAGGACAGACAATGAAATAAAGAATTTGTGGAACACTCACCTGAAAAAGCGCTTGCTTTCCATGGGCATTGATCCTCAGACTCATGAACCCGCCTCTGCACCTAACGGACTGCTGAGAAGACCACCTGCATCACTTTCAGCCCGTCACATGGCACAATGGGAAAGTGCTAGGCTCGAAGCTGAGGCTCGTCTTTCCAGAGAATCTCAACTCTTGGTTCCATCGCCGGTAGGAAGGTCTGAGACTGACTATTTTTTGCGCATATGGAACTCAGAGATAGGAGATGCATTTAGAAAATTCAAGAAAGGTGCAAAGACTGCTTGTCATAGTTCAGCCTCTCAAGCATCTTCGTGTACTAAGTGTGGCTCAGCTTCAGGAATCAAGACTGAGGTTGAGCTCCGTGTTGCTGCTGGTTCCCCTGTTACGGGAAGCAACCAAACTGAATTTGCAGAGTGGAGGAATGAACAACCACATACTGAAGATATCTTGCAAGGATCAGACACCTCTAGCTCCGATGCAATTGAGGATTCATCTGAATCAGCATTGCAGCTTCTTTTGGATTTCCCCAGTAATAATGACATGAGCTTTCTAGGACAAAGTGATTCCTATAGCATGTACCCCTTTTTGACTGCAAGCTCATTGATCTGCCCTTAAGCTGAACATGCAGTGTTCTTTCTCTGATATCAGTGTCTTTGAAATCTGGATCGTTTTAGTAGCTCCAGCTGTGAAAAAAGCACATTCTAACTCTACTACATATTAAATATCATAACGATTAGGATATTTTAGCTCTGGCTGTGGAAAAGACATGTATTCTAACTCTATATACACTAATGTCATGGCAATAGTGCAATAGTGCTATCGTGCATAATTTTTAAGCTGCAATGGCCAGAAATTCAGGTCTACAGATGTTTTTTGTTTCATAAGCCGCATTACATATTAAAGTTATTTTTGTTCGACCTGAATAGCAAACAAATTGAACAAGTTTCCCTAGTTCTTCACAGGATTCATGCTGCTTCTTTAGTGCCAAGTTGCCTACAATTAGGGACGTGTGATTGACAAACATGTTCATTGGAACTCCCAAACTTTTAATACCCTTCCGGTCCATTTTAGTTATAAAAGTCGACTTACACACATTTTAAAATATTATAAATAAGCATAGTATCTTTATTATTTACCCTTTTATCTTCTTGGTATTTTCAAGAAAGAACTACTAATATTGAAGTGTTTGTATTTTTCAATAACATTTAATATTAGAGGTATCATGGGAAAGAAATGATAAATTTTACGTTGATATTCTAATTGACAAACATTTTGGACCTTCTATAAATAGAATTATAGAATACCTTACAACTAAAATGGACCGAAGGAAGTAGTAATCTCAGATGCAGTTTGAAGTAGGAGTATTAGTAGAAACTTCTGAACTGTAATTATCATTTTATGACACTTAAATCTTCACGAGTGCTTTCATACATAAACTAGGAAAACTGGAGATGTTCGAAACACAGAATAAAGAGAAACACGCATGAAAATTTACAAGGAAGAAATTTCATTTCAC
Organism: Petunia secreta; assembly: GCA_029990175.1. Classification (NCBI taxonomy): domain Eukaryota; kingdom Viridiplantae; phylum Streptophyta; class Magnoliopsida; order Solanales; family Solanaceae; genus Petunia; species Petunia secreta. Next base: position 82,655 of record JARKIP010000081.1, on the reverse strand, counting down.
AGCTTTAATATCAAAAGCATCCCAGCAACTTCTTAGGGGCTTGTCCTGTAGCACGATACTTGGCAGCCATCTCCTCTGCTTTAAGAAGTTCTTCTCCTCGTCTAGCTTCAACCATAGCTCTCCTTTCGTCTGCCTCCTTGTGAGCTGCGGCTACTTTATTTTTAATCTTCTCTGCATATTCTGCTTTCTTTTTCTCTAGTTGTTCCTGCAAAATTTTCACAAGTTATCAAATCTATATGGGACAAGAGCAGTTCAACCGCATGGACTGTCACATTCTTAGAATTACCCATATTATGGATGACAAAAACCAGTTTCTAAAGTTCAGATGAATTTTCCCAAATACATCACGCTTTCAAGTATGTCATGGTCAAAATTTGTTGAAGAAGCATGTATACCAGATTTTGGGCCTGGTTACCTCAAGTTTCTTCAGTTTAGCTTCGAGATTTGCTTTCTTGGTATTCTCCCATGTTCCAACTGCAGAGTGCTTCTTTTGGGCCCTATTTCAATCATTAAGGCAAAGTCTTAGGCAATTTGAATTTGCCAAAACAATTTTAAGTGTAGATAAACAGTACATCAATGGTTGGCACAGAATTTAGAACGTTGTGTAGCTTCGTTTAACTAGTATATGAATATGAACAGAGGTAACTCAAATTTTGACACAAAAAAGGTGGACAAGAACATGAGGAGGTGAACAAGCTTAAGATAACAATAATTTATAAAGATGCATTAAGATGTATGAGTTCTCGATATAGGCAAAGTTTTGGTATGTTCAATTTTCTTGCACTCAAATAAAGAAGATTAACCTATGATGACTGAATAACAAGGAAAGTTAGAAATCTTACTTGTTTTCCACTTTGCTTTTTTCACTTTCTTCCCATGCCTTGATATAAGAATTCCTTTTCTCTGTTTCAAGATGTGCAAGAGCAATATCTGCCAAAAATAAAGAAATAGAGAACTTTGTAAACTACCCAGATGTGACTGATTCTGGTAGAAAACCAATCTTTTGCTGCATTTTGTCACATAACGTTACAAGCTCGGAATTGCATAAGCAACATATTGAAAGAAGCGAAAAGCTGTTTCACCGAGAATGTACACACTCTTCATTCGTGTCGGGGATATACTGTGGCTAGTAAGTTATTGTGTTTGCATTTTATTCAACGAGACTGAAAACACGAACATTATTGCAAGGATTAGTTTTGCATACCTCTGTCAAGGGATCCCTTTGAACTTTTCTTCGTTGAAGAATCAGTCTCTGCCCAAAATCAGCAAATGAAAATAGTTCATCAGACACAGAATGTTCCTCTCAAGATAAAGGCACTATTGAACCTTCTAATCAGAATTCAGTTACAAAAATCACAGAACTTCATTCAACCAATCTAACACCAATTATCCGTTTATGCTATTGTTTGCATAAGCACGTTCTTTGAAATGCCTCACATTTTACAGCATTACATTACTGTGTCATATTATTACTCAAATCTTATGGTTTTGCCAGAGCCATTCTTGATACTGAAGACAGAAATGCATCCAATAATGTTTTAAGTTCGATTACACAGATATTTACACAGATATTCCCTCTGTTCCATTTTATATGGTGGGGGTTTCGAAGTAGGAAGGTCAAACTACTCAACTTTTGGCCTGAATTTAGGCATAATTCTTCAAGTTTTAAAAAAAAATATACATAATTGGAAACTAAATGAAAGTATGACACCTTTTGTCACTATTAAGCTGAAAAGTCTGTTGACATTTTTTACTAACGAAAGTAACAAATAAAACATTAATATAACTTCCTAAAGAAAGCTTGAGGAATTGCCACCCAATGATTCCAGAGTGGCCATCCACTAACTTGGGCATCCAATCATAAAAGTATTTATTTAATTTTCTTTTTCTGGGTAAAGGAGCAGAGTGGACCTAGTTCATGATAATGATTTCAGAATATTAATTAACACAAAGAAGGAGTATTTCCAATAATTCAAAAGTTGTTGGGCAGATAAAAGTAATTGGAATCAATCAAGACCACTTTCAATAAGATAGTTATAAAAATAAAAGAAAATGCGGAAAAATCACTAAACCCCAACCAGGGTCCAGAGCAGTACCCAACTGGAAAAGGATAGAGAATTCCCCATTTTCTGGATTCAAGTTACCAATGTCCATGTAAAAAAAATTCCACTGATAGCAGTATCACTTGTTATAAGTAATAAGCTACTACTCCATTTCCTTACGTTACCATATCAAATTTGTTATAGAGAGTTATCTATTGTTATAAGTCAACTTAATTCGAGGAGATTTTATCGTGCCCCAAAATTAAACTCCTTTTTGGGAGGAGTGTGTGTGTAAGTGGTTTGAATAACTGCAAAAAATGAGCAAAGATTAATGGAGATGGTTTGTTGTCTCCAAAATCCACCAGAATTTTGTGCCCATCAAAATTCTACAAGTTCAAGAATCAAGAAAACATAGAGATATAGAGGTATAGGCAAAAAAAAGTTAACCATCTAAAATGAAACAGCTGGCCATTTATTATTAGTAAGTAGAAACAGAAACATGAATAAGTTCCCAACAAAGGAAACAAAGTTCTTTTAAAGTTCATATCCGTCCTATACTAGTATATAGTAATTTCGATTCTCCATTTATAAGGCTCAAAAATCAAATTTGTGAATATGAGAAATATATCAACAGGCATTCTGATATATTTGCAACGATGATATTTGCATGACAGTTGGGTAAGAGACCCTCATCCTCTGAGTTATTATAAGAATTAAAGAACACAATAGATAAAGTCCATTCAAATTTTATCTGTTTAGACAAACAGATACTCCGTACATGTTAAATGAATATCCAAAATGCAAGAAAAAATAAAGGTTAGAGAACTGAGTGATTTACTTGGTGGAGGGACAGTAGCAAGAGCTTTAGAATCATCAGCTTTGGTGGGGGTGGCCATGGCAGCAGCAGAAACAACAGGTGGTTCTTGAGCTTGAGGTTGAGGAACTGCAATAGCTGCTTCTGCCATGTTATTGGAATATATGTAAATTAAGTTAAGTAGAAGGGAATCAACAAAAAGCAAATGGAAACTAGTTGTAAAGTTAGTGGAGATTCTTTCGATTCCTATATATATAACTTTTTATTATGCTAATTAATTAAAGAAGAAGAGAAGAAAGAAATATTGGATAATTTGGTTTGGTAGTATATATGAATATGTAACGTGGAGACAGTGTAATGAACGTGTCGGCATGTGAGAGTGTCGGCAGACTAGTACTCCTTAATTTTACTTGAAAAACACTATTTACAGGATTATGAAGTAGGTCCTCTCGGACAGTATTTGGACCAGAGTTGTCAAAAATTAACTAAATTTATGTAATACTATATGCTAAAGTACACTGTCAAAGTTTAATGAGAGTTGAGACCACGTATCATGAAAAAATAACACTACTTTTTCTTTTTGTTTCTTCTGCTGTACAGCATGTAGTTTGTATTTTTCTTTTTCAATTTTACCCACCCCTTCCCCTTAGAAACAAATAATGCCCTCCTATTTTTTGTCTTCTTGTGATTTGAACGAAAGCGCAATCTCTTATCTCTTAATTGTAGGTGGAAGATATTTATGATCAAAGCAACTCTCACTTGTTCACGTAGTTGTATTTGAACCTCTCGACTAATAAGAATTTGTGTTGCATCAGTTCATTTAAGAGAAAATAAAGCTTTACTACTAAATTTTTTTACGTTCCCATAATTTAAACCCGAAACATCAAAAATAGAAAAATGTTACTTATCCCACTACCCTCTTGTTTGGGTGGTTGGTACCCATGGTATGGTATTGTATTAATAATATGGGCACGGCGTTTGTTTTGATTGTTTTTTTAATTAACATTGTATTGTATAGTTAAATTCATGGTCATATAACCATGAAAACTGTCACTTTATGTAACCATCGGTTTGGTAGGATCGCGTCGTTACCTATTTTTCTTACTCATCATGCCCTCACTTATTATTTAATATTCTCATTTTACCTTTTATCTAGTTTTCTATTATTAAACCACGGTAAACAATACAGACTATCCAAATATTGTACAATATAATACTCCCTCCGTTTCAAAATGGTTGTCATAGTTCGGATTTCGAGAGTCAAACAAGTTCATTTTGACCGTGAATTTAAACATATAATCTTTAAGTTTTTTGTAACGATATTTATATATTTAGAAACTACATAAAAAGTACTATAAGTCACAATAATTAATAATTCAAAATATTTAAAAGACATATGAAAATATTACGGTCAAAGTTAAACTCGTTTGACTCTCGAAATCCGAACTGTGACAATCATTTTGAAACAGAGGGAGTACGATACAGTACCATACGAGTAATACAATACAACATATTATGAAACGATATGTAACAGCCATTCAAACGGAGAGTGATAGCCAGAGTAATATCAAAGTGGATTGAACCTATATTGAGGATTACAGAGTATAATGCTTATAGTTTGACTCTTTATAGCTTGTCACGTTAAAAATAAAAGATCAATACGTCGGCTTAATTTCAATAAGTTGTTGAGTACTGTTGATTATATGATTCTTTTTCTTTTTGTATTATTAATATTATTTAGTCACGTCGGTATTGAAATAAACTATCCAGCGCATAGTGTAACTATTTTAATGATAATGGCAACTTATCATAATCCTCCATGCTTACTATGATTACAAAATATCTATAACCAGAACAACAACAACAACAACATACTCGGTGGTGGTATTCCACCAAAGTGGGGTATGGAGAGGGTGAGATGTATGCAAATCTTATCTCCACTAAAGTGGAGAGACTGTTTTGCGATAGACTCTCAGCTAACTAACATCAGTATGAAACACATTCGAGAGAAGCAATATGACAAGTTTGAAATTAGGCATATGCAAGTTTGAAGTTCATTATAGTGTGATTAAAATTTAAATAATTTTAAAAAATGACTAAATTTAAATAGCAATCCTAAAATAGGTTCCAACGCAAAATTCTTTACGAATTATAAGCCTCTTTAGATGTATTCATTTTCTATAAGCTAAGATATATATACTCTTTTCCCACTTATTGTAAGGGGAAGCAATGGAGTGTAACCTTTAGACAACTTCGAATATCATTATCATTGTTCCAGATCACCAAAAGTAATTTGTCCACTTGAAGGTGGAACCGCTTTTTGACAACAAAGTTTCCCATAACGTTCGATAGATGTACTTTTAAGATTTAGACAATATTACCAGTTTCCAAATTTTTTTGTTTGTTTACATATGAAATATCTCTGTGTTGATTACCACGAACTTATCCAAAAGCTCTTACGAATGTTTTTATGGTTGGTCCTATATTTGTTTATTTATGCTGATTGTTCATCATCTATTTATTCATGTGGTTGCAGTGTATCCTTCTCTTGATTTTTCTACATCAATAATTAACGTGGTATCTATCCTTGTCAAATCACGAAGCATCCATGATTTCCTTTAGACCTTTACTCTTTAAAAAGAAAATTAATGGACCTACAGTTCGAGTAAATGCCACCTATCATGTTGAAAACCCATAAAACACATTATTACTCATATAATTTTCACAATAACTAACAGATTAAAGTTCTTTCGAAATTAGAGTAATAAATAATGATTCAACTTATAAGTTTACCTATGTAATCAGACACAAAGGACAACCCGGTACATGAAGCATCCCGCATTCGTGCAGGTTTCGGTAAAAGGTCGTACTCTAAGGGGTGTGATGTACGCAACCTAACTTAATGCAAATATTAAAAATGTGATGTACGCGGCCTAATCTAATACAAGCATTAATCAGAAACATATATCTATAATTTTATATAACAAGTTTGAAAAGTAATTAATAGTTTAAAATTTATTCTTTTGACCTTTAAATTTTAGTGGTTATCTTGAGAATTTCAAAGCTTTTAAGAAGTATAGGATCCATGAAGAGGGAAAGAAGAAGGTAAGTCGAAGAATGGGGAGTTCTGGCCCGTGTGCGAAAATGAATACTAGTATACAACCTTTACTTAGGTATTTGGTATTTGAAATCCAGTGGGTTTAATTTGACTAAATTGCTAAGAGAGGTAAAATACAGTACAATTTTTCTTTTAAAATTCTTAAAGCTCGAACTAGGAAATGAACCCGTAATCAGGTAAAGATGCACACATCTGGCTTAATGCTTTATGGATTCTATGCGTCTTTGATTCGACTTATTTTGTTACTCAATTCGTCTGCTGGATGCGTTGTGAAAGGAGCTCAAAAAATTCCATTATGTCGATGCTTAGTTGCCCTCTCTTCTTTTTCTCTTTTCCAATCACTTTATTGCTCTTCTTTTTCTCTTTTCCAATCACTTTATTGCTCTTAAGTCTTGATCCAACTTGGTTAACTAAATTTAGGGACAATTTTATTATTTAATTTTAGGGACAATCTTCCTTCTAATTTTGACATTAGGAAAAAAATTGTTGTTTCCTTTAACTCGAATTAGTAGGTATTTGGACATAAATATGGTGAAATTTGAAGGAAAACCATGAAATTGATATTTGGAAGTTTGAGTTTTGTTTGGACATGCATCCACTTGAAAAAAATAACAAACTTAAAGTATTGTGAGTGAGAAAATAGTTTTATTGAAAAACTCATATGGACCAGTTTTTCGAGCTTGAAAAACTAATGTGAATTGACTTTTCAAGCTAGAAAAACTATCTTAAATTTTTTTCCTAAGACTGTTCACATTCTATCACCAAACAATTTGTTCAAATTATTACTATTTTTTTTCTGAAAAATGAAAAATAGATTTTCATATCCAAACGGCTACTTAGAAAGAGAGGAATTTACCTTTATATTAAGAAAATGGACTTCCAAAAAGCTTTTAGTCTCAAATACTAGGTCATGAGGTGAAATAGTGATAGGTTTTAGTTTATTATGCTTTTATCTTAATAGACTAATTAGTTATGCATTATATTGATGATAGATGGTTAATTATAAGTAAGGGTTTCTATATTGATTTCCTTGTATCACAATTTACGCTTATTAGCGAAAATATTAAATTCTATCTTCTCTCTATTCTTTTCTCCTCTTTCTCTATGTTGAAGGCAGTTCCTTCACTTTCCTTTCACTATTGATGGCAGGCGCTTCACCCTTGATTCTTACACTGGTGTTCAATATTTCTCATCCCTTCCGAGTCTCAACAAATTGATCCTCGAACAGGCTGTCTTTCCCATTGTCGTAAAAGACCTTGCTGTCAACACTTTTAGATACTCCCTCTGTTCCATTTTATGTGTCATAGTTTGACTCGGCACGAAGTTTAAAAAATAAAGGAAGACTTTTGAAACTTGTGGTCTAAAATAAGATATAGATGTTTGTGTGGTTGTAAATCATTCCAGTAGTGGCAAAACTGTAATTTTAAAGTTAAATTCTTACAAAATTTAGAATGCTGTCATTCTTTTTGGAACAGACTAATAAGAAAACGCTGCCACATAAATTAGAACGGAGGGAGTACCTCAGAGAACCACACAGTTTGGATACCAATATTATACTGATTTTGAAGATCAGTGTAAGAATCAAAGAGTGAAGAGACTGCTGGAGAAAGAATGAATTGCCTTCAATATAGAGAGAGAGGGGTGAAGGATAGTGAGAAAGATAGAGAGAAGACAGAGTTTAGAGTTTAATATTTTCATTCGTAAGTGTAAAATGGGACACGAGGAAATATATATATGATCTTACCAATTGCTAACCATCTATTATTAATACCAATGCATAACTAATTAGTATATTAAGATAAAAACATAATAAATTGACACATATGCCTTCAACATAGAGAAAGAGCACTACTAAAAATCAGGGCTTTTCCGACCGCCTATACGGTCGGACAACGGTCGGCTAGGCGACCGTTGTCCGACCTAACAAGGCGGTCGGCTAAGTAGTGGTCGCTCACAGCCTTCCGACCGCCGCGGTCGGACGTCGGACCGCAGTACGGTCGGACGGCGGTCGCCTAGTTTATAGGTGGAAAAAATAATGTTGAACTGGGCGACCGCAGCGGTGGGAGATTGCACAAAAACTGGAAAACTGGGCGACCGCAGCGGTGGGCTAGGCGACCGCGTCGGTGGGCCCAGGCGACCGCTGCGGTGGGAAATTGCTTATTTCTGGGCTGGGTAATTGCCAAATTTCGGACCGCTTTCGGACCGCTGCGGTCGGTAGGCAGTGTAATACCTGCAATAAAAAACCTGCAATTAGAGCTACACCACCTGTAAAAAACAGAAAAAACAGCACCCAGAAGAAGATAAGGCTTCTCAAGCCTTAATAATAGTCTAAACAAGGCTTATTGCCTTTAAATAGAAAGTTTAACATTTTTGCATAACATATCCAATCCGAATAGTGATCCAAACAAGTTAAAACATGTCTAAAACAAGTCTAATACATCAACAGTCCATTATCACTACTCCGTTGCCTCAGAACTAGACTCAGCACCCGACTCAGCACCCGACTCAGAACCCGACTCAGAACCCGACTCAGAGCTGTATTGACGTTTGCTCTTGCCTTTCCCCCGGCTCTTGCTCTTGCTCTTGCTCTTGCTCTTGCCCTTGCCCTTTCCCTTGCCCTTGCCCTTGCCCTTGCCCTTCGTTCCCTTGTCCGCACCACCACACATAATGTTCTGCATCATTTCCCGCATGACTCTCAAATTTTCTTCATTGCGCAAACGGTCTTCTTCACTCTTTCTCCTAAGCTCTTCGATTTCATTGCGCAAAGAGGCTTCCACCGAGGGATCAATTGAACTAGCAGGAGGAGTGTAAGAGCCAAAACCTGGATTTAGACGTTCTGAGGCATACTGCGATCCAAGGCCGTAAGCACTTCCCTTCTTTACTCCGCCATTCACCTCCAACCATAGTGCGGTTTCCTCCTCTAGTGTCATTTCAGCTGGGGTACTGCTACCACACCCGGATGCCTGAGTCGCAATCCTTTCTTCATAGACCGCCATAGCCTTTTCCTGAAAAAAAATTTAATAACAAGAATTAGATTTACAAATATTGACGGATTTAATAAGTTTAAAAAATTGAATTTAATAACTTACATATAGCTCTTTAGCGCGTTCTTCGACCCACACTTCTTCTCCTTTTTTGTTTCTGTATATATGCCTCTTCTTAAACATTTCAGGCACACGAACTGGCCGCCCTTCTTGCCTTTCCTACAAAATTAAAAAGATAACAAGTTAGATAGAAAATTAATGTGAGTTACATAAAATAATACATACAATTAATTAATAAGTTACCAATATCATCCGCTGAGTCGCTGAGCTAACCGAACCCCCGGTTGTGCAGCGATCCACCCTTTTCGGAGGCTCGTGCGGCTTTTCCTTGGGCGCTCCTCTTCTTAAATTCATCACTATCCCAATATTTTAGATATTTTGCCCAAACGTGATCGTATATCCACTCGGGCTTCTTTCCTTTGGCCCGACAATCATAAAGGTTACCTTTCACTCTATCTGCACATTTTCCAAGGAAATTGCTTTCGGCAATGTTATTAAATACAGGATGCCATTTACACTTTGCCTGAAATAATTAAAAATATTAGATTTTTAAAAAGTGACACTTAACAAAATTATTAAAAAATAAAATATAGTTATTACCTGAAAATCGTCAAACATGCCCATCTTTACCTTGGAGGGTACCCTACCCCAGGATGGCCATGGCTCAGTCCATCTAGCTTTAATGCATTTGGTGATTATGGGAGTAGCCACCATCGAGGGAGTAAAACTAGATAAAAATTTCTAGTGTTAATAAATATACTAAAAAATTAAACTTCATAGTAGGATTAAATACTTAAAAAATAACAAAAAATAATACTTACCCACGACTACCCTCAGGATAAAGCCTTACCCTCCCGTCATCATCATATGATCCTGCAGGACCAATGTAATAAGGCGAGCTCGGATCATAATACTTAATAGTAGGTGGTACCAAAGGGTCCACCGAGCTCGGATCAGAAGGAGTAGATGATGAAGGGGATGGTGACGGACTGGAAGATGGTTGAGGCATGGATGATGAACTGATGCCATACGGACGAACAACATAACCAGGCGATGTCGTAGAGGGCATGCCAGGGGGAAAGGCAGGAGGAGGAGTGAAAAAATCTGGAGCATATGCAGACGGAGGATGTGTAGGAAGCATATGAGGTACAAGTCCAGGAGGAGTAGTATGACCTGAAGCAGGCGAGGTACTTTGAACCTTTCTTTTCCCCCTAGCCTTCTCCGAAGATGACATATCTGTAAAATAAGCACAATAAATTAGCACAATATAATCAAATTATAATTTTTTATGGAATACATTTATAAAGTAGTGCAAATAATTGTAGTAAAGTAAAAACAACCAACTACGAACATGTCAATCATCATCATCCGCGTTAAGGTCATCGGCTATTTCCTCCTCTTCGCTCGTCTCATCGCTGTCAACAAATTCTTCCTCACTTGTTTCAACGTCATCCATATATTCATCCTCCTCGTTAGCCCTAGATGTTCCTTCTCCAAAATTAGAAGTGTTTTTTCTTCCTCTAACCACCAATTCATCAAACTGTTCATAGATGCCTTCACTATGTTGCAACTAGTCGGCTAATTCAATATCCACAATCAAGGGAACGGTAGATACCTCATTTTGATATGCAACATCTAATACATCATCTACTTCCACTCTTCCCACCGGCTTGCCTTTTAGAACAGCCCACCAATTGGCTTTGGATTTGGATTTGGATTTGGCTTTGGCTTTGTTCATTGTCGGTGGATAAGGAACGTACCACACTTGCTTCACATTCTGGGCAATGATTAAAGGATCATAATGTCCATATGACCTTTTGTGATTAACTTCAACTATTTTAGAACAGGGGTCTACCCTCGTACCCTTTGGACTCGGATCAAACCACTTGCAACGAAAAAGCACCAATTTTTACGAGGCCAACCTACTGTAAACTCTATTTCTAAAATCTCCTCAATCACACATAGTAATCAAAGTCTACATCCTGGTCACCAGTACCACCTTTCACACACACACCGGTGTTGTTTTTTTGCTTCCCCAAGGACCATTCTCTAGTATGGAACTTGTACCCATTAACAAAGTACTTAGACATCCTCTTGTATTTATAATAAGGCCCGTGAGATATATCATGCAACAATGGGAAGTTTATGCCGTTATCCGGATTAAGTACCTATATAAAGTTCAAGATAGTTGTACACATTAAACCAACATATATATATATATACCAAAAACTTATGTATTTGTTTATGTAACGCTTACAAATTCTCTAAACCAATCTGAAAATTGTTCATAAACAGCAGAGGCGCCATATTCTCCAACAAAGTGACTGGATGATCCAAAAAATCTCATTAGTTAGATTACTGATAAAACTTGAATGTTAGGTTTTAAATACTTAAAAAGAAGCATACTTGTAAAAAGGAGTGACATCGGGACAATTCAACAAAACATGAGTTGTAGCTGCTTTTCTGTCCCGGTCATTGAACTTGCATACTTCGGTCATTAACTTTCCTCTACCAGGTTGATTGAATATAGAAAATGGTTCCTATTTTTCACGTCCCGCTTACACTTGCCAATAATTCTGCACAATACATTATATTAATTAATTTACTTAAGATGAATTAAAAAAATGAGTCAAGGACTAATTTAAGAGACCTTACCTCTCAAAAGGATACATCCATCTACAGTGCACCGGGCCTCCCAATAGTGCCTCTTCCGCGAGGTGAATTGGAAGATGCTCCATTACATTAAAGAAACCAGGGGGAAAGATTTTTGTCAACTTAGTCGCGACAACAGGAAAGTTACTTTCTAACGACTTAAGATTCTCTTCCTTCAATGTCTTAGAACACAGCTCCTTAAAAAATAGGCTCGTCTCTGTAAGTGGTTTCCAAACATTATCAGGCAAGCCATTGAATGCAATTGGGAGCAAGTTTTCCATGAAGATGTGACAATCGTGGCTTTTCATGTGAGTCAATTTTCCTTCTGTCATATCAACACACCTTTCTAAGTTTGATGCATATCCATCAGGCATCCTCAAATTCTTGACCCAATCACAAATCATTCTTCTCTCATCTAATCCGAATGTGTAACTGGCCTTGGGAAGCCAAATCGTGTTGTCAACTTGAGATATGTGTAACTCAGGCCGCCTACAAAGTTCCTCAAGGTCCAACCTGGCCTTCACATTATCCTTTGTCTTGTTTCTGACATCCATCACAGTATTAAACACAGCCTCGAAAAAAATTCTTCTCAATATGCATGGGATCCAGGTTATGTCGAAGAAGATTATCCTTCCAATAAGGCAACTCCCAAAAGATACTTTGTTTAGTCCAATTATGATCAATACCATAGCCAGGTGCTTTAGATGGTCGTTGGTCAGTTACCTTAGGATACACCTTAACCCTATCCCATATTTCTCGTCCAGACAACCTTCGCGGAGGCTCCTCGAAATCAACCTGATTCTTCATAAAAGCACTACTGTTAGCCCTAAACGGATGCTCCATGGCAAGAATCGACGACAACAGTCGAACCATGTAATCTTACCACCATTTTCAAAGTGAATGCTTTTGTATCTTCCATACAGTAAGGGCAAGCGAGCTTACCAGCAGTGGACCACCCAGACAACATTCCATAAGCTGGAAAGTCATTTATAGTCCACATCAAAGAAGCATGCAGTTGAAAGTTCTGTTTCATTGATATATCATATGTTTCAACACCTTCATACCACAATACCGTTAACTCATCAATCAAAGGTTGCAAAAATACATCAATCGAGGCTTTCGGGTTATGTGGCCCTGGGATAATGCAATTCAAAAACAGATAAGGACTAGTCATGCACATTTCGGGCGGAAGATTGTACGGCGTGACAAATACGGGCCAACAAGAATAAGGTGTAGACGAGACATCAAAAGGAGTGAACCCATCTGAACATAGACCCAACCTTATATTTCTTGGTTCACTAGCAAATGCCGGATACACCTGATCAAAATGTTTCCATGCCTGACCATCTGACGGATGGCTTAGAATGCCTGGCTGTTTCGTACGATCATGGTGCCATCTCATATGAGGAGCAGAACTCATCGACGCATACAACCTCTTTAACCTAGGTATAAGGGGTAAGTAATGCATCGACTTAACAGGTACCGGCTTCTTTTTAGGGTTTAAAACCGGCTTGTAACGAGGCTCCGCACAAAATTTACATTTATCTAATTCTGCATCATCCTTATAAAACAACATGCAACCGTTGACACAACAATGAATTCTCTGAGCAGAAAGACCTAATGTGGAAACCAACTTCTTAGTGTGGTAATAATTAGTTGGTAATGCCATGTTAGTCGGATTGAGATCATTCATAAGGTCAATGATGGAATCCATGGCTGCTTGACATATACTAAAATCAGATTTAATACTTAACAATCTAACAGCAACTGACAACTTGGAATGCACTGAGCCTTCGTACAATGGACGACTAGCTTCCTCCAACCGTTTATAGAAGAGCTTTGCCTCATCATTAGGAATGTGCTCAACATTTGGTTGCGATGTACTCGGTTGGGATGGCTCCTCTGGGTACATCCCAAAAGCATCATTAACCATATCGTTCATTCGATAATTATCAAGATCATTCTCCACAAACGGACCACTCCCACCGACATAAGCATCTTGAAAATGAACATCACCCCCCACATCCCTAGACTCTCCATGATAAACCCAAACAAAATAATCTGGCATAAAACCCTTCCTATAAAGATGCATTTCAACATCTTCCAAATTTTTTCCTTTTATGCACTGGCAGTCTACACAAGGACACTTAATCTGGCCCCACCGTATAAAATCATCAAGTGTTTTCGCTTTTTCAATAAAATTTTCAACACCTACTGCAAATTCTGCCCTCATCCCCCGCCGGCCGGGATTATTTCTATTATACATCCAACTACGACTTTCATTAACCATATCTACACAAAAATTACACGTTTCAGATGCATATTAAATTGCAAATATTTAAACAAACATTTCTTTGATACACAAACATTACTTTTATATTACTAACTAATTTGTTCTCTAAGATTATCATTTAGTAATTAATAACACTTCTCGTTTGCAACTTATATCTATTTATAATTCAAAATGATAAAACTATTTACTTATCTATACTTAGTTGGAGTAATCTAAAACTATTTGCAAACTATTCAACTTAGTTGTTGCTCACCACTTATTTGATGAAATGCCTCAAAGAATCTAACTACCAAACTACACTATACACCAACAATTCTATCTCAAAGCAATACAACAACAACAACAACAACACCATTAACAACATTCAACAACAACAACACTACTAAAGGAACCCATCAATAACAACCTATTCAAAGTGTACTATTCTCAATGGAACACCAACTTTTTCACTAAAACAACTCATTCAAAGTGTTACTTTCCAACCATAGAATCTTCTAAATGTGCATTCAATAACCCAATCATTTTTTTAACAACACCCAATTTTTCAATCAACCTAATTTTAACAATACCAACAAAAATGTCAAACTAGCTTCAACAATTCCCAAACCAAACAACAACACAATGTAACCTAGTTCACAACCAAATAGCAACTACTATGTCATGGATTAATTTCATGAGCTAAAATTCAAACATAGGAAAATATGACAAAAAACGAGCTAAAATTAAATTTAAAAAAAAAATTGGTGTTTCATCATAAAACTCACCTCAAGGGATGGTTTTGTACTCCACCACCACTAATGTACAATCCCCAACTTTGATAGATGGAAGAACTACAAAAAAAAATAGATAAAAAAGTTAGGGTTTCGGATTTGGGGAAAAATTGAAGAAAACTATGAAAATTAAACTTACCAAGTTGTAGAGGAATGGAATAAAGAGATTAAGAGTGTTTTTTTAATAGATTTGGGTTGGATTTTGGGTTTGGAATCGGGTAGAATTGTGAAAAGAAGAAAGGGGGCGAAAGAGAGAGAATGTTGGTTTGGGTGTAATGAAAACGGGCTGCTATGCCCGTGTGTGTATAGTTTCTGCCTTCCGACCGCACTCGGACCGCTGCGGTCGGACAAAAAATTTTAATTATTGTCCGACCGCGGCGGTCGGCTAAAAGTAAAAAAAAAAAAAAAATTATAATTCGATGAATTATCCCACCGCGTCGGTCGGACAACGTGCTCCAACCGAATTTCGGTCCGAAATTTCGGTCTGAAAATGCCTTATTTTTAGTAGTGGAGGGGAAAGGATAGGGAGAAAGATAGAGAGAAAAGATGCAGTTTAATATTTTCACTATGAGAAACCTTCAAGACTGCAGTTTTGATTTCTGAAGGGATAGAGTTCCATTTCAAATTTGTGAGTGGTGTGAAAAATTCAAATAAGGTCGGGCTGAATTTGGGTGAAACAAAATGAGTTGACTGAATAAATGGACATGTCATTTATTCGACAAAAAATTACTTAGGTTCGTGTAGGGTAGGACAAGATTGACTAAATAATGAGTCATAACCCGTTCAACTCTTGCCAAGTTTTAGTATAACTTCGTCTTCTATTTTTGTTACCGTAAATTGTTTAATATCCAACTAAAATTAATATGAAGTATTTTTTTCTTTATTATGGCAATCTCTAATATATCAAACAACAAAATATTTATATCTTGGTGAATTTATTAATGAAATTATTATATCAGAAGACACTTAGCCAAACCTTATTACCAATATGCGCTCAAATTGCCAATTCTTACCTGGCTTTGCTTGTATTTGCCTTATTTTGAAGAAAATAAATTACAATATTAACAGATTCCTCCTCCTCATGAAAAAGTCAAAGCCTCCAATCTGTCCTCCCTTCTAGCTTTTCTAAAGGAAAAAAAAAATCCTAGCCTTACTGTCGCTGCTTCCCTCTCTTTCTGTTCTCCGGTGATCGCTGGTGTCGATTTTTCCTCCCTCCATATTCCATCATTTCCAAACATCTGTCACCATGGTTTTCAAACCATACAATGGCGTCCATTACAGAATCCATCACTATATCCTCCACCTCCCCTGTTGAAGGATGAGTTTTGAAGGTGACAAAGGACCTGGTGCTAGGTGGACCACGAAAAGGTTCACAGTCGAAGTGAGAAGACCAGCTGTTCAAACGAGATATTCAAGTCAGATATAAAGAAGGAAAGAAAAGAACAGTTGGGTCAAAGTTCCAATTCTACCGGAAATAGAAGAAGCAAGAAGCGGTGCTGAAAAGGACGCGGTTCCTAAACGTAAATGAATTGGGAACTAAGGCAAATTAACTTAAGTTTTAAATAAGGAAATATGGGTAACCTTGTTTAAAACTGATTTCGAAGAGGAAAAGAAATCCTAAACTTAGTTGGATCCGGCTGAGTCTAGTTACTATATATACAAGTTAATTTGGCCAAATTCTACATGCACAAAAAAACATCTCAACAAAGCATATCAAGTATAATCGGATCGTGAGAAGCTTTCTGTGCAAGAACAAAGGCTGAGCAGCAGAACCTTACGGAGGAGCAGTTTCATAGATAAGTATGTTGTTTTAATTTCTTTGTTATAGGCTATTGAGTTGTAATCTATCAACTTGTTGAGAAGCATTAAGTAGAGATTACTTTTTGAGGTTAAGTAGAGGTAACCTTACCAGCTAACGTGTGGTTGTGAAGATTCTAGGTACTAGGGAGTTCTAGTTCCTTGATTACATTACGTTGTACTCTAAAACTTGCTCGGGTTTTCCTTTAGTGGAAGAGTTAAAATTCCAAGAGTTTGGGTCGTGGTTTTTTTATCCCTTGAGCAAGGATTTTTCCACGTAAAAATCTCTGTGTTCTTTACGTTTCCGCAATTTTTTTAGTTTCAGAGATAGATGAAACTTGCAAGGAACCTGGTTCTTTGTGAGTTAGGCGCAGAAAGTTAAAAGCAAGTTTTAGGTTTTAAAAATTGGGTAAGGACACTATTCACCCCCCTCTCTAGTGTCTTACAAAGGTTCACCAAGTGCAACAAGTGGTATCAGAGCAGGTTCTCTCGAAGAAAGATTAACATCTTGAGAAGGATCTGAACAATGAGTGCACCACCGATAATCACCGAAGGACAATCTGTCAACAGGCCTCCTCAATTCAATGGCCAATGCTATGGATGGTGGAAAGGTAGATTGGAAGACTTTATTCAAGCTGAAGACTTCCAGCTATGGATCATTACCAAGGATGGACCTCTTATTCCAAGTAAAACTGTTGGACAGCCACCCAATCAGCAAACTGTTCCCAAAGAGATATCTGAGTATACTGATGCTGATTTCAAGATGATGGAGAAGAATGCAAAAGCTAAGAGGCTCATCATATGTGGACTTGGTCCTGATGAGTACAATAGAGTTTCTTCATACAAGACTGCCAAAGAGATTTGGGATGCTCTACAAATTGCTCATGAAGGAACTTCACGTGTAAAGAAGTCAAGGATCCAAATGCTGAAAAGAAAGTTCGAGTTGTTTGCTATGGGTGAATCTGAGACTATCCAGGATATGATGACCAGGTTCACGATCATAACAAACGAGATGAAGTCACTAGGTATGGTTCTAACTAATGAAGATTTGGTCGAAAAAGTGATCAGGATTCTACCTGATTCCTGTGAATCAAAGGTTACAGCTATCATTGAGTCCACGGAACTGGATAAGATTGAACTAGACGAACTCGTTGGTAGTCTGAAAACCCATGAGCTTATGAAACAATCAAGAATTAAGGTGGAACCTAAGAAAGAGAAGAACCTAGCTTTAGAGGCTACTAGAGGTTCTAAGTATGAAGTATCTGAGCATGAGATGGCTTTAGTCAATGCAGTACGAAAATCCTTAGGCTTCAAAAGAAGAAGAACCAAAGCAGCTCCTGCCAAGAACAACATAATTGAAAATTCTGACTACTCATGATGTTTTAAGTGTAACAAGAAGGATCATACTATAAAGGACTGCCCATTATGGGATATTAAGTGGAAAAGGTCTGGAGCCTCAAAGGAGAATGAACCTAAGAATACCAAATGTCCTCCCAACTTCAGAGCATTAAGGAGAAAGAAGAAAGAGGCTCTCTATGCAACATAGGGACCTTCTGAAAGCGAAAGTGATGAAGAAGAAGAAGAACCAGAAGACAACTCTCCTTTGGCACTGATGGATGATAATGAACCTTCAATTGATGATACACATGAGGTAAGTCTCGATGAACTGAAAACTAGGCTTCATACTTATTCTTCTAGGGAATTAAATTTGCTTTCCGTGACTTTAGTTGAAGAAATTGAAAATTTGAGATCTGAGATCTGAGAAGGAACAAGCACTTTCTGAGAAGGACCAACTAATGTCACTTGTGTCTGATTATTCAATGACAAATAAAAACTTGGAAAAAGCTAAATCTGATCTTAAAAAGGAATTAACTGCTAGTGAAAATCAAGTTTTTGAACTAAAACAGAAAGTCTCAACCCTTGAATTAGAAATTCTTCAATTAAAGGAACAGGTGCTTTGTGATAAGAAGCTAGGTTCTGCACTCGAACTTGAAAATCAAAAATTGAAAGAAGTATCTGGTAAGCAAGGAGTTAGTGAGGCTCAAATCAACCTTGAAACTGAGCTTGAAAAGAAAAACCAGGCTCTGCATCAGGAAACTGAGAAGAACCGGGTTCTTCAGGAGAAGGTTGAAAAAGCTAACTCTGAGCTCACCAGACTCACTAAATTGCACAAGGTTTCTGAAGCTTTGAATTGGTTGCATGAAAAATCATAATAGAGGTAAGACTGGATTAGGACACAGGACACCTTTACCTGCTTGGAACCCTAATAGTAAATATGTAGGACTTCCTTGCAACAAACTCTGTTTCTTGTGTGGTAAGACTGGACATATTAAGAATGAATGCAGTGTTGCAAAAGGAGCAGTGATAAAGAATAAAAAAATCAGTTTTACCTTATTGGGCTAGAAAAGATTTGATTCATCCATTCGATAACAAAAACGGACCCAAGCTTGTCTGGGTTCCTGTTACCCAAGCTGGATTCTTGATAGTGGGTGTTCCAAGCACATGACAGGAGATAGAAGAAACTTTATCTCACTCGCAGCATTTCAAGGGGGTAGTGTGGCTTTTGGAGGAGGCAATAGCGGTGAAATTGTTGGTATTGGAAAAGTTGGGAGATCCCTCAATCATGCTAATGATAATGTACTCTGTGTGGATGGATTGAGGCACAATCTTCTAAGTATCTCTCAACTATGTGATAGAGGAAACTCAGTGAGTTTCACTTCTGTAGGCTGCACTGTAAAGAACCTGCAGACTGGTGAAGTGATAATGGAAGGGAAACGAGCTAATAATGTGTACAAGGCTACATTAGGTTCCCTTCCTGAGAATAATTTGACTTGTCTGAATGTGCTGGAGAATGATAGTCAGTTGTGGCACAAGAGACTAGGACATGCAAGCTTGACTCAATTGAATAAATTGGTGTTAAAGGACCTAGTTCATTGAATGCCAAGCAAGAGGTTCAATGACATCAAGATCTGTGATGCTTGTGTGAGGGGGAAACATGTAAGATCTTCATTCAAGTCAAAGAAAGTGGTTAGTACTTCTAAACCACTTGAGCTGGTTCACATGGACTTGTGTGGACCAATGAGGGTAAAGAGCAGAGGAGGTAAGAGGTTCGTAATGGTAATAGTTGATGACTACTCCAGACACACATGAACCTTGTTCCTCAGATCTAAAGATGAAGCATATGATATGTTCGAGGACTGGGTTAGAGTCAATCAGAAGAAACTGGGGGTTCAACTAGTGAGTATAAGGTCTGACCATGGTACATAATTTGAGAATGCTAAGTTTGCAGAATATTGTAATAAACATGGTGTGGATCACAACTTCTCTGCACCAAGGACCCCTCAGCAAAATGGTGTAGTGGATAGGAAGAACAAGTCCTTGGAGGACATGGCTAGAACTATGTTACTATCAAGCGGTCTTTCAAAGAATTTTTGGGCTGAAGCAGTCAACACCGCTTGCTACTTGCTAAATCGATGTTCTATCCGTCCTTTGTTAGAAGAAAACTCTCTATGAGCTGATTAGAGACAGGAAACCTAATATTGCACATCTCAGAGCTTTTTGGTGCAAGTGTTTCGTGCATAACAATGCGAAAGAACCTCTAGGAAAGTTTGATGCTAGAAGTGATGAAGCCATCTTCTTAGGATATTCTTCACAAAGTAAAGCTTATAAAGTGTTCAACAAGAGGACCTTGACTGTAGAAGAAAGTATGCATGTGGTATTTGATGAATCTGAAAGTGTTACAAACAGACAAGAAGATGATGATAAGGAGATTGGTCTTGCAAGAGATGAACCTGCTGAAGACCCTGAGAATTTGAATGGAGTTAAAAGTTATCAGGATGATAAGGATCAAACTCAGGGGGAACTAGAAGGCAATCAGACAGGGGGAACTGAAGAGCAAAATGAAGAAGACCTAGATGACTCAGCTCCTCCTGGTAATGACACTCAGCATATTCAACCTAAACCTTGGAGATATCAAAGTTCTCACCCACTGGAGAACCTCATGTCTGATCTAAACACGGGAGTGGTTACTAGAAGAGCTTTGAAGAACTTCTGTGCATTCTTTGCATTTCTGTCCTCAATGGAACCAAAGAATGTACGTGAAGCACTTGAGGATCCAGATTGGGTGATTGCTATGCAAGATGAACTTCATCAGTTTGAACGCAGTAAGGTATGTCACCTGGTCCCTCGACCAACGGACAGGTCCATCATTGGTACTAAATGGGTCTTTAGAAACTAGCTGGATGAACATGACATAGTAACAAGGAACAAGGCAAGACTGGTGGTTCAAGGTTACAGCCAAGAAGAAGGAATCGATTATGATGAAACCTTTGCACCTGTGGCAAGAATGGAGGCCATTAGGATGCTTATTGCTTTTGCAGCTTATATGGAGTTTAAGTTGTACCAGATGGATGTGAAGAGTGGGTTCCTTAATGGTTATTTGAATGAAGAGGTGTATGTGATTCAACCACCTGATTTTGAAAGTACAGAGTTTCCTGATCATGTCTACAAACTTGACAAGGCACTGTATGGGTTGAAACAGGCTCATAGGGCTTGGTATGAAAGATTATCTGGGTTCTTATTGAAGAATAGGTTTATTAGAGGAAAAATAGACAATACTTTGTTTTTAAGGAAGAAAGCCAAGGACCTGCTAATTGTCCAAGTGTATGTAGACGACATCATATTTGGTGCTACTAATGAGAACCTTTGCAAGGAGTTTGCCAACATGATGAGAAGTGAATTTGAGATGAGTATGATGGGTGAGCTAAATTTCTTCTTAGGCTTACAAATCAAGCAATCTCAGGAAGGCACAATGATCCACCAACAGAAGTACATCAAAGAGCTACTAAGGAAGTATGATATGAAGTCTGCTAAGGATATGAACACACCCATTGCTCCTGGAACGAAGATAGATCTGGATGAAACTGGTGCTTCAATTGATGTAACTAAGTACAGAGGAATGATTGGTTCTTTGTTGTATTTAACTGCAAGTCGTCCAGATATTATTTATAGTGTGGGGTTGTGTGCAAGGTTCTAGCCAAACCCAAAGGAGTCACACTTAACTGCAGTCAAGAGAATCTTGAGATATTTGAAAGGAACTCAAGATCTTAGTTTATGGTACCCAAAAGGCGGAAGTTTTGATCTTATTGGGTATGCTGATGCTGACTATGCTGGTCACTTGGTTAATAGGAAAAGCACATCTGGGATGGCACACTTCCTAGGTCCTTGTTTAGTTTCATGGGCTACAAAGAAACAAAATTTAGTGGCATTATCCACAGCTGAAGCTGAATATATAGCAAATGCTTTATGTTGTTCACAATTATTATGGATCAAGCAGCAGTTGGAGGACTTTGGAATCAAGTGTGGACCAGTTCCAATCTTTTGTGACAATACCAATGCAGTCAATATTGCCAAGAACCCGGTCCAGCACAAGAGAACAAAGCACATTGATATTAGGCATCACTTTTTAAGGGATAATGTTGAGAAAGACCTAATTACTATGAACTTTTGCAGGACTGAGTATCAAATTGCAGATATCTTTAGTAAGGCATTGAACCGGGTACAATTTGAAAAGAACAGGCTTGAGCTAGGGATGATCAAGATACATGAACGAAGCAGCACCTGGTTCTCCCAATGATTGGCTAGTTTTTCCTTGGTTTACTTAGCTTAACTTTGCTTAGTTGATTCTACTATGAGAACTTAATTGTTTTGCTTGCTAACCTGTTTGGAACCTGTTTTCATGACTTAGATACTGGCAAATTTTTGATATAAAGGATATAATTGAAGAAACTGGTGCATGGACATTCAGGTACACATTCTATATCACTTATTGAGTATAAATGTTGTCTTACGTGGCCTAATTTGTTACCGATCACCGTCACTTGGCGCCGGATTAGTGTAAGCTTTTAAAATTCAAATACTTTGAACCAAGCTGGCATCAGCTCCTATACGTCATAAGTAGTAACAGCTTTTTCCAATCCCATCAACCCGTTCCCCTTCCCGATAAACCCAAACCCTTCTCTATTCCATTATTTGATCAAAGAAATATTGGTTCTATCAGCTAAAACACTAAACTCTCTCAAAATATTTTCTCTCTCTAAAACACAGCTCTCTTTAAAGAAGAAATGTCGACCAGTTCCAAAGTAGATTCTCACCTCTCTTCTCCTAAAATCAAAATATCCAAACTAAATCAAAAGGCAAAGCAACTTGCATCGAGTCGTTCTGTGGCTATGGTGAGAAAGTTTGTGAAACTGAGACAGAAGAAGTTGACGGAAGAAGCAACTAGTAAGGGGAAAAGTGTTCCAGAAACTGGTACGGAGGAATGGATCATTGAAACAACTCAAGAAATCGTTGAAGAAACTGAAAAGGTAAACCCTAGTTCTCCTGCTGGTACTATAGTCGTCGATACTAGTTTACCTTCTGTACCTGTAGATTTAGTAGAGCATGATGTGAATGAAGTAGGAGATAAGGAGAAGGTAGTTGTATAAAACCCTGAAAAAGTTGTCGATACAGAGGTTGTTGTTGTTGTTGCAAAAGAAACCGAGAACATTGTTGACGAACCTGTTCCTGAGACAGTTTCTATAGTGGAAAAGACTGTTAGTGACAAAGGAGAGAAAAAATCTGCTGAACCTGCTAAAGAACCTGAGAAAGAACCTGGTTCGTTCTCTGGTTCTGTGGCTGGTGATGATGCAGATCTGAGAGATATTGATGATTATGTGGAAGAGAACGTAGAAGGTGTAGGTTTTACTGAACCTTTAGATGCTGTGTTGCCTGAGCCCAATCCCACTCCTCAAGCTAGTGAAGGTTCCTCCAGTGAGACAGATGTTGTGGTGGTGGAGGAACAGAAGAGATTGGGAAAGAGGCCTGTGGTTCAGGAACATAAACAAACTGTGAAGAAAATGAGGTTGGTAAAGGGAGGAGAATTTGTAGGTAGTTCCAAGATTGGAAGTTCTGGAGATGCAGAGTGTATGGGAGAAAGCAGCAGGAAGACAATGAGTCATGCTAGGAGACCTGCTACTCGAGGTTCTGTGAGAGAGCAGTAGGAGAGGATCGTGGAGGAACCTGAGGTTCATAGGAGAGGTTCCAAATCAAAGCTGGTGATTGGAGATGACAAGGATGACAAGAAAAGGAGGGTGGCCTATTTTAGAGGTCTGCCAATGGTGAAGGGTAAAATTCTCACTGACCTGGAGCTTGAGGAAATGACTCAGCTTGGTGCTAAGTTGAGGGCTCAGGTTTGGTTGAACCTGTTCAGTGATTGTGCTAGACAGCTGAGGGAGCAAGAGGTTCGAGAATTTTATTCCAATTGCACAGTGAGTGAAGGTATTGTGACAACCATAGTCAAGGGGTTGGTGATACAGTTTGATAGTGTGGAACTGGGTGAGATTTTAGGTGTTCCCTCTCAGGGCTACAGCGAGTATATGAGGAACTCGTGGCCGGCTAGAGGAGATGGTGTGTCTGCTTTGGAGGTGACCCAAAAATTTGCAGGGATACTGGCAAGGGCTACACAAGTTAAGAAGAAGGCAATGCAACCTTTCTACCAGTTGCTCTTTGAATTTGTGCTGAAGAACCTACTGCAGAGGTCGGAAAGAAGGAGCGAGGCCAACTTTCTGGATATGATCTATATGGACCTGCTAGATCGCGAGGTTCGTATTAATCTGCCTGAATTGATGATTAAGCACATTGGTAGGGTAGCTGACATGGGGTTAGGCAAACATGCGCTGGTCTATGGATTCTTCTGGGGAAGGTATTTGATTTCTTTGGGGTGCCTGTTGGTAAGTGGACTGAGCCGGAACACAATAACTTGTTTGGAAGGAACATTCTTAAATCCTGTGACTATGTGTTGGATGGTGAACCTGCTGATGAACCAAAGCATATGGAAGAGGATGCAGATGAAAGGAGGAACAATAGAATGGACAGGAGGATTGAAGGGTTCAGGAGGCAGCTTGAAAGGCAAAATGATGAGCTGGCCTGGATGAATACTGAAAACACAAGGCTGGATGCAGAGCTGGAGCGTGAAAGAAAAGGAAACTCGCGTCGCCTCACCTTGTTGCTTGCTCACTTTAACATCCCTGATATTCCGCAGTTCTGAACCAGTTCCTTTCCCTAGTCCCTTCCTGGTTCTTTTATGGCCTGTTTTTAAGACAATATTATTTCTCGGTTTGTAATATTTGAATGTTGTTTGGATTTTTTAAGCCGGTTTGGCTCTTTTTGTTGATATAAATATCCTATCTGCTAGTATTTATTGTCTGAAATAGGTTCCTGACATTTAAAGGTTGGCTTGCTGCCTCTGGCACTAGAGTCAACTAGACTTAATTTAAGTTGAGCAAGTTCTTACAACTGTGAAACTTTTCGATGATGCCAAAAGGGGGAAGTTAGATGTTGATTAGTTCATTATATGTTTGTGACCTATTTTCGCCTAACTGTTATTACCCTGGTTCATGGTTAGTGGTTGATGTTGACACCTAATTTTGTCCCGGACTTTAATTGAATGTATAATTATTTTAAAATTAAGTTCAATTTTGATAATTGCAAGTAAATAGCTAATTTTAAAGAGAAATGGCCAAAATCGCCAGTCATCCCTTCATTTGCGGCGTACTTTGTAATTCTTTGTTTAATTTAATTGAAGGCTATATGTGTTATTAGGCCTAAACCCAGCCTACCTTAAAACCCTAGCCTCACACACATTTTTTTCATCATCATCCTTACACCACTACACACCAAAGAAAATCAGATCTACATCTTCTTCCTAAAAAACACAAAAACACAGAAATCCATTCACACACACGCACGAGCAAAACAGATTGGGACAACAGTGGTATCATCACAACCAACACACACCAAGGCAGAAACAGGGGAGACAAAAACTCCGTCACCGGCGACAGTTTAACCAGAAAACTGATCGGCAGCGAGAAACAAAAAGGGACATCGAGGGGCCTATCATTCTCAGTTCTTGATTTGTTTCTATTCTCTGTTATTGAAACGAAAAAAAAAACAAAAGAAAAGGCGAGAGGAAAGGGTAGCAGCGATGCCGCTGGCGTTCTCTCGCCGGAAAAGTGAACGGCGGTCGCTCCCCTCTTTCCCTTCAACCAGAACTTGGCCACTGGTGCTATGGATCTATTTCTTGGATCTCGCGACAAGATCTTAAAAGGATTTATGAGTCACCCTCGTCGCTTAAACATTTGGTTAAGCATCGTGATGATGCCTGAGTATTGATACTCTGTTTGTTGCTCTCTACCACCGTTTTGCTTCACCGATATAGTTCTGGTTTCTCATTGATTGACCCGTTTCTTTTGGACGAAATGCTGATTTGTTTCTGATATATTTTACCATGCTTATAACTGGTTCTATGTTGAGATTTCGTTTTACCATGGTTGTGACATTCTCTTTGTTGGTCTACGGAGCTTCCTTGACCAATGAATGCAGTTGTATGACGATTATAGATGGACGTTTGCTGGCATTGCTAATTCCATTGCTGTTCGATTATTTTTTGTTGAATTTCGTTGATTAGATACTACATTTGTAAGCCTATAGAAATATTAATTTTGAGGCTATGGACTGATATTGAATTGATACTACACCGGCCAATGAAAAAAATACATATACACGTATTGAGGCCTCGGGATTGATTTGAACATGATAATACACTTAAACAGTCCCGTCCCCGTATCCCTAAAGCAAATACGCGATGATGAATGTATGAATTTAATGCAAAGCAAGTCGAATAGAGCAGTGGGTTTGGTACTTGGCATGACAACCGGCCCGGGCTCCGTGTTTGCAGCCGTATCAACATCCCGAGCCTCTACGCGACACGCCATACAAACCTGAGTCTAAATTTTACAAAATAAAACCCCCTTACTATTATTATTATTATTATTATTATTATTATTATTATTATTATTACTATTATATTTATTATTATTAATATTATATATTTGTTATTATTATTATTATTATTATTATTTTATTACTTTATTATTATTATTATTATTATTATTATTATTTTATTTTCATTAGTTATTACACTTTATTATCGTACTAATCCAATCTATTTTGTTTGTTTTGCGAGGTACATTTGATTGAATGAATATGCTGCTCCCGGGTTCTGCCTTTTTTAACTTATTCTCATTATTTATGTAGTTAGACTTAATAGAATTTGTACAATTTATTTATAGAATGATTAGTCAACGAACCTTTGATTATATGATTATTTGATTGTTTGCTTTGATTTTATGTTTATTATCCTTATTTTGGAGTTGTTATTTAAGTATCGCAAATTGGGGCCATCTTAGCAAATGCTTGCAAGTAAAAAATATTTTGCAAAATAAGCTTTTATTCGATTAATTATTATTATTATTATTATTACTTTTATTATTTTTTAAATAATTCTTTCGCAAGTAAAGCGCACTTGTAAATATTTGAAAACCTGTCGTATTAACCGTTTTTAACGGAATTTTAAAAGTGCCATAAAAATCTTCTTTCGAAATCAACAAAACCTCTTATCTTTAGAATCTCTGAAAGACCGTCTTTTTATAAAAATGGATCTTTTGCACGCATTTGATTATTTGGTTCCCTATTTTTCCTTAAATTGGGTGGCGACTCCAAAAAACTCCAAAAGAGTTAATCCATTCAGTTGATATTCCTGAATTTAGCCTTTCGGGGTTATATTTTTTGGGGTTCAACAGCATGGCGACTCCGCTGGGGATCAATAAAGGTTTTGACCATAAAGGTTTCCAATTATTTGCAACTAGAATGCGTAATTTATTTTGCTTTATTATATATGTTTGTTTGTGTGCCACGAAAAGCATGTCACTACACCCTTATTTGTGCACATATATAAACTGGCATTCCGTTCATGTTTCCCCCACTCCTAGGAACCTCTTGCATTCTCACTCAAATATCCGCGAGGGGCACCCATGCACACCCGCATATTCTTCCACTAAAGAACTCTATGAAGAGTTGGTATACCAGCGGTTGTCGTGGGAGTAATTCGACTGCGAGGCCGCTTGCACTCACCTGTTAGCCTCAACCGTTAACCCACTCTTAGAATGAGATTTTAGGAGCATGCATGTATTTACACCTTAGTCTGGACCCGGACCTTGGTACCGCCTCCATAGTTAGAAAACTACCCTTACGTCAGCGGGTTCTTGAAACCTAACGACAATGCATATTATGTGCTACGTGATAACGAATCCTCAGTCCTAGCCATGTTTTGAGCATAATCAGATTTAGAATTTTGTCTTTTAGGTTAGAAAATGGAAGAATTCAGCAAAATTGAGATCAAGACAGAGTTGTAGTCCGGGGAAAGTTAGGCAGATTTTATTGGTTTGTGTTTTGGAGATGGTCTGGTGTACTGAGATCTAAGAGGCGAAGCCCCTGGTGTTTTTAAAAAGATCAGTGGGGTCCCTCTCATGAATGGCTTTGCGTGTGTGCAGGCCTATGTTGACCGTCCATTTGCATTCATGATAATTGAAGTATGCTTGTTTGTTACACTTTATGCACCTCCTTTAGACACTAGAAGGGGGGGTTGAATAGTGTCCTCCGATTTTCGTTCAAGAACCTTGTTCTCCTGGAGAAGAACCTAGTTCTCAGATTTTCTCTCCTGCTGCCTGGAATACTGAACCACACAAAACATACACACAAGAACACCAGGATTTTTACGTGGAAAAACTCCTTGCTCAAGGGAGAAAAAACCACGACCCACACTCTGGGATTTTAGCACAGAATCCACTAACACAAGAGCAAACTCTGTAACCAAGGGGCTACACTCTAGACCCTACTTACTACTCAAAGCTAAACTCTAGCTTCTTAGTAATTACACAACGGTTCACCTAATACATGTTCTTCTGAATAAGCTAATAGGTAAAACTATGAAAGATCTAATTTAAGCCAACTTGCAATTTGACGAACCTAGACAGAAAATCTAGTCTCGTTACTCTGCTCGCACACAAGTTGTCTTCTGCTGATTACTCACGTAGAAAGATGCTGGATCGCCTTTGTATGCTCTCGACTCTCTATTTGTGAATAATCAATTTCGGCTGCAGCTGCTACTTGCATATATATGGGTCTTCTTAACCCTAGTAGACTTCTACAAGGAATCCTGTTAATTAAGGCAAGTCAGGATTCCCAATAACTCCTTTCCTTGTTGAAGTCCAACTCTTTTTCACACTTCGCAGACACAGCCTGGACACAACTTCTTTTAGTCTGACTAGGATGTATGTTCAATCACGCGCCACTACTCCTAGTTCGGCAGGGATTTGCAACCCGTACTCTTTTCGATCACCTGTGCCCTTCATTCTATGGACCTGGTCCTTAGTGAGAACCTAGGAGTCCTTCTTGTTTGTCATGCTTCAAAACCAGCTCTCAACAAATTCCCCCTTTTTGATGATGACAAACAAATGTTGCCCAAGATCCTGAGTAGACAAAAATACCAGCAAACAAACAAAAACAGTATATATAAAAAAACAGATGATGAATTAGGTCACAAACACTCCAACATTTCCATCTTCCCCTTTTTGGCATCATCGAAAAGATTCGAATCCCTGCATGAACTTGCCAGTGAAACTTAGTCTAAAGCACAAGGCAACAAGTCAGTAATAATAGCACATATAAGCAAGAATAAGGGCCCAATTAGAACCAATGACTAAATAAGGAAACATGCATAAACATAAGGAAATTTAAAATCATCATCCAGGTTGTGTCAGCAGCACAACCCCAATATTTAGTACACAACAGAACAAATTGTCTTAAACATCCAACAACATGAAATCAGGAGATCATAAGAGAGGGTAGACAATGGGTGAAGAGAAGGACTTAGAGCAGAATGGGATAGGATAGGAGGATTCAAAGCTGAACATTGAAGTGTTTGAGAAGTGCCTCAAGTTGCTTCGTATTTTTTGCCCTTTCCATCAACAACTCGGCCTCATACTTGTGGCAAGCTATCTTCAAACGATCAATTTCTTGATCCTTCAACTTCAGCTGTCTGTGGAGCTCTGTGTTTTCTTCATTCACCTCTAGGACATGCGTCTCCAGCTCCTTCACAGCATCAATGGCCTCCTCGGGTCCATAATCCTCACTTTCCTCCTCCTGCTCTTGCTTAGCCTGCATTGGTCTCTTTGAAGCTCTGCTTTCTCTGAAGAAGTCACAGTTTTTCAGCACATTAATTGCAAACATCTGGTGAATGGTTGGCTTCTTCCCAGCTTCTAAAGGGACCCCAAAGTGCTCTAGAACCTGCTGAATGATATAGGAATGAACAAGGGAGTGTGGCTTCTGCTCAGTATCAGCAATTCTTTTGATATGTCTAATTATCAGCCCAGGCAGGTTTATCTTTACTCCCCTGTCCAGCAGATCCATATAGGTTAGGTCCAAAGCACTGGCCTCGCAGTTCCTCTCTCCTCTTGGTAGAAGAAACCTGTGCACAAACTCAAACAACAGTTGATGTGCAGGTTCCATTTCTTTCTTGTCTACCTTCCTCTCATTTCTCAACTTGGATTTCCCTGAGAATTTCTTGACAACAGCTAGAGGAGTGACTCCATCAGTCCTCTTTGGCCACTTGAGCTTAATGCACCTGCAATAACCTTCTGCAGGTATGTCAAGAATTATCCCAAGCTCAGGTCTCCCAAATTCAATCTCCACACCTTTCACAGTGGTGAACACCCTCCTAGCATTGACTCTGCAGTTCGTATAAAACTCTCTGACCTCTTCAGCATACAGCTTCCTGTCTTTGTTGCTAAACAACCCCAACCAGCCTTGGTGTCCAATCATTCTGAGTAATGGCTTCAAATGAAACTCTTTCTCATCATGCAGGATGCTGCCATGCAACACCTGATGTTTAGAGAAGAAAGCCACTCTGTCAGGTTCATCCTCACTGCCTCTTCTTCTTCTTCTTGTCTCAGCTTCATTGTCAGTATCTGAGTCACTAGGCTCAGCATAACTGCATGCATCATCATCACTTTCCTCCTGGGTTTTCTCAGCTCTTCTTTCTTCCTCCTTCTTCCTTGCTTCTCTCTCTCTGACATTTGTCACTGTTCTCTCCAGCTTTCCAACCTTTTCCAATTGTTGTTTTAAAACAGACCTGGTGCCAACCCTTCTGGTCACAGGTTCAACCTTGTCAACACTGCCACTCTCATCACAATCTTCATCAACCAGCCTTGTCTTCAGCACTGGTTTTCCTCCTTTCACTAACCTTCTTCTCTTCTCAGGCTCCACTATATTTTCTTTCAGGAATACAACTTCCTCCTCCTCTTTCTCCCCTGCCAATTTTTCATCTTCTTCTCCAAACTTCCTTTTTCTTTTTGGTTCTTCAACCACTTTGGGAGTTTCTCTTAGTTCAGTCTTCTCCAACATTGCCTCCTTCTTTCCTTCTTCCTCAGAATCTGTCCAATCTATGTCTGCATCATCAACCTCAGTTGAATTTGGGCAAGCAAGAGGCTCTTGCACCAAATTCTCTGGGGCTTCAGCAGATTCAAGTCCTCTACCGGCTGGACTTTCTGGCACAGATTTTTCCTTAGCTCTCTCATCCCTATCATCCTCCTTGAACTTCTCTATTACTGTTTCTGCAACATTCAAACTTACACCAGACTCAACTACCACAGGCACATGCATTCCTTCTCTAAGTTCATCTCCTACATGATCACGCTCTGCCTCACATGAGTTCCCCCTATCTATTTGTTCAACATGCTCAACACCTATTATTTTGTCTAACCCAGACACTAGGGTTTCAGTTTCTGCCATTCCAGGGCTTTTCATATCTACTGTAGTAACAGGTGTAAATAAGATAGGAACGGGTATTACCTCATGTAGTGGTTGTGATGAACTTTGTGCGATGGGTGTGGTGGAAGTCGTCCTTAACCTCAACTTCTTTATCAGCTTTTTGTCCCCTTTTTGAAGAATTTTTGCTCGGGCCTTTGCAATCCTTTGGGCAAGCATAGATGGTGGTGGTTTCTCAGACATCTTGATACGGTTTTTATGTATAGCCACAAAGATAGACAGGATTTTCTGGTGTTAGGGTTTTGAGAGAATTTTGATTTTGGAAAGAAGAATTTAGAGGTTGGGAGGTAAGGTTAAGAGGGAAGGGGTTTCGGTGACTTGACAATGCCTTGGGAAGGCAAGAGTTTTGACGGTTATGGACTTAATTGAGTAGTGGGGTCCAAAAAATCAATTAAAATTCTACCCAGAAAAGGAATGTGTTCCTATAATTTTGGACAGTTATAAGAACATGGAGGATCTCCTTTGACACACGTGTGATTGATAATTTTAATTCCGTTATGACTTTTAACATGTAGGGTAGTGTGAGTGTACCTGGACATGATTCCTCATGCTTTGACTGATTCCTTCTTAGTACATGGTAGGTTCTTCATGGGATCAGATTATTCTTACCTGGTGCTAAAAACTGAACAGGTGTACTAACAAAAGTACCATGTTAGACTAAATATCAATTGACAAAATTCAAATATAGACAATCGAATACTCTACTAACCAATCATGAGGATTTTCCTGCTGGTTCATCCGTGTATTTTGGTCATCCCTAATTCCAACCTGTTCCTCTCAAACTGTACTTTGTTCAAAGCTTTAGTAAAAATGTCAGCAATTTGATCCTCAGTCCTGCAAGAATTCATAGTGATTAGACCCTTTTCCACATTATCTCTCAAGAAGTGGTGTCGAATATCAATGTGCTTGGTTCTTTTATGTTGGACTGGGTTCTTGGCAATGTTCACTGCACTAGTATTGTCACAGAAAATTGGCACAGCTCTACACTTGATGCCGAAGTCCTCCAGTTGTTGTTTGATCCACAACAATTGTGAACAGCATAATGCAGCTGCTACATACTCGGCTTCAGCAGTTGATAAAGCAACAGAGTTTTGCTTCTTTGTAGCCCAGGAGATCAAACAAGGACCAAGAAAGTGTGCCATTCCTGAAGTGCTTTTCCTGTCCACCAGGTGACCTACATAGTCTGCATCAGCAAAACCAATTAGTTCAAAAGTACCTCCTCTTGGGTACCAGAGACAGAGGTCCTGAGTTCCTTTCAAGTATCTCAGGATCCTCTTCACAGCTGTCAAATGTGATTCCTTGGGTTTGGACTGAAATCTAGCACACAGTCCTACACTGTATACAATATCAGGCCGACTGGCTGTGAGGTAAAGAAGTGATCCTATGATTCCTCTATATTTGGTCTCGTCTGTTGAAGGACCGAGTTCATCCATATCCAGCTTTGTCCCAGGTGCAATGGGAGTCGTCATCTCTTTTGCTCCTTCCATGTCAAACTTCTTCAGCAGTTCCTTGACATACTTCTGCTGGTGAATCATAGTTCCTTCAGGCATTTGCTTTATTTGCAATCCAAGGAAGAAATTCAGTTCTCCCATCATGCTCATTTCAAATTCACTTCCCATCAGATCAGCAAAGCCTTTGCATAGCCCCTCATCAGTGGCTCCAAAAATAATATCATCAACATACACTTGAACCACCAACAAGTCCTTTCCTTTCTTTTTGAGGAACAGTGTGTTGTCAATTTTTCCTCTTAAGAACCCATTCTTCAATAGGAAACCTGATAGCCTTTCATACCAAGCCCTAGGGGCTTGCTTCAGTCCATAGAGAGCCTTGTCCAGTTTGTAAACATGATCAGGGAATTCATTATTCACAAAGCCTGGTGGCTGAATAACATAGACTTCTTCATTCAGGTATCCATTTAAGAAGGTACTCTTCACATCCATCTGATATAGTGTGAACTCCATGTATGTGGCAAAAGCAATTAGCATTCTGATAGCCTCCATCCTTGCCACAGGTGCAAAGGTTTCATCGTAGTCAATTCCTTCTTCTTGACTATAGCCTTGCACTACTAATCTTGCTTTGTTTCTCGTCACTATGCCATGCTCATCTAGTTTGTTCCTGAATACCATTTGGTTCCAATTATTGATCTGTCCTTCGGCTTAGGAACCAGATGCCATACTTTGCTTCTTTCAAATTGATGTAGTTCCTCCTGCATAGCCAAAATCCACTCTGGATCTTCTAGAGCCTCCTTCACGTTTTTTGGTTCCAGAGTTGAAAGAAACGCAAAGAAAGCACAGAAATTCTTCAAGGCTGACCTGGTCATGATTCCTGTATCTAGTTCTGACAGGACATTCTCCAAAGGATGGGATCTTTGGTATTTCCATGGCCTTTGTTTAACATGACTGGAAGAACTCACGTTATCATCCTGGTGAGTTTCTTCTTGACTTGCTGGATCATCAGCTTCATCAGCAGTTCCCCCTGTCAGATTTACCCCTTGTTCCAATACACTTGGATCTTCTCCTGATGTCTCCTTGTCTCCGGAATCTTCCAGTTCATGCACACCTTCTTCCCTGCTAAGCCCAATTTCTTGATCATCTGTCTCACGTTCCTCCAGTGCTCTGTCTGATTCATCATAGACCACATGCATACTTTCTTCCACTGTCTGTGTCCTTTTATTAAACACTTTATATGCCTTGCTCTGAGTCGAATAGCCAAGAAATATTGCTTCATCACTCCTAGCATCAAACTTTCCCAGGGGTTCTTTTCCATTGTTGTGCACAAAGCATCTGCACCCAAAAGGTCTTAGGTGAGCAATGTTTGGCTTTCTACCTCTGAGTAACTCATATGGAGTCTTGTCAAGAATTGCTCTGATTGAACATCTGTTCAGCAGGTAACATGCAGTATTTATAGCCTCAGCCCAAAAATTTCTTGCAAGACCACTTGACAACAGCATAGTCCTGGCCATATCTTCCAGAGATCTATTCTTCCTTTCTACCACTCCATTTTGTTGGGGAGTTCTTGGAGCTGAGAAGTTATGATCTATGCTGTTCCTTGCACAATATTCAGAAAATTTCGAGTTTTCAAACTCAGTTCCATGATCAGATCTGATGCTGATAAGATCCAGACTTAACCTCTTCTGAACTACACCAGCCCAGTCTTTAAAGCTGTCAAAGGCTTCATCTTTAGTTGCCAAGAACAGAGTCCACGTGTATCGAGAGTAGTCATCAACAATTACAAATACGAATCTCTTTCCTCCTCTACTTCTGACTCTCATAGGTCCATACAGATCCATATGCAGCAGTTCCAGTGGTTTTGATGTGCTTACCACCTTCTTGGACTTGAAGGACGATTTCACATGCTTTCCCTTCACACACGCATCACACATCTTAATGTTTTCAAATCTCTTACTTGGCAGTTCGCGAACCAGCTCCATTGATACAAACTTGTTCAGTTGTGAGAGACTTGCATGTCCCATTCTTTTGTGCCACAGCTGAGAGTCACTCTCCTGTACATTTAAGCATGTAAGGTTGTTTTCAGGTAATGACTTCAGCGATGCCTTGTAAACATTGTTCACCCTTTTTCCTTCCATTACAATTTCTCCACTCTGTAGGTTCTTCACAATGCATCCTTCAGATGTGAACTTTACTTCATTTCCTCTGTCACATAGTTGGGAGATACTCAACAGATTGTGTCTAAGACCATCAACACAATAAACATTCTCAATGGCATGATCTAGAGTTCTCCCAATCTTTCCAATTCCAACTATTTGACCACTTTTTCCTCCTCCGAAGGCCACACTGCCTCCTTGAAATGCTGCAAGTGAGAGAAAGTTTCTTCTATCTCCTGTCATGTGCCTCGAACAACCACTGTCAAGAATCCAGCTTGGGTTGTTCTCCCTCACTCCAGCCTGCAAAATAAATTAGGGGTTAGACTTAGGAACCCATACAAGCTTGGGTCCCTTCTTACTAGAAAATGGATAAATCAGGTCCTGTCTAGCCCATTTAGGTAAAACACTTCTTTTGTTTTTAGCCTTTGCCTTGCTTACGTGTATGCATTTTTGTTTGATATGACCTGTTTCACCACAAAAAGTACACAGCATGTTGCAGGGTAACCCTACGTACTTGCTTTTAGGGTTATAGGGAGGCAGGGGTTTCTTGAATCCTAATCCTTGTTTTCCTCTATTTTGATTTTCAAGGACCCAGTTCATTGCCTCTGATGATTTGTTCCACTTAGTTAACCTGGTAAGCTCAAAATTTGCTTTTTCAACCTTTTGACTTAGGACCTTGTTCTTCTCAGTTTCCTGATATAGAATTTCATTTGCCCTTTTTAATTTATTTTCTAAAAAGGTTTGAACTTCACTTATTATTTGCTTCCCATTAGCACTTTCTTTTAACTGATTGCATTCTAGTTCAAGATCAGGAATTTTAGAGTTGGACACCAGAGTCTGTCCTTTCAAAACGGCATTGACTTCTTCTAGTTCAATATTCTGTTCTAGGAGACTTTTGTGTTTAGTTCTAAGATTACTTAGTTCTTCAGCTAGTTTGTCTTTTTCAAGCTTCTCCTTTTCATAACCCTCAATCAAGGTAGCAGTGATTAAGATCAGATTTTCAGAAGAGTATGTGTGCAAGGTTTCTTTTAGTTCAGATAGACATACCTCTGCAGAGTGAGCGTCTTCAGTTCCATCTGTTGCCATGAGAGCTGAGTCCTTCTTTTGAACATCATCTGAGTACACCTCTTTCAGCCTTTCCCAGACTTCCTTGGCTGACTTACACTCAGAAATTTTAGCCAATACTTCATAGGTAAGTCCTCTTTTCAAGTACCATTCAGCTTTGGCATTTGCCTGAAGCCAGTCAAGGTCTTGGGGATCCAGTTCTTCCACCTTCTTTGGAACTAAGACACCATTTGCAGCCCTCTTCACTGGGACGTGAGGTCCTCTTTTCACAATCAGCCAAAGACTATAGTCTGCAGCTTGCAAGAAGGTCTTCATCTGTTTCTTCCAGTTCCTGTAGTAGGTTCCGTTAAACACAGGGGGTTTTGACGGATCTCTTCCTCCTCTCATCTCTCGAAGATCTTCTTCATCAGAACTATTTTCTGACATACCCATCAGTGCCAGTGGTGAGTCATCTCCAGAATCCTTTTCATGATCGGATTCACTGTCAGTAGGTCCCCATATGGCATAGAATGTCTCCTTTCTCTTTCTTCTTTCTGCTCTGAAGTTTGGAAGTCGTCTTGACTTCCTTTTATCTTTATCAGCTTCCTTTGGTGTCTCCTTCTCCTTTTCCTTGGATGCTTTGTTTTTCATCCATTCTATTTCCCACATAGGACAATCTACTACAGCAAGATCCTTTTTGAAGCATTTGAAGCACCCTGAGTAGTCAGGACTGTCAACTATGTTCTTCCTGCTAGACCGCTCTTTTCCACCTCTCTTGAATCCCTTGAACCTTCCCAGATTCAGCTTCTATCTTAAGGCACTCACCATTGCCGCTTCAACTGATTGAAGGTCAATATACTCATCAGTTTCTTCAGTTGCTTCAAGAGCAAAGGTCTTGTCCTTCTTTACAAAAGGCTTAGCCTTTGAGTCTTTCATCATCTCATGAGTCTTCAAGCTTCCAACTAGTTCTTCAAGTTTGATCGATTTCAGTGGTTTGGATTCAATGATAGCAGTCATTTTGG
The DNA here is from genome assembly GCA_029990175.1 of Petunia secreta. NCBI lineage: Eukaryota > Viridiplantae > Streptophyta > Magnoliopsida > Solanales > Solanaceae > Petunia > Petunia secreta. The sequence continues at coordinate 45,692 of JARKIP010000081.1, read as the reverse complement.
GTTCCCATGCTTCAGGCAGCACATTCAGGACTTTTTCGACCATCTCTATTTCAGGCAATTCCATGTCCAGGGATCTCATTTCATTAGTGATGATCGTCAACCTCGTCATCATGTCCTGAATTGATTCTTTCTCACCCATGGTGAAAAGTTCAAATTGCCTTTTCAGCATTCTTCGCTTGGAATCCTTCACTTCAGTAGTTCCTTCATGTGCAACCTGCAGCGCATCCCATATTTCCTTAGCAGTCTTATAAGATGATACACGATTGAACTCTTCAGGGCCAAGACCACAAATGACCAGCCTTTTGGCTTTGTGATTTTTTTCAATCATCTTATAATCCGTTTCATTGAACTCTTCTTTTGGTTTAGGTTCCTGCTTAGCAGCATCTCCTTCACCTACTACTTTGGTGGGGATCAGATTTCCTTCAGAGACTATCAGCCAGAGTTGATAGTCTTCAGCACATATGTAGTTCTCCATCCTACTTTTCCACCAAGTATAGTATTGCCCGTTGAACTGTGGAGGTCTCTGAACTGACTGACCTTCAGTGATGGTAGGTGGTGCACTCATTTTGATCCTTCTTAAGGTGTTGACCTCTCACAAGAAGACCCGCTCTGATACTACTTGTTACACTTTATGCACCTCCTTTAGACACTAAAAGGGGGGGTTGAATAGTGTCCTCCGATTTTCGTTCAAGAACCGTGTTCTCCTGGAGAAGAACCTAGTTCTCAGATTTTCTCTCCTGCTGCCTGGAATACTGAACCACACAAAACATACACACAAGAACACCAGGATTTTTACGTGGAAAAACTCCTTGCTCAAGGGAGAAAAAACCACGACCCACACTCTGGGATTTTAGCACTGAATCCACTAACGCAAGAGCAATGTTTCTGATTACAAACTCTGTAACCAAGGGGCTACACTCTAGACCCTACTTACTACTCAAAGCTAAACTATAGCTTCTTAGTAATTACACAACGGTTCACCTAATACATGTGCTTCTGAATAAGCTAATAGGTAAAACTATGAAGGATCTAATTTAAGCCAACTTGCAATTTGACGAACCTAGACAGAAAATCTAGTCTCGTTACTCTGCTCGCACACAAGTTGTCCTCTGCTGATTACTCACGTAGAAAGATGCTGGATCGCCTTTGTATGCTCTCGACTCTCTATTTGTGAATAATCAATTTCGGCTGCAGCTGCTACTTGCATATATATGGGTCTTCTTAACCCTAGTAGAGTTCTACAAGGAATCCTGTTAATTAAGGCAAGTCAGGATTCCCAATAACTCCTTTCCTTGTTGAAGTCCAACTCCTTTTCACACTTCGCAGACACAGCCTGGATACAACTTCTTTTAGTCTGACTAAGATGTATGTTCAATCACGCACCACTACTCCTAGTTCGGCAGGGATTTGCAACCCGTACTCTTTTCGATCACCTGTGCCCTTCATTCTAAGGACCTGTTCCTTAGTGAGAACCTAGGAGTCCTTCTTGTTTGTCATGCTTCAAAACCAGCTCTCAACATTGTTGCATACTAGGAGAGTGAAGCTCCTATGTCTATAAACGACCAATAGGGTCCCTCCTTTAAGACCAGTATGGTCTTGGCTACCTAGAAAACTGAGAGGCTTGATTAAAGCCGAGGACTAGTGAGGAGCCCTATGAACAAGGTCTGTGAGCCTTGCAAAACCTAGGAAGCTGAGAGGCTTGTCCAAAGCCAAGGACCAGTGAGGTTTTATTTGTAAAAGGCCAATTGGAACCTTTTATGATTTGCAGTCTGGTATTGTAAAGGCAGCTGGAAATTCCCCCTGGATGTTGTAAAATAATTGGGAGTTGTGCTTGGAGGAGTGTGGATGTTTGGAAAAGGTATGGAGGATTATTTCAGGTTTTAGGCATTTGGGTTTAGAATTTTGTGCAGATGTTGTGAAGAGCATGAGCTGTGTTGGAATTTCGAGTTGATACTAACTTTTGGAAGATAGTTGGAATAACGAAATTGCATTGTCAAGGCAGAGAGATGATTTTTATCAATTATTGTTATTATTTATTGCTTATTTTAAATTTGAATTGCTCAGAACTGGCATGAACTATTTTTCGTTACCACTTGTTTGCGCGATTAGGCTTACCTCTAGCACAAAGAGGTACCTTACAGGATAAGACGCATTTGTATATTTATTTACGCTCAACTACTTGTGATTGTCGCATGTTAATTGCTTGCCTTGCTTTATTTCCTCAAAATGCGTTAAATACTAGGTGTTGCTTACTTTTGTGCAATCCTATGAATGAAATGAAAGCTAACTTAGTTATCCTTTGAGGTTTCTTTGTTTTGTTTATTTCTCTAGCATAAGTTTGATTTATAAGGTGGTTGACAATGCAAATCACGCAAGATTCAAGATCTGATTGATGGTAGACGCTCTAGCTCGTGAACGATGCAGTACCAGAAGCTAATGGGCATTGTTTGAAAGAACTTGGCGATTGAACTTAGTAGCACTATTTTCAATTTTAATTCGGATTGAGGCCCTGAATTGCATTGTACTTTAAAGCTTATGTTAATCTGAATCAACTCATTTTGAATTTATGAAAGTTGAAATAAAATGCATCACATTCTTATTATATTACTTACGCCTGCATTTGTTTCTGTTTCAAAAATAAAATTGATAAACCTGCCAAAGCTTTGTTTGTGACGTATGGCAAAGCAACTGAATAGATTGAAAGCGATGCACTGAAAAGTTACTGTCTGCGCCCTTTGGATATTGCACTACTGTTAGAACTTCAGCTGGGGCAGCTTTTATTTGTTGGTATATGGTGTTGAAGTAGTGATGTAGAACTACGCACGGTCTGATTCCCGAGGAGGGATACGTAGGCTCCCCCCATCGGGCTCGACCCTTTAGCATTTAAGTATTCATTTTCCCCCAAGAAGGACAACTGGGGCAGTTTTTGCAAAACGAATGGAGATGAGAAAGATAATAACTGGGGCAGAATTTTGCAAGAAGCGGCGTTGGTTATTAAAGATGAGTTGGCAAGAACTCTGTAATTGGTTAACCAAACAGTGCAAAGTCTAAGCCAAAGGACGTTCATTTTGTTTTAAAATATGTTACAAGTTTAAGTCAAGGCAAAATTTTCAAAATGCTTCTTTGACTTCATTTGCATGCTTATTTCACTTGCTATATTGCATTAAAATATTTTATCTTGCCTTTATTTTTCAAAAATCTATGCTATTTGAGTTCATGAGCCAAGTTTCTGAAAGCAATTCGCAAATCCAAGTCCAATGAAGACGAGGAAGCAGCAGAAGCAGTAAGATCAGGATGAAGTCTACACAAATCAAACGCTTCCCCCTCCCTCCCCAAAACTAACAATTTTTCTTTGAGAGCAGGAACATGAAAGCTTGCAATGAAAGGATCATTCGCATTATGGATGAACAATTTATTGAACGCGCATCCAAAGTTGCTTTGCAGATTGTGTCGCATTGCCTTGTTATAACTTAAAGCATTATGTTTTGTCATGAGTTATTGCCGAACAGGCGGCATTTCTACCCCTAGGACTTTCATTCCTAATAGGCGACAAAGCCGAGGCTTGTTTTGTGTTTTCAAAACTAAGCCAAATAAGGCATCGCTTGGTTTCAGGCGGTAATCCGCACAAGGCCATCCTTGCCGGATTGTCTCTCCAATTGATTTATCAATGGCTATCGCACTGACTACATTTCCGCACTACTTTGCTTTGCACTTGCTTTGAATTATGTCTTTGCACTTGCTTTAAAAAATTAACGCCTTGCTTTACTCTTTCAGGTTGACCATCGGCTGCGAAGATTCCCTTTGTTGGACTATCTGCCTATTGATTCGCCAAATGGCTCTTGCATTGCTCTACATTCCCGCATTGCCTTTCCTTGCACTTGCTTTAAATTATTTCATCGCACTTGCTTTAAAATTGATGCCTTGCTTTATATTTTTCAGGTTGACCGCCAGGCGGGGCTTCTCTCTTGTTGGATTTTCGCGCCTGTTGATTCGCTAAATCGCTTTTGGTGTTGCTTTACATTTCATGCTAAATTGCTTTGCACTTGCTTTCAATTATGCCTTTGCACTTGCTTTATATTATGACTTGCTTTACTTTTAGTTTAACAGGTTAACAGGTCAGCCCTGAGACCCTCCTTGCTTTGTGCCGAATCAGATCACCAGCTGATTTGTAGGCAATCAACCCCAAGACCCTCCTTGCTTCGTGCCCGACCGGCTTGCCAGTTGATTTGTCATGATTGTTGAAAAGGATTTGCACTATGCCTTCGCACTTGCTTTATTGCTTCACCAGTTGATTGGAAGACAATTTATCAATAATATTGCAGCTTGTACTTACAAATTACGTCATGCCTACCGTAAGAAATCGGGGGTTTTATTATCAAGTCTATCGTGAGCAAGCGAAGACATCATTAGCATTGAAGCCTACCATAAGCAATTGGAGGCATTATTCTGAAGCCTATCACAGACAATAGAAGGCTATTTTGTTATTGATCCTACCGTAAGCAATCGGGGGGGTCTTATTATCAAGTCTATCGTGAGCAAGCGAAGACATCATTATCATTTGAAGCCTACCATAAGCAATTGGAGGCATTATTCTAAAGCCTATCATAGAAAATTGAAGGCTCTTTTGTTATTGATCCTGCTGTAAGCAATCAGGGGTCTTTTTATCAAGTCTATCGTGAACAAGCGAAGACACCATTATCATTTTGAAGCCTACCATAAGCAATTGGAGGCATTATTCAGAAGCCTATCATAGACAATTGAAGGCTCTTTTATTATTGATCCTACCGTAAGCAATCGGGGGTCTTATTATCAAGTCTATCGTGAGCAAGCAAGGACGACATTAGCATTTGAAGCTTACCATAAATAATTGGAGGCATTATTATGAAGACTATCATAGACAATCAAAGGGCGATATTGTTATGGAGCCCACTGTAGGCTCGATCATGATTTATGACCGAAAGGAGGCATTTCTATCTCTTATAATTCTTGTAAATTTTAAACATATCCATTTCATTTCTATTCCTCTTTAAGAGAGCACTTACTAAAATTTCATTGTTGTGATTTGCAGATATTGCAAAATTTGGAGAAATGTCTGCTTTAATGAGCTTTTTGTCTTTTGCTTTACTTTAATTTTGTTTGTTTAGTTCATCTTGTAGATGAACATCTCGGGTCCTTCCACCCACAAATAGGATATCTCGGGTCCTTCCACCCACAAATAGGATATCTCGGGTCCTTCCACCCATAAATAGAATATCTCGGGTTCCTCCACCCACAAATAAGATACGCAGTTTTCTTTCAAGTAGATGATAACAAAAGACAAGTAGGTTGAAGCACCGCATTCGGAGTGTTTCGTGATGTCGGTTGTCTTGCAACATTGGCATATAATATTTGAAGTAGATGATAAAGATAGGCAATTCGACTTGGGACATTATGTCTCGTTAGTCGACTTACTGTATGAAAACATTGCATTCTACAATTCATTCTCGCTTTACTTATTGTCTTACTTTACTGTTTCAGAATAATGTTCAGCCTAGAAGTTCTTCGGGCGGAGTGCCTCGTCAGTTGATTGAAGGAAGAACTATTGATGATATCACCACCCGCATTTACAGATTTTGTTATGGCTTCATTTATTTCTTATCCCAATTATTATAGTTTATTAGCAGTTGCTCGCTTACCATTTGTAGAGATTGTTACAGAATTTAGCAGTACCGCAGCAGCATTTGGAGCATAACGTGGAGCTTTTTCTTAGCAGTGAACTACTGCAATCGGTGATATGAGCTAGACTCGTCAACGAAAACCTGAAGAATCGCACCCGCATAAGTCATCAACCCTAGAGGTAAGTCTCTTGTTAACCCTGAGTCTGAGGTTGGAGATTGAAGACAAGATGGCTCGGTTATCGAGATGCAGTGGAAGCTATGTCCATGTAAATCCCTCTTTATGGGTGTGTCGTCGACCACGTTTTCATAACTTGGGTAATTACAAGCCTCTTTTCCCGCGCTTGAGTAGTCGTTACTATCTCGTCTTTGATTTTCAAATTGCATCGAACTACATATGGCCTGATTCTCTTTCAGCCCGAGATATGTAGGAAACTCGAAAACCGGAGTTCGATCATGTCCATAAGCCTCGCATTTTGATCCCAGGAATCAGAGTCTTGGCTTTACTGTGACAAAATTTGTTTTCACGTCAACTTTCTTTATCCTGAAAAACTCTTTCATCCTTTTCGGGTAAAGAGGGACAGCTGTTGACACCCAATTTTGTCCCGGATTTTAACTAAATGTATAATTATTTTAAAATTAAGTTCAATTTTGATAATTGCAAGTAAATAGCTAATTTTACAGAGATGTCTGCCAATCCCCGGCAACGGCTTGAAATTAGTAACCAAATATTTAGTCCGAAGTAGATGTCTGCCAATCCCCGGCAACGGCTTGAAAAATTTGACGAGGCCAAAGTGTATAGGAATTTCCTGCTCGTGCTTTGTCAAATTATAGTATAGTTTAAGATATCGTCCCACAGAGATTGGGAAATCTATGCCACAGACTTTGAATATTCCAACTACTATTTGAGAGAATCAAATTGATGAAAAGTGAGTTTTTTGAACTTTTAAATAACTTTAACTAAAACAAAATAACTTGTGGAAGATTTTCAATTTAAAAAGAGTTGGGAATCATTGAATTCACTTGATAATATTTATAATAAAAATCTCAATTTTGACATATATTTCTCTAAAGAATAATTGCTTATTTCTAATTCAATTATATTTTGCTCACAAGAAAATAATCAATTAATAACACTCCGTGAGGTTATGCAAATTAATTGAGTTATAACAAGTGACAGTTAAACCGAAATATTTTTCTTGCCTGAATTGTGCCAAAAAGTAGTGAAAACTTCGTGAGAATATTTTTACTAAAAATCAATAATCTTGCCTACAACAATTCCTCCGTGAGAACTAAAATTGAGACAAGCAAGACTACGTACTTGAAATGGTAGATTACTAAAATTTACTTTCACTCTACTTATTTTATTCATCAGTTACCACATATCAATTTTGCTCCGTGAGAATTACAAAATTAATACGATAATAACCGTGAGATAAAATATGTAGGAGTGATAATAAAGAATAATAAAACTAACATTCCCGCACAGTGTAAAATGTGAAATAGATAATTTCAGGCCAAGATTAAAACTGAGATAAGTATTATAAATATATCAAGCTTCATCAACTATCCCAACAAAAAGAAATTACTCCATTATAGAGTATTTGAACAAAAGAAAAGATTTATATTATTGACAATATTGCCAATATTTCTAGAAAATATGGAACTTACAAGAAGAAAAAGAAAATAAAGACCAAAGCTTTTAAGAGAGTAGAATAGCTATTCTATTACTTAATATCTAACTAAGGGAGAAGTGCTCCCTATTTATAGAAACTCATTTCTTCATTAAGTCTTGTAATGTCAAGGAATGAAGATGTGTAGCAAGTTCCTTGCATAATGACATAATACGTAGAGTCTTGAAAAATGCCAATTTGATGAATATGTTTAGAAAGTCCTTGCATAATGATAGTCTTCCCTTGCTCCTTTATTTGCTTTAATTCCACATTCTTTTATTAAATGTGTAATTCCATATTACCAAGATGTATAATAAGGAGAAAATATTGTAGCCAAGATATGTAACAACTTTCTTGCATAGTGAGGAAGACATGTCATAAACTTCTTCTTGCATACGTAAAACTCTTCTTCCTTTGTTATTTGCTTTATTCATGATATATATCTCTTTCCAAGTATTCTTTTCACTGCAAGATTTGTTAGAAAATATAGGAGAACTAAATATATTTATTCATGATTTTATTTAAAATATTTATATTTTTATATAAAAAATACATGAATAAATTATATTCATCAAATTCCCCCACACTTGAACTTTTGCTCGTCCTCGAGTAAAAAGATTTTTTATTTTTTTTAAAATGATTTTCTTCAAAAATTGCGCCTTTTGTAGGATATGCAATTTATTCAAAATAAATATCTCTCATTATGTTCAATGCAATTATCCTTTCTAAATTCACCAAATCTTTTACCTTATGTCTGAATTCTGACTTGATCAACAAAAGCTAGCATTCTTCGCCCCTTGAATCTTTCAGAATTGATAAATTTATGATCACTTATTCAGTAAGTATCATAGCCGAGTCCATATGCTTGCTTTTCATGTTTATCTCCACTAATATAGATACAACACTAATTTTTAAAATCTTTTAGGACTTTTCTTGGCTTGTAATGTCAGGCTATAGGCTGGTAGGGTAAGGATATATTTATAGTGACTTTTCTCCTTCCAAATTTGAGCAAACATTTCTTGGTTCTTAGTATTTTCATCCTTTTTTTTAAGCACTCCTCCTTATTACATTCTCTGCCTTTGCAATAACATTAACAATCATATATTCTCTTCTTTTTTTTTCTTTTTTTTTTTCCTTTTTCGGGTACTTCTTCCTCTTATTGATATCAATCTGTGCTCATTAACTGCTGGAAGAAGTGTATTTTTATGCATATATATAGAGATATATACATATATACAACTAATATATATATTTTTTTTCTTCTTCTTTTTTTTAGAGAGAAATACGATGTTAAAAAAAATATGATCAAGGCTAAAAAGGTTCTAAGAGGTAAAATATGTATATTTGGATGAAAAATAAAGAGGCTAGAATTGGGAATCAAAGAATGCCTAAGTTCATTTTTCAAAAATCAGTGTCATCCATTATTTCGCCTCGAAAAATATTTAGAGCAAGTTCTAGCCAAGTTTATTGATTCTTCCTGCTTTTGTGATCATAACTTTTCTCAATCCCAATGATTTCCTGAGTCGGAGATGCTTGCTACTGTTTTCACAAAATCAAAATCGTTCATGAAAAACATATGGTGAAAAATAAAAAGAAATAATATTGAGCATAATGTAAAGAATTTATGTTGTTAATTAAATACCTACAAAAATCACAGTTTAGAAGAAGATATTATATGTAAAATATATAAATTAGAATAATCCTCCCCCACACTTGAACATTTCATTCTCCAGAATGAAAACACGTTTCAGCACGAGTGGAAAGGGAGTAAAAGGAATTTTTTTTTTTAAACTAGGAAAATTAAAATAGAAAATACTACTTAATAATTTTTTTTTTAAAAAAAAAAATATTTTTGGCTTTCAAAATTACGATCACGGAAGAAAGCTTGAAAGAAACTGTGACCACACATATTCTATGTGTAATAGACTGATTATTTTAACACCTTAACAGTCATAAGGTCCTAGTTTGAATATAAACTAGAAAATTACCTGTGCCAAGATTAGATTTGCACAATTGAATGGTTAACCAACCAGTAACTTAGGCATACCGATCCTCATGGAGTTACTCCTGTCTAGGTGACACTGTTTTTGTAGAGGCCTTCATGAGATGTTCCGGTTGTACAATAATCTGGATATTGACCAGATCAATTGGTTAAGCATTTAATTAGTCAGATCTATGTTGGACTTATAAGGCTCCATTGCTTCACCCTCAATGGCTACGGGTAAGAAACCTTAGTTCTGAGTTTAACGTCGTCAGCTCGACGTAGTAACTGTGAAACTCATCAATCTATCATGGTTACTGATGGTTGCTGCTCAAAATGTCCTCCAAAATACAATTTTAGCCTATGGCCATTGACTTTAAACTTGTCTCCTCCATTAATCTGTTGGATTTCAATTGCTCCATATGGAGTGACATCTGTAACCATATAAGGACCTGTCCACCTGGATTTCAATTTTCCAGAAAATAGCCTGAGTTGGCTATTGTACAGAAGTACCTGATCTCCAATTTTGAAGCTTTTTTGTCGGATCAAGTTGTCATGCCATTTTTTAGTTTTTTATTTATAAATCTTGGCATTTTCATATGCTTCCAGCCTCAACTCTTCCAATTCATTAATCTGAAAAAATCTATTTTTACCAGCAGATGTTAAATCAAAATTCAGTGCTTTTAATGCCCAAAAAGCTTTGTGTTCTAATTCGACTGGCAAATGGCAAGCTTTTCCAAAGACTAATCTATATGGGGATGTTCCAATTGGCGTTTTAAATGCCGTTCGGTATGCCCATAATGCATCATCTAATTTTAAAGCCCAGTCTTTTCTTGAGATTCCAACCGTTTTTTCAAGTATCCTTTTTAATTCGCGGTTAGACACCTCAACTTGCCCTTGAGTTTGAGCATGATATGGTGTTCCTGTTTTGTGAGTTACACCATATTTTGATAGCAATGCAGCAAATTGTCTATTCATAAAATGAGTGCCTTGGTCACTAATGATAACTCGTGGTGTGCCAAATTTGGTAAAAATATTTTTTCTGAGAAAATCGCACACAGTTCGAGCGTCATTCTTTCTTGTGGGAATGGCTTCAACCCATCGTGAAACATAATCAACAGCCACAAGGATATATTCGAATGAATGAGATGAAGGAAATGGTCCCATAAAATCTATACCCCAGACATCAAATATTTCAGATACCTGAATTGATTGCAGTGGCATTTCATCTCTTTTAGTGATGTTACCTATTCTCTGAAACCTGTCACATTGTGCAACACATGCACGAGCATCTTTGAAAAGTGTTGGCCAGAAGAATCCAGCCTCCAAAACTTTAAAGGCTGTCCGATTTGCAGCATAATGACCTCCAATTGCTCCATCATGGCAATGATGCAAAATCTTGCTCATTTCTTCTTCAGGCACACACCTTCTAATAATATTATCTGCACAATATTTAAACAAGTAAGGATCATTCCACAGATAATACTTAGCATCAGATATAAGTTTTATTCTTTGTTGGTAAGAGAGATCTTGGGGTGTCCACTTTCCAACCAAGTAATTTGCAATGTCTGCAAACCAGGGTGGTTGAGTCACAACTGAGCTGACAGAAAAGATATGTTCATCAGGAAATTCTTCTTTTATTTCACAAGGCTCAGAAGGAGGGTTCTCTAATCTAGACAAATGGTCAGCTACTTGATTTTCAGTTCCCTTTTTGTCTTTTATTTCAAGGTCAAACTCTTGCAGAAGTAAAATCCATCTTAACAATCTAGGTCGGGCATCTTTCTTTGTTAAGAGGTATTTTAAAGCCGCATGATCAGTGAAAACAGTGACCTTGGTTCCTATCAAATAAGAACGAAACTTATCAAAAGCAAATACTACTGCCAATAGTTCTTTTTCTGTTATGGCATAATTCAGCTGAGCTTCATTCAAAGTCCTACTGGCATAGTATATGGGACGAAAAATCCTATCTTTTCTCTGGCCTAAAACTGCTCCAACAGCTGTATCACTAGCATCACACATGACTTCAAAAGGTTGGCTCCAATCAGGGGATACAACTACAGGGGTAGATGATAATTTCTCCTTAAGAGTTTCAAAAGCTTCTAAACAATCACCTGAAAAATCAAACTTGACATCTTTCATCAAAAGGTTAGTCAGAGGTTTTGAAATTTTTGAAAAATCTTTTATAAACCGTCTGTATAAACCTACATGGCCTAAAAAACTTCTAATGCCTTTAACAGTTGTAGGAGGGGGTAATCCTGCTATAAGATCAATTTTAGCCTTATCAACTTCAATCCCTTTAGCAGTGATTTTATGTCCTAAAACAATTCCCTCAGTAACCATAAAATGATATTTCTCCCAATTAAGAATCAAGTTTGTCTCTTCACATCTCTTAAGAACTAAGGTCAAATGGTGGAGACAATCTTCAAATGTTTTACCAAAAAGGGTGAAATCATCCATAAAAATTTCCAAAAATTTTTCAGTCATGTCAGAGAAAATTGCAGACATGCATCGCTGAAATGTAGCAGGTGCATTGCATAAACCAAATGGCATTCTCCTATATGCATAGGTTCCATGGGGACATGTGAAAGTTGTTTTATCCTGATCTTCTGGTGCAATTGGTATCTGGTTATACCCTGAATATCCATCAAGAAAACAATAAAAACCATATCCTGCTACTCTTTCTAACATTTGATCAATAAATGGTAAAGGAAAATGGTCTTTTCTGGTGGCATCATTGAGACGTCTGTAATCAATACGGACTCTCCATCCTGTAACTGTTCTGGTAGGTATGAGTTCGTTATTTTCATTTTTTATTACCGTCATACCTCCTTTCTTTGGTACCACCTGAACAGGACTTACCCAAGGGCTGTCAGAAATGGGGTAAATAATACCTGCTGCGAGAAGCTTAATAACTTCATTTTTTTTACCACTTCTTGCATTGCTGGATTCAATCTCCTTTGGGGTTGGACTATTGGCTTGTAGCTATCCTCCATGAGGATTCTGTGCGTGCAAATTGCTGGACTAATGCCTTTGATGTCTGTTATAGTCCACCCTATGGCTCCTTTATGTGTTCTGAGTACTTCAACCAATTTATGTTCTTGTTCTGCAGACAGAGAAGATGAAATTATTACTGGAAATAATTCAGGCTCAAGATAAACATATTTCAAATGGGAAGGGAGAATTTTGAGTTCAATTTTTGTGTGAACTTCTTCTGGTTGCATTTCATCCTCTTCCTTAGAATCATGTTCCAATAATTTTGCGTCACTTCTAACTACAAGATCATCATCCTGTGTGGTTCCAGATTTAGCCAAACATCTCTCCATTGAGTCTAAAATCAATTGATCATCTTTAAATTCATCTGCAAGATCACCAATCATGTCAATTGAAAAATAAGAAGATGATGTCTCATCTCCTGAAAATTTTAGAATCTTTTGCATATCAAAAATGACTCTTTCTTCATCAACTCTTAGAATCAGTTGTCCTTGATGAACATCTATGATTGCTCTACCTGTAGCAAGAAAAGGTCTACCTAAAATTATTGGTTCATCAGGACAATTTTCCATTTCAAGTACTATGAAATCTACAGGGAAAACAAACTTATCTACTCTCACAAGAACATTTTCAATTATTCCCTTAGGTTTTTTAGTACTTTGATCTGCAAATTGAAGAGAAACAACTGTATTTTTCATCTCACCAAGATCCAATTTTCTAAAAATAGAAAACGGCATCAAATTAATTGAAGCTCCAGAATCACAAAGTGCTTTTTCAAAATGTAATCCTCCCAAGGTACATGGAATTTTAAAACTTCCTGGATCACCGAGCTTTTGTGGTAGCTTATTTTGAAGTATAGCACTGCATTTTTCAGTAAGCATTACCACAGAAACTTCTTCCAATTTTCTTTTGCTTGACAAGATTTCTTTTAGAAATTTGGCATATGAAGGCATTTGCAACAAAGCATCAGTAAAAGGAATATTAATATGAATTTGCTTTAAAATTTCCAAAAACTTTGCAAATTGATTATCAAGATTTTCTCTTTTCATTTTTTGTGGAAAAGGAATTGTCACAGGGAGAGGAGTTACTTTTTCAATATTTTTTTCTTTTTTCTGGACTTCTTTCTCTTGTGACAGTTCACTGGGTGTTTCAACATTCTTACCTTTGTCTACCTGTTGCTCTGGCTGGTTCTTTTCATGTCTGTCAGCATATGGATCATCAAGATTCTTACCTGACCGTAAGGCAATGGCCTTAAGGTGCTCTTTTGGATTTTTCTCCGTATTGCTTGGTAAGGGACCTTGAATCTTTTCTGAAACAAGAGTTGCCAATTGGCTTACCTGAATTTCCAAATTCTTAAGGGCAGAATTTTGGCTTTCCATTTTCTCGTCAGTGGCCTTAATGTACTTGTACAAAAGGTCATCTAGACTTTGATGGGCTTGCTAAGGCCTTTGTTGATATGGATCTGCTTGCTGATATGGCTTGAAATTCGGTTGCACACGATTTTGATTCTGGTATCCGGGTGGTCCTTGTACCTGTTGCTTCTGGAAGCTTTGAGAATTCTCAGCACCATTTGGATTGCTCCATTGAAATTCTGGATGTTTTTGTGCCATTGGACTTCCAAAAGGGTATGGCTTGTACCCGATGGCATTGACCTGTTCATCATTCTGATTGGTTGCTTGGCATTCATGGTTCAGATGGTTTCCTCCACACATGTCGCAAGTCTCAGACTGGCTTGGTTGTTGTGTATTAACCTGAAAAGATTCAAACTTTTGTGCCAAAGAAACAATCTGTTGTGTTAGTGTATTTAAAGCATCTGCCTGATTTACCGTAGCAGCTCTTTTGATTACTACACGATCAGATGGCCATTGAATAGCATTTTCTGAAATTTCATTCAACAATTGCAATGCTTCAACAGTGGTTTTTCCCATTATGGAACCTCCTGCAGCTGCATCTATCACATTTCTAGATGATGGTTTTAGCCCGTGATAGAAAATGTACAGCTGCATATGCTCAGGAATGTCATGATGTGGACATTTTCTTAGCATTGTTTTTAATCTTTCCCATGCTTGATAAACTGACTCAGTGTCAGTCTGCAAGAAATTAGAAATATGTTGTCTTAACTTTGTTGTTTTAGCAGGGGAAAAATATTTATTTAAAAATTTCTGAGTCATCTGGTCCCATGTAGTAATAGAACCTTGAGGTAAACTTCGCAACCAAGTCTTGGCATCTCCTTTTAAAGAAAAAGAAAATAGTCTTAACATGATTGCTTCAGGAGATACTCCATTATATTTAGCAGTTTCAACTAGTTCCAAGAAATCAATTAAATGACTGTGTGGATCTTCACTTGGATCACCGGTGAAAGTACAAGATTGTTGAATTGTTTGAATCAGGTCGGTCCTGATTTCAAAGTTGTTGGCTGCAACTGGGGGTTTTCTCACACTAGACTCACAGTTGAAGCGGCCTGGTCTAGCATAATCCCTTAGGATTCTGTTTGCTGGTCTTGGCGCCACTTCGTCAAACTGATCTTCTACAATGACTGGTGGATCTACTCCCAGTTGGTTGTTTTCATCTCTTAACTGCTGCTCCATTTTGTCACAAGTTGAGCTTTGAGAAGATGATGATTATCCTTTCCTGCGCAACCGTAAAGAGTTTTCAATTTCAGGATCGTAAATAACCAACTCTTTGTCAGAAGAGCGGGTCATAAACTACTTGAAATTTTTAAATAATAAAAAAAAAAATTTTAAAATAATATTTTAAAGTAGTAGTAATATCAGTACCAGAAAGAAAATAGTATAAGGAAGAAAAAATTAAAGATAATAAAAATAGTAGGTATAAAGTAAACTAGTTAGTAATAATAATATAATAATAAATATAAAAAAGAATATGGAAGAATTAGTACTAACAATAAAAATACAAAAGTACTATATATAAAATAGCAACTAGTAAGTAGTACTAGTAGTGCAAAATATAGATAACACTTGATCAGTTTGAAAAGAAGGAAAGTAGTACGTAAGTGGAGTAGTAGTAGTTGTATTAAAGTAAAAGTATTAAAAATTGGTAGAAGACCTTTCAAGGAAAAAGAAAAAAAAATAAAAATGGTACAATACTATTGTTATCTGAGCAATAGAAATGAAATAACAATGAGGTAGTACAATACTATTGTTATTTGAGCAATGAAAAGAAATAATGATAATTAGATAGTACTAGTTTGTGATAGAACAAAAATAGTAAGATGACATAAGTTATTGTTTATGTCTAACTAATAATAGTATTAAGAAAATAATAGTAATAACTATAATTTAAATAGAAAAAAAAAATAATTGTGCTATAATATAAATAGAAGCAGTATTAGTAATAGCACTATAGAAACTTAAGAAGAAAAAGAAAGTAAAATAGTGTAGAAGTAATAGTAGCAATAAAAGTAATACTAATATAATAATACTTGTAATACTACTAATAATACTAAATAATTAAAAAGAAGACTTGTTATGTCAAAACAGTACTTACGTAGTAGTACAAACAACAATTTCTTTTTTTTTTTTTTTTTTTTTTTTAACTTTTTCTTAAAAAGGTTAGTAGCAATAATAATAACAATAAGAAATACTTAATATAGAGAACTACTAATATATTATATTATAGACTATAGTAATTAGTAATGGTAAATACTTTAAAGAAAATTTATAATAATAATAATTATAATAAAACTTAGATATACTAAAGTAGACGTTATAATAAAAGTAGTAGGGAAAATAAAATGATAGATGAAAGAAGTGATATGGACTATTAGATAAACACTTTAATATTACTTGCTAACTAAAAATAATAATATAATAAAATATACAAAATAAAATATAAGTGTTAGAAGAAAAAGAGAAAATGTTAGAAGTAGTAATGGAAATATTAGAAAGAAGTACTTGAGTAACAAGGAAATATTAGAAGAAGTACTTGAGTAACAAGGAAATATTAGAAAAACTACTTAAGTAATAATGAAATGTTATAGTTAATATATTAGTAAATAATAGTAATATTAGTGGCTGCAGTGTAAAAAAACTGATAAGAAAGAAAAGTACTATAGTAAAGTAGTAATAGTAGACAGTAATGAAGTTATAAGTGCCAATAGGAAAGAGGTAATGGAATGATGCGATGAAGAAGTATTAAAGGAACTGAACGATTTTTTTTTTTTTTTTGTTTTCCTTAATGCTGTTGAAGCAAAAAAAAAAAAATTAGTAGCAATAATAAGAGTATAAAGAAATACTTAAGATAATTGGAGAATTATTATATATTATAATATAAAAAGTAGTTAGTAGTACGTAATAAGTAGTGCTCTAATAGTAATGATACTAGAGAAAGTTTATAATAATAATAATAATAATAATAATAATAATAATAATAATAATACTAAGAAAATAAAAAAAGGTTAGAAACAAAGAAAAAATGTTAGAAGCAATATAATACTGTTAGAGATTAAAGGTCAGTATCAGTAGTTATAGTAGTATTTTATAGATTATATAAATATTAATTATATTAATAAGTTCTCAAATTAGTAACCAAATATTTAGTCCGAAGTAGATGTCTGCCAATCCCCGGCAACGGCTTGAAAAATTTGACGAGGCCAAAGTGTATAGGATTTTCCTGCTCGTGCTTTGTCAAATTATAGTATAGTTTAAGATATCGTCCCACAGAGATTGGGAAATCTATGCCACAGACTTTGAATATTCCAACTACTATTTGAGAGAATCAAATTGATGAAAAGTGAGTTTTTTGAACTTTTAAATAACTTTAACTAAAACAAAATAACTTGTGGAAGATTTTCAATTTAAAAAGAGTTGGGAATCATTGAATTCACTTGATAATATTTATAATAAAAATCTCAATTTTGACATATATTTCTCTAAAGAATAATTGCTTATTTCTAATTCAATTATATTTTGCTCACAAGAAAATAATCAATTAATAACACTCCGTGAGGTTATGCAAATTAATTGAGTTATAACAAGTGACAGTTAAACCGAAATATTTTTCTTGCCTTAATTGTGCCAAAAAGTAGTGAAAACTTCGTGAGAATATTTTTACTAAAAATCAATAATTTTGCCTACAACAATTCCTCCGTGAGAACTAAAACTGAGACAAGCAAGACTACAGACTTGAAATGGTAGATTACTAAAATTTACTTTCACTCTACTTATTTTATTCATCAGTTACCACATATCAATTTTGCTCCGTGAGAATTACAAAATTAATACGATAATAACCGTGAGATAAAATATGTAGGAGTGATAATAAAGAATAATAAAACTAACATTCCCGCACAGTGTAAAATGTGAAATAGATAATTTCAGGCCAAGATTAAAACTGAGATAAGTATTATAAATATATCAAGCTTCATCAACTATCCCAACAAAAAGAAATTACTCCATTATAGAGTATTTGAACAAAAGAAAAGATTTATATTATTGACAATATTGCCAATATTTCTAGAAAATATGGAACTTACAAGAAGAAAAAAAAAATAAAGACCAAAGCTTTTAAGAGAGTAGAATAGCTATTCTATTACTTAATATCTAACTAAGGGAGAAGTGCTCCCTATTTATAGAAACTCATTTCTTCATTAAGTCTTGTAATGTCAAGGAATGAAGATGTGTAGCAAGTTCCTTGCATAATGACATAATACGTAGAGTCTTGAAAAATGCCAATTTGATGAATATGTTTAGAAAGTCCTTGCATAATGATAGTCTTCCCTTGCTCCTTTATTTGCTTTAATTCCACATTCTTTTATTAAATGTGTAATTCCATATTACCAAGATGTATAATAAGGAGAAAATATTGTAGCCAAGATATGTAACAACTTTCTTGCATAGTGAGGAAGACATGTCATAAACTTCTTCTTGCATACGTAAAACTCTTCTTCCTTTGTTATTTGCTTTATTCATGATATATATCTCTTTCCAAGTATTCTTTTCACTGCAAGATTTGTTAGAAAATATAGGAGAACTAAATATATTTATTCATGATTTTATTTAAAATATTTATATTTTTATATAAAAAATACATGAATAAATTATATTCATCAACCACCAAAAAGTTCACAGTCGAAGTGAGAAGACCAGTTGTTCAAACGAGATATTCAAGTCAGAGCTGAAGAAGGAAAGAAAAGAACAGTTGGGTCAAAGTTCCAATCTTACCGGAAATAGAAGAAGCAAGAAGCGGTGCTGAGAAGGACGCGGTTCCTAAACGTAAATGGATTGGGAACTAAGGCAAATTAACTTAGGTTTTAAATAAAGAAATATAGGTAACCTTGTTTAAAACTTATTTCGAAGAGGAAAAACAATTCTAAACTTAGTTGGATCCGGCTGAGTCTAGTTCGTATATATACAAGTTAATTTGGCCAAATTCTACACGCACAAAAGACATCTCAACAGAGCATTTCAAGTACAATCAGATCGTGAGAAGCTTTGAGTGCAAGAACAAAGGCTGAGCAGCAGAACCTTACGAATGAGCGGTTTCATAGATAAGTCTGTTGTTTTAGTTTCTTTGTTATAGGCTATTGATTTGTAATCTATCAGCTTGTTGACAAGCATTAAGTAGACATTACTTTTTGAGGTTAAGTAGAGGTAACCTTACCAGCTAGCGTGTGGCTGTGAAGGTTCTAGGTACTAGGGGGTTCTAGTTCCTTGATTACATTACGTTGTAGTCTAAACTTACTCGGGTTTTCCTTTAGTGGAAGAGTTGAAATCCCAAGAGTTTGGGTCGTGGTTTTTTATCCCTCGAGCAAGGATTTTTCCACGTAAAAATTTATGTGTTCTTTACGTTTCCGCAATTTGTTTAGTTTCAGAGATAGGTGAAACTTGTAAGGAACCTGGTTCTTTGTGAGTTAGGCGCAGAAAGTTAAATGCAAGTTTTAGGTTTTAAAAATCGGGTAAGGACACTATTCACCCTCCCCCTCCCCCTCTAGTGTCTTACAAAGGTGCACCAAGTGTAATCTCCCCCTTTGCAATGTAGATGGATATAGTGTCTCATCTTTCTCCACATCTTCTATCGCTACTTGCTCCTTCCTCCGCCGTTGTTGCTTGTTCTTCTTCTTTCTCTTTTTTTTTTAATCTAACAAACTCTATAAATCTATTAGTTTATCGCTACAGTTATGATTATAATGTAAAGATTTATAAATTTCATGCCTACATCCGATTTTTTTTAAAAAAAAGATTTATGTAAATTTGTCATTTCTCTATTTAGATTGCTGGAGAAACATTATCTAAACTTGATGAGTAGAGAATGGAAAAACTTCGGTGAAGAAAAAATAGAACTCCGATGTAAAAAAGAACTCAGCGGTGAAGCTCCAACAATTTTAGACGGTGATGGCCCGCGGAGCAGTGGTAGTGGGAGGGTGGCATTAACGGCTAGGATTTGTATATAACAAAGAGAATTATTTTTTTAAAAAAAGTAATATGCTTTAAAGATATAATACTACAACTCGGCTCATTGACTTTATTTTCTACTTTGAACTAGTTATTTTTCAAAGAATACATTTATATATTTGTAAATTTTACGCCCCATTCCCATTTTTATCGCGCTAAATGATGTGTATCCACTATTTGATATATTTAAGATGAATCGCCGCAGTTTTACAAAGTGAAATTTTTTGTAGAAAAGCCATTCCAAACTCGGTATAAATTATGTGATTTATGGTTAAAAAAGCCAAATTTCTAGAAAAAAAAAAAAGTTGAATCTGAGCTAAAGTTGGCGTTTTTATGTTGGAGTTTAAACTTCAATATAAAATATTGAAATTTGTAGTTATAAATGTTGAAGGTCAGAGAAAAAAGCCTGAATTTTGAGTTGAAATAATAATTGTTATGCTGAATTTCATGGGATAAGACATGAGTTTGAACGAAATTCATATATTTTTTTAATTCATGAGTTTAAAGTCTATAATATATAAATCTAAAATTCGTTACTACAAATATTTTTTTTCAAGAAAAATAATGAGTTTTGAACTAAATTTAATGGTTTTTATTCTTGATTTCGAAGTCAAGCATAAAAAGATGAATATTTATAGCTAAAATATAAATTTTCATTAAAAAATCTTGAACTTCAGAAAAAAATGTAGCAGCATCACCGCTGAGGATAGTAATCTAGAAGATATTCATCAATTAACTTCTAAATGTTGGCCGTACGATGTTTAGCGCAGTAAAAAGCTGGAAGAAAATTGTTTCCCTTCGCAAATTAAACACCCTTAGTTTGTCCATAATAGTCTCAATTCTCTTATTTCCACCTATAGTAAAATAATTTTATAATATTCATCCTGTTAGCTTGAAGTTTTGATTGATGACGAATGAACAGATCGAAGGACTTGTTCCTTACACTACGGCAGCAGGATTAATAATATTGCAAAATCAATTAAGCAGGGAATTAATTATTATCCTATTATCTAATGTTTATCTTGGTATTCATGCAGATTCATACGTGATAAGAAAAGATTGCATAAGCTTAAGATAAGACTTGGAGATAAGGAAGGAGTTCTATTAGGACTCAAACTCATGGAGACTTTGAAGTTCAAATCAAGCAAGACTCTTTAGATTTCGAGGCTATAAATCAATAAGGTCTTCAGTTGTTAAAATACGCACAAATACAGACAGAAAAAGAGATTTAGCTTTGTTGAGTCGAAGTTGTATTTGAGCAGTCGTTAAGCTACAGGGAACTAAGTGAAGAGCCTGTTCCTTAGATTGAATCTTGTCAAAACTCTGTCTTAGTTCATCTGTAGTAGGACAAATCAAGTTGTACTATTTGTTTTCTTAAGAAGTTCTGTAGTAGTACTGATCATTCAAGTCTTGTTACTTGGAAGAACTTCACTAATTGTAAAAGGGTCATTATAGAATTAGAGTTAGTCCTAGGTTAGTAAGAGAATGGTCTTGTAACCAAGTGAGTCTTTCAAAATAGTAAAGTTGAAATCCTACTTGAGAGAGTAGGTCGTGGTTTTTTGATCCCAAGTTCAAGAGATTCTTCCACGCTAAAATCAGTGTCCTTTGACTTAAGTTTTACTTAATTCCGCAATTTACAAGTAAAGGAATACACAGAAGGAACTGGTCCTTAAGTGGTGACTCTTGGAAAAATAATAATTGGTATCAGAGCGGGTTATCCTTGAAAAGGCTATCACCTAGGATTAGAATGAGTTCATCACAAGGAAATAGTGAGGGACAGTCTACTGTGAGAGCATCTTTGTTCAATATGAAGTATTATTCATGATGGAAAGAAAGGATGAGAGATCATCTTCAAGCTGAGGATTGTGAATTATGGGATATAGTTACTGAGGGTCCTATCATTCCCATGAAAAAGGATGCTGAAGATAACGAAGTTCCCAAAACAAGAAGGGAATGCACTAGTGAGGATTTAAGACAATGGGAGAAAAATTTTAAAGCCAGAAAGTGGCTTGTGTGTGGACTTAGTCCTGATGAGTGCACCAGGATTTGACGGTGCACTACTGCCAAAGAAATTTAGGATGCATTGCAGGTTGCTCATGAAGGAACAAGTCAGGTGAAAAGATCTAGAGGTACAATTATTTTTTGAGTATGAAAGCTTTAAAATGAAAGAAAATGAGTCTATCTCTGAAATGTACACTAGATTTAATATGATTGCATCTGAACTTATCTCACTAGAAAGGATCTTAACTGTTGAGGATAGGGTTGAGAAGATTCTAGCAAGAGTTCTCCCAGATTCATAGGAAATTAAGGCATGTGCTATAATAGAAAGTAAGGATCTTACTACACAATCACTAGATGAGTTAATAGGCAATCTAAAAACCTATGAACTAAGAAGGAAGGTTAAAAACTTAGGAGAATCAGTGAAAAATGAACCTAACTTGGCCTTAACTGCTGCAAACAAGCCTGTTGATGATAAGGAACTGGTCCTTATAGCTAAAAGTGTTCAAAGATACCTAAATAAGAAAAAAAGGGGCTAGTGGATAGGGTAGGTCTTCTGACATGAAACAGGCTGGAGAATGCTTCAAATGTGGAAGCATGGAACATTACATCAGCAAATGTCCAGTTATGGAGGAAGAATGGAGAAAGAGATATGTTGAGCAAAGAAAGAAGGCCAGGGAACAGGTCCGTCGGAAAACTGGAACAACTAAAGCAATGACTGTTGGCCTGCAAGACAGTGAAGATGAGCAAACTGATGATGATTTGGATGATGAGCTAGCTCTAATGGCTCTTGAAGATTCAGAAAATGAAGAAGATGCTGATGTATTTGTTTCTAAACTCAAAAAGGATGTGAAAAAATGTCAAAAACTTGTTGCTCCCAACGCACACGCAAGTATACTTGGTCGACAAGTAATAAAGTGATAAGTAGAGTGTCGTTCCCACGAGGACTATTCAGACTGGACTCCTAACAAACAATTTCTTAAGAACTATTCAGGGATCTTTTTCTATGATGGTTGTGAAAGTTACTAACTAAAGGAAATAATTAAAAACAAGTAATTGAAGTCAATAATGGAGAAACGGTTATTGACTTCAATTACTTGTTTTTAATTATTTCCTTTAGTTAGTAACTTTCACAACCATCATTGAAAAAGATCCCTGAATAGTTCTTAAGAAATTGTTTGTTAGGAGTCCAGTCTGAATAGTCCTCATGGGAATGATACTCTACTTATCACTTTATTACTTGTCGACCACGTATACTTGCGTGTGCGTTGGGAGCAACAAGTTTTTGGCGATGTTGCCGGGGACTAAATAATTGACTGTTTTCTTTATGAACAATTTATTATTTTCTATTCAGGTTTAATTTTTGTTTGTTTAGTATTGTTTTACTTGTCTTATCATGGCATCTTTTAATGAAAATTGGTCGAGTGGTTGTAATTCTAATTTTGATGATCTTTGTCTGCTTTGCGGAGGAACCCACTTGTGGAAAAATTGTCCAACTCTTTCAACCCTACGAGACTGGTTATGTGAATTTTCTACCACCTTTGATTGGAACTTTTGTAAATTGTGTGGTGGTCGGTGGAATGATTGTCCTAAGTGTCATGCTTCTTCCCCCAATAATCTTTGTGATGATTCTAATGATGTTTGTGAGTTTGACAGGAACGATACTCTACTTATCACTTTATTAGTTGTCGACACGTATACTTGCGTGTGCGTTGGGAGCAACAAGTTTTTGGCGCTTCTTAAGAACTATTCAGGGATCTTTTTCAATGATGGTTGTGAAAGTTACTAACTAAAGGAAATAAACTAAAACAAGTAATTGAAGTCGATAATCGTTATCAATAATGGAGAAACGGTCTAGGGTCAAAGCTACGAATAATCTAGTTGAGTTTTCCAGTTGATTCTACTTCTTGATTTCCTAGATTGCTAACTAACAGGTTCATTATATTCGTGAAAACCTTTTGATTCTTCACGGTCTATGCAGGCTACTCCAATCCCTATATATCTATGGGTTGAATCACGTGCACGCATTTACGAATTCTATGTTTAATTAAGCTAGGCGAGCAAGTATATGTCTATCCTACTCACAAATTGGTTCCCTGATGCCCAGGTTCGCAATCAAGTCCTATTCTTTCTTATGTGCGTTTACAAGTTCCCTATGTCGAGTTCAACTTGTAAACCGTAGATAGTTTTCAATTATCAGGCCTCAATAACCAAACAATTAGGCTCAAGAAAGAATAAACAATCTGTAATGGTAAATTAATAGGTAGAAATCAACTTTCAAACATCAACCTTCATGTATTTGCTCTAACCCTAGAACGAACAAACTATAGCATTAAAGAGAAGAATAAGAGAAAGAGAGAAAGAACTTGTTTAGAAGACATCTAGCGCTCCTCCCCTCTCCTCCAAAACTTGCTCCAAAGTCTGAACTCCCTCTAAAAACTAAGTAAAAGAGTATTTATAGGGTTTACAAAGGCCTAGTAATAAGTTACACCTAAGCCTAGACGAAATAGGACTTAAAAACCCGCTCCAGGGGCGCTATAGCTGGCGCCCCGTGCCTCAGAACGCGCTCAACTAGGCAGAACCCGTCGAATCTCGCACGCAATAGCCCCGCTCCGCGCTCCAAAATGCGCTAGAAGAGTGGGCGCCTTAGGGGCGCGCCGCGCCTAGCACCGCGCCTGCCCAATTTTCAGCTTTCCTTGCTCCTCAGCTCGCTTCGCGTCGTGCCTTCATGTGCTCGATCCAATCCTCAATCAAATTCCAACCTTTACTTGCTCGATCATACTCTTTAAAGCTCCAATTGAACTTCATAATAACCTACACGCATACGTCACAAAATCAATGCAAAATCACATCCATTAACTAGAAAACGGGCGAATAAGGTACTCAAACGTGAGGAAATATTAAGGAAATATAGGCATAAAATGTCAAACATCACATGTCTAGGGAAAAATTAGTCAAAGTATTTCACACTGTACTAAATGAGCTAAAATCTCTAAGGGATAGTAAAGATCAATTGCATGATGAAATTGAGAATTTAGAAACTGAATACAAAAAGGTGGTTATAAAGAATGACACTTTGAAAAGGGAAAATAGCATGCTAAAAGAACAGGTCCTTGATCTTGAATCAACTGTTCAGGAAATTCAGCATGAAACTTTAAAAGTTAGGACATATGAAAAAGGTAAAAGCATTGCTAATTATCATCAGCTCACTACTGAAGAAAATTTGACAATTGCAGTCAATGAAATGCTTGAAAAGGATGAAAAGATAAAATCCTTAGAAGAGGACTTGATCAGAACAAAAGAAGAACTGAATAAAACTGTCAAGTGGAATAAGTCTTCTAAGGTATTAGAATGGTTACAAAAAAATCAGAGTAGTAATAGAAGAGGTATTGGGTTTGAAAAATCTCAATCTTCAACTCAATGGGATCCTAAAAGTAAGTATCTGACACTCTCTGAAAATTGGTTATGCACACATTGTGGGAACACTGGTCAATTAAAGGAAAGTTTCTAATCTCTTGAAAGAGCTATACAAAGGAACGGGTCCTCTAAACCTGTTCATAACTCTGTGGCAAAGAAAACTGTTTACACAAAGAAATCATTACCACTTTGGGCTAAGAAAAACTTGATTCATCTTTTTTCTCAAGAAAAGGAACACAAACTAGTTTGGGTTCTTAAAATTAACTCTTAGTTTTCTTTTGCAGGCTATAGTGAAAGTGAAGAACCACAAATGGTACATGGACAGTGGTTGCTCAAGGCACATGACTGGACACAAGGAACTGTTTCTTTAACTCTCATCCTTCCAAGGAGGAAGTGTATCCTTCGGTAATGGTAAGAAAGGAGAAATAATTGGCATTGGAAAGGTAGGAAGATCTGATTCACATAGCATAGATAATGTGTTTTTTAGTAGATGGACTGAAGCATTGTTTATTGAGTATATCTCAATTGTGTGACAAAGATAATAATGTAAATTTCTCATCTACTGGATGCACTATTACTAATCAAGTCTTAGGAGAGATTATTTTGCAGGGAAGCAGACATGGAAATATCTACAAAGTGAATTTACTCACACTATCTGATGGGAGCTTGAGCTGTCTGAGCGTCATGGAAAATGATCCCCTCCTGTGGCATAAAAGACTTGGTCATGCAAGTCTCTCACAGTTGAATAAACTAGTTTCCAAGGACTTGGTAATAGGACTTCCTAACATCAAGTTTAAGGAAGAAAAGGTTTGTAAGGCTTGTGCCAGGGGGAAGTAGGTAAAATCCTCTTTCAAACCTAAGAAGCAGGTAAGTACCACCAAACTCTTGAACTGGTCCATCTGGATCTTTGTGGACCAATGAGAACAATGAACAGGGGTGGTAAGAAGTATGTTATGGTACTAGTGGATAACTATTCTAGATTTACATGGACCCTATTTCTTGCATCTAAGGAAAAAACATTTAATGCATTTTCAATATTTGCCAAGAAAATTCAAAGAACACTAAATAGTCATGTTATTGCTATAAGGTCAGATCATGGTACTGAATTTGAGAATCAGATGTTCTTTAATTTTTGCAATGAAAATAGTATTGATCATAATTTCTCATCTCCTAGAACTCCACAACAAAATGGAGTAGTGGAAAGGAAAAATAGAACTTTAGAAGAATGGTTAGGACCATGTTACTATCTGGAAACCTTCCACAAAGTTTTTGGGCTTCATACTGCATGTTATACAATTAATAGATGTATGACCAGGCCAATAATAGAAAAGACACCCTATGAATTGCTTAAAGGAAGAAAACCAAATATTTCACATCTTAGGACCTTTGGTTGTAAATGCTTCATACACAACAATGGAAAAGATGCCTTAGGAAAATTTGATCCTATTGGTTATTCTTTAAACAGTAAATCTTATAGAGTCTTTAACAAGAAAACATCTAAAATTGAAGAAAGCATACATGTCAAATTTGATGAATCTAACAATTTGGCTCAAGAACATGTATAGGAAGATGAAGAAATTGGAATGTTAAGGCATGGTGGACCTAGTCCTCAGCAAATTCAAGTCTTAGTTGGGTGTAATGCAAGAAGTGATTGCAAGAAACTGTTCCTTCAGACAATACTGAGAAAAGCAGCACAGAAACAGGGGGAACAAATGTTGGATCCACTCCTCAAATTGGTTCTGCTACTACTTCAGGAACTGTTCCTCAGCAAAGGATCCTTGAAGATGGGTTAATTCTCAAACCTTACAAGTATCAAGATTCACATCCTGTGGATCAGATAATTTCAGATAAGACTGCTGTAATTCAAACTAGATCAGCTGTCAAGAACCATAATCTTTGTGTATTTAGTGCCTTTTTATCTATTGTTGAACCCAAAAATATAAAAGAGGCACTGAAGGATGCAGATTGGATCAATGCTATGCAAGAAGAGTTGAATCAATTTCAAAGAAGTCAAGTTTGGCACCTGGAGCTCAAGCCAAGGAACAGGTCCATCATAGAAACCAAATGGGTTTTCAGAAACAAGCTTGATAAGGATGGTATGGTAACTAGAAATAAATCCAGATTGGTTGTTCAAGGATATAGTCAAGAAGATAGCATTGACTATGATGAGACTTTTGCTCCAGTTGTAAGATTGGAAGCAATAAGACTTCTCATAGCCTTTGCTACATGCATGGATTTCACTCTACATAAGATGGATGTTAAGAGTGCATTTCTGAATGACTATTTAAAATATGAAGTATATGTCAAATAACCACCAGGCTTTGAGAATGAACAGTTCCCTGAGAATGTGTACAAGTTGGATAAAGCCTTATATGGACTCAAGCAGGCACCAAGAGCTTGGTATGAACGTCTATCAAAATTCCTACTTCAGCATGGTTATAAAAGATGTAAGATTGATAGCACACTGTTTTTGAAAGAAAAAGGTAAACATCTCTTAATTGTTCAAATATATGCAGATGATATAATTTTTGGTGCTACGTGTGAAAATCAGAGTAAGAAATTTGCAAATTTGATGGGGAGTGAGTTTGAAATGAGCATGATGGGTGAACTCAATTTCTTTTTGGGTTTACAAATTAAACAAACCTCAAATGGAACTATGATCCATCAACAAAAATATGTTAACGAACTACGCAAAAGATTTGACATGGATAAAGCTAAAAAAATTGATACACCTATTGCCGCTGATACAAAATTGGATCTTGATGAACATGGTAATTCAGTTGATCAAAAAATGTATAGAGGCATGATTGGTTCTTTACTTTACTTAACTGCTAGTAGATCTGACATTGTATTTAGTGTTGTCTTATGTGCTAGATTTCAGTCAGATCCTAAGGAATCTCATTTGAAAGCTGTGAAAAGAATTTTGAGATACTTCAAAGGTGTTGGTTCCTTGGGACTTTGGTATCCAAAAGGTGGTAATTTTAACCATGTTGGATATACTGATGCTGACTATGCAGGTTTTCTTGTTGATAGAAAGAGTACCTCAGGTATGGCACACTTCCTCGGTGAGTGCTTGATTTCTTGGGGTACCAAGAAACAAAATTCAGTGGCTCTTTCCAATGCAGAGGCTAAATATGTGGCAGTTGCCTCATGTTGTTCAGTTATTATGGATAAAACAACAATTACAAGATTTTGGTATGGATGTATGAACTGTTCCTATCTGTTGTGATAATACTAGTGCTATAAATATGACAAAAAATCCAGTACATCACAAAAGGACTAAACATATTGACATTAGACATCATTTCTTGAGAGACAACTATGAGAAGGGATTGGTTACAATAGCCTTTTGTCCTATTGAAAAACAAATTGCTGATATCTTCATAAATGCCTTAGGCAGAGATTATTTTGTAAGAAACAAGTTAGAATTAGGAATGATTAAATTCACCTAAAATCTACCTCCTCAAAATTTGGCTAAGAAAGTGGGCTTGAATTGAATTTTATGAAAATCAAAGTAAATTTTCATCTCAGTACTATACTTAATTGTATACTCCATGCCATCATTACTTCTTGAATGTGCTAAATCTAACTGATGTTACTCTTATGTTCCTAGAATTTCAGATCATGGAAATTGATTATACATTGGGGTGTAAGGAACGGTTCCATTGCACAGGTATGTACTCCTTTATTATTCCAAAAATTATAAAGTTTGTGAAGTGTATGTATCTAGATAAGCTTAAATCCCACTCAATCTCTATTTTCTGCTAACCAACTCCATCAAGTAACCGTCCCTTGATTAGACTCCCACTAGGACTCGTCATTGTAACGGCTAAAAATTTGAAACGATCGAGATACCTAGAATAACTACACTTCTTTCTAATCACAAACGGGCAAAGAACTAAACTCCTTCTCAACCACAAATTCTTTTCTTATATATACCCATAATCCCCATTCATATTTTCCCATTCAATTTTAAAAATTTCAGAAAGAATTGTGAATTTCCTCCTTAAGCAAATTTTAGCCATGTCTCTCAACACTGATTCAAACACCACTACTGATCAACCCTCTTCACCCATGCAAACTGACAATCCCCAAAGTTCTGAGATTCCATCTTCACCCATGCAAACCACCATTAACCCTGAAATTCCCAAGAATTCAGAACCTGAACAACAAATTCAAAGGGAAGGATCAGTTCCTGTTACTGAAACAGAATTTGAGTCTCAAACTCAGAGGGAATGATCTGTTCCTATAGCTGAAACCATACTAGAACAAATGAAGGATTTATCTAGGGCAACGATATTGTTTGAGTTCAAGGTAAATTATGTTGAACCCATTAATGTTGTTGATCCTGATGATGCTGAGTCAAACTTAAAAATTGTTAAGGTGTCTGAAAAACAAGGGGATGATGTTCATATGGGTGAGGCTGATACACCCATTGCTGCTCCTAGAGCCCCGATGGCTGATGATGACATGATGGATATTTTTCGAAGTGACAGTGAGGATGAGACTCCTATCATTACTTTGCTAAATCTGAAAAGAGTAAAAAAGAAGTTGAAGAAGTGAGGGTTAAGTGATTCCAATGTGGCTGCTGACATCAATGCCAAATTGAAGAGAATAAGTGATAGTTATAAACCTGCACTTAAGAAGAAACAGGGTAAAACTTCAAGAAAAAAGAAGGAACCAGTTCCTTCTACCAGAGCTACTAGAGCAAGTTTTAGGATGGCAGATGAGAGATTGCATGCAGCAATGGAGAAAATTAGAAAAGGGAAAGGGAAATAAGTAGTTGATTCTGTTGACACAGTGGAACCTGTGACTGTGGAAAAGGAACCAGTGCCTGTGGAGAGTGACTCACCTGTTGAAGAGGAACCTAGTGCTCCTCTTGCTAAGAAAAGAAAAACTAGTCAGAGAAGAACTCCCCAAAGAGATGTGGTTGCTTCCAGGACTGGTCGGTCTTCTAAAAGGACCAGGTCCTCCAGGAGAGCTTTGGTTGATGAAAGCTCAGAAACTGATTCTGAAAAATCTGCTGGGGATGATAGTGAGAGTGACTATGCAGGAGTGGTATAAACAGGTGATCAACCTGTTGTTCATGATGACTTTATGGCCAGAAATGTGGTTAAGGGGAGAGTGATGCCTGATTTAGAAGAAGAAGAAATGGTCTGGCTTGTCCAGAAGTTGGAAGCCCAAGGGTGGAAGGACATGGTCCTTCAGATCACATGGAGGTGATCAAAGGTCATGGTTAGAAAATTCTTCTTTAACTATTCTATCAGTGAAGATAGGGTTACCTCTTCTGTGAATGACAAGGAAATCAGTTTTGACACCAAAGAACTGGGTGAACTGCTTGGTATCCCTTCACCGGGCTATAGTGATTACATCAAGCTAGTTTGGCCTGATCTAATTGGTCTCCCAACTGATTTGGAAATAACAAGGAAATTTTCAGAAAATCCTAATGAAGAAAAGTCTAGGGCTGTGCAGAAGAGTGAGATGCATCCACAGCACCAACTCTTGTTTGAATTTGTGAACAAAATCCTGTTTCCTAGACAGGAAAAGAGAAGCATAGCTAGCTTCATGGACCTGGTCCTTATGGAGCTATTGGACACAGAAAAATTGATCAACTGGCCTAGGTTCATAATTCATCTGATAACAAGTGTGGTCACTGGAAAGAAAAAGCATTCTCTGCCTTTTGGCTTTCTACTCACAGATCTGTTTGCAAAGCTTGGAATTCCTTTGGTTGATGTGAAATTGGCTACCAAGAAGGAAAGACTGGGAGTAGCCACTTTGTTGAGTTATGATCTTCCTGTTCAGGCTGAACTTCCCACAGCTGGTGGAAGCAAGCAGCCTCTGAACAGCAAAGTGAGGGCTTTAAGGCAACAAATGAATTTGAAAGCTGCTGAAATTGCTCGTTTGGAAGCTGAAAGGGATTTCTGGAAAGCTGAAGCCACTAAGGCAAAGAAGATGAATGAGGGGATGCTTAAGCAGATGTTTGATATGATGAAGGGTGTTCCTCCAGGAACTGGTCCTTCTAGCACCTGACCTTCCTAAAAAGCCCTTAGCCATCCTTGTTAACCAGTGGGATTTAGCTTAGTCTTAGTTGCTACTCTTTGCACTCTTTTGTTTTTTATTAATTTAGTTGTATTTGCATGTACCCCTGGTGATGATTATTTTTGTTGATAATGAACTATCTTGGATGGCTAATATCATCTTTATGCAGTACTTTCAGTTATATTCAGTTAGCATTTTGAGTTGCCTACATTGGCTATGAGTTGCTGATTTCTTTGCTTTATAATGTTCTAACTTATGCAACCTTTTCGATGATGCCAAAAGGGGGAAGATAAGGATGATTTTGCTTGTGACATTTATTAACCTGCTCCTTAATGATAAAATTGATTTCTACTAATTGGGCTTTTAAGTTGAAAAGTGCATTAAGGACATGCAGCAAAGGTTATGTGTTTGTCATCATAAAAAAGAGGGAAAATTTTAGCTTGAAGTTTTGATTGATGACGAAGGAACAGATCGAAGGACTTGTTCCTTACACTACGGCAGCAGGATTAATAATATTGAAAAATCAATTAAGCAGAGAATTAATTATTATCCTATTATCTAATATTTATCTTGGTATTCATGCAGATTCATACATGATAAGAAAAGATTGCATAAGCTCAAGATAAGACTTGGAGATAAGAAACGAGTTCTATTAGGACTCAAACTCATGGAGACTTTGAAGTTCAAATCAAGCAAGACTCTTCAGATTTCGAGGCTATAAATCAAGGAGGTCTTCAGTTGTTCATCTGTAGTAGGAAATATCAAGTTGTTTTGCTTTCTTAAGAAGTTCTGTAGTAGTACTGATCATTCAAGTCTTGTTACTTGGAAGAACTTTATTAATTATAAAAAGGGTCATTATAGGATTAGAGTTAGTCCTAGGTTAATAAGAGAATGGTCTTGTAACCAAGTGAGTCTTTCAAAATAGTGAAGTTGAAATCCTACTTGAGAGAGTAGGTCGTGGTTTTTTGATCCCATGTTCAAGGAATTTTTCCACGCTAAAATCAGTGTCCTTTTACTTAAGTTTTACTTAATTCTGCAATTTACAAGTAAAAGAACACACAAAAGGAACTGGTCCTTCAGTGGTGACTCTTGGAAAAACAACACATCCATTATAATCGTATTATAGTAATAAATATATTTTAATATAATAATCAAGTTTTCTACGAAAACAATCTACTAAAATATCCAACAATAGAAATATTTCCGCCTATACCAAACACATCCTTAGTTTGTCTATAATTATCTCGATTCTCTTATTTCCACTATATAGCAAAATATTTTTATAATAGTCCTTCGTTATAATCGTATTGCAGTAATAAATATAGGAAAATTTTTAAAACTAGCCAGCACATACTTAACTATTACCCTACCATGGCCCAAGTTCTGTTAAAATATTTTGTAGCCACATAGCCACAACATTGGAGTATACTATTGGGGTATCAAATTTATATACCATTGCGGCCTACGTATACTAGAAAGGTATACAGTAGAAGATACTCTATACACACACACACACACACACACACACACACACACACACACACCCCATTAGGATACACTATGGCTATGAGGTATACAAGCTTTGGATATATGTGGCCATGGAATGAAATATTTTTAGCCAAATGGTCAGTTCGAGTAAAAATTTTTAAATATAGCTATTTTTAGTTGAAAACAAAAGTCACTGGACATATAGGGTAAAAATCAAGTTTTCCTCCAAAACAATCTACTAAAGTTATCTAAAAATAGGAAAATTTACACTACATCACCACCCTAATCACTTAATTACAAAAAATAACAACACTTTTACATTATTTACCCCAACATATAGTTTTTCATATTTACCCCACATAACATTTTTCTCATTTCCCCGTTTCTTCTACCACAAACCCTAATTTCTCTGTCTTTTCTTTCCCCTCCTCCACCCACCCACCCACCGCCGTTCTTCCATCTCCGGCGACTAGCACCCACCCGTCGTCCTTTCTCCATCTCCGACCAAGCAGCTCGAGTTTTTGGTGTTGCTGCTGCTGTTTCGTACCAGATCTGGTGGCTCTCTCCTCTTTTTTTTTTTTTTTTTTTTTTTGTTTTGTTTTTGAGAGTGTATTAATGTGTATATATGTATATACCTTTTGTATTAATGTGTATGTGTATTTTTTGTGCCTAAATACACATTAAAATCTTTTCGAATGGCTATCCAATTTTTTGCATTGTTATTGTATATTTCTGTATTTTTTCCATTTTCAATTGTATGTTCGGAATTTTTTTGGTTGTGTATGTGTATATTTTTTTATATACACGTATTTAAGTGTATGTGCGTTTTAAGTGTATGTGAATAAGTGTTTTGCATATCCCAAGATTTATTTTGTATAGCTTTGTATGTTGTGGGTGTATATAAATATATGTTTTGTATATTTGAACTTTTATGTATGTTTATATATTTTTTATTGGTTAAATATACTCTTCTCTTTTCAACTAGAAAGAACAAGTTTCTGAACATTAAAAAATTTAGAGACACACACACTGAAAGAGTTCTGCACAACCATTTTAAAGTATGAATTTGTATTTTTGTATGCTTTATACTCGTTTAGATTGTTTTTCAGATTTTTTTTTTTAAAAAAAATTCCGGCGACCGGCCGTTGGCCACCGGCTGCATACCTGAAACTGAAGCCATGGGTTGGGGAAGAAGAAGAAAGCTTCATTTTCATGGTTTTGTTGAAACTTGTATATGCTTTTTAAAGAAACTATTGGTATGTTTTGTAAAATGGAATAGTATCACTATTTTTTGTAAATTTGTTATTAGGGTTGTATATTTCTGTAATTCTCCCCTAAAAATAACAAAACAAAAGAAGAGAGAAGGAAGCTAGAGGAGAACCCTTTTTGTGTCCTCTCTTCTCCATATTTATCAAAATCTCCCAGTTTATTATGGGTCAATTTGGGCTACGAATCCCAAATCAGTCTTGGTGATTTATGGAATCAAGACATTTTCTGTCGCTCCGTCAGAGATTTTACTCTTGTAAGGACATTCTTAGGAATATGGACCCCATATGGATGTCCTGGAGATCGTCTGATCTTTTTATTAATAAAGACTAGGCGATTGCCAGGAGCTTTCCTAAGGCAATCGTCAACAACTTTTCGAGTGAGTAGTTTTGTAAGACTTTTCTTATGAAATTATAATTAACTAGCAGTGCCAGAAAAGTCTATTAACGCAAAAACTTCATCAATCTAATTTTCGAAGGGTGATTTACAGAAGTAGGACATCTTCTGATACCCATCAGAGATTTAATCCCCAGAAAGTCTGTCAAAAATGGTCCCGTAAGAAGGTTCCTGGCCTTCTCCAGATCTTCCTACTAACAAAGGCTTGGCGATTGCTGGGAACTTCCCTCTGGCAATCACCAGAAACTTTTCCTCATGGGGCTATTTTTATAAGACTTTCTTATGGGGGTCAAAATTGTAGCAGCAGTACCAGAAATGTCAATTTCGTGCAAGGATTTCATTTTCAATGAGCTAAATTGGACGGATAGAGTGGATCATATTTTTATGGGTTAATTTTGGACGTGCTATTGTGGTGTTTGGTATAGGAGTTAGGTCAATGAAAAGGGACACTTACAAAAATACCCACAAAACTTAAAATAATTACAGCCACTACCCACTACTTTCAAATATTACCCGACCTACCCACTAAATTATTTACCCACTCTACCCACCCAGACTTGTATACCATAGTTCATGCAGTATACCATAAAGGTATATATCTATAAGGCATAACAAATGTATACAGTAATAAATGTCTCTCCAGACTTGTATATCATAATATATGCAGTATACTTTAAAGGTATACACCTATAAGGCATAACAAAGGTATACAATAATAAATGGGTAGGTTGGGTAAATACTTTTAGTTTTATGGGTAGTATAATTTGTAATGGGTATGACTTGTAAACACTGTAAATTTTATGGGTATAGAGTGTAAAAATCCCCAATGAAAACTACTGGCTTCTTTCTCCATAGCGTCTTCTGTGATGTTAATATCACTGCATGCTCTCGTGTCCTAAAAGAAAGTAGAAAGACTAGTATCTCATAGTTATGGTTTCTCATTTGGAAGCATAGTTAGGAATTAATCTCTACTAATTCGCTATTTTAGTTTTACGATGATAGATACATTCTTATGTAGCTGTTAGCAATACGCAAAACTTGCAAAATAATATGGAGTAGCTGAATTGGCCACTCTAAATTCCCTTTTTTTTTTTTTTTGGCTACATTCAAATTCAAGGAGCTGTTTGCATGCCATTTTCAGTTGGGCTTGCAGGTTGGACAAAAATTTGATCTGTGAATACTTTTGCAATATTTAAATGTGAATTGTGGACACGGGCCTATTTGGAGCAGTGGTTGCCATATACTCCATCCGTCCCAAATTAGTTGTCGTTTTAGGAAAAATTGTGTGTCCCAAAATAGTTGACACTTTAGGATTTCAAGACAAAAATTGTTAGTCTTTTCCAACTATACCCTTAATAATTAAAAAAAATTTCAACAAAATTTAATAGTCAAATATTAAATATGGGTAACATAGTAAAATACACATTTTATTTAATGATTTTCTTAATGGCGTGAAGAAGCTAAAAGCGACAACTAATTTGGGACGGAGGGAGTAAATGAGAAGAAAAAAGCAACGAATTAATGATGGGCATGTTTGTGTAGTTTAGAACAAAAACCGAGTACGTAGTTTATTAAATCTTAGAGACTGTATGGTTGCGATCGACATCGGATTACCTTTTTGGTTCTCTTGTGAACAATCTTGTCTTCTTCTGAAAGACTAATTAGACAATAAAAATTGACACTAGACACGTTATCTCCGTCTGTGTTAAGGATGTTATTACCAAAACGTTGCTTAATGCAATGGCTAAAACTATATACGGACTTTGTCAAAGTCAGCCAATTATTCGTCTCAATTTGAGGTTATCACATGTTATCAGTTTAGTAACCACGCACAGACACTAAATCAATTGCTTAGTTCTCACTAAAAGTTACACTAGCTACGCATATCTTATTTCTAAATTACTTCAGTCTTCAGAGTTCAGATGTATCCTCCTAAACAAAGTGAATATATTCTCCTCCTTTTTTGCAATAAAATACACCAAATAGCGTTCACAAAATGATCTACTGCATGCAACTTACCTTTGGGTCACAATCATTTTGCTGCTTCTGAAATTAAAGGGGGTATCTTCTGCATTTTCATTCAATTACAAATATAGTTTGAGTCATGTTATTTTCACACACCTTCACTACAAACACGAGTTGAGCATAACGTTAATCCCACAAGATATTCATGGGCATCAAATAATTATTGAACCTTTAAACGAGCAAAGATAATGTCTCACTCCTCCACCCTCCTTTGCGGATTGCTTCTCAATCTTTCAAGATATATTAGGTCACTTACGAAAAAAAAAAAAAGGAAACAATTTAGTATGGTGATCCTTGTTTCTTTGATCATAACCTTATCGTGTTTGATGAATTGATGGCTCTCGGACTTCAAAATTACTCATATGGTTCTACTATATGGGCACTAGCTAGAATATCAAATTTGTCAACATTAAATAATAACTATTATTACGTACTGTTGCCCCGTACGTAATAAGGAAAGGCAATAAGGACTGAATCTAGCATCCAAGATAAGATTAATTTTCATAATTAATCTAGAAATTGGACCCAATGATGTATTGTAATGGTCAATGAAAAATGTAAAAATAGAATCGATCAATTCTTAGCGGAGACAATATTATAGGTGATATCTTTCATTTACCTAAATTAATGGACAAAATTATCCACTACATGAGAGGCAGTAACTACCCGATATATTATTCTAGCTGTGCTTACAAGTTGTTAAGAAAAAGTTAAAAGAAGAATTTTTGCAACTAGTTCAATCTTTTACATTCTTTTTTGGAAAATTTACACTAGATGACAATCCTAATAGCTAAATTACAAAAAATACCGATACTTTTAAACATTTACCCTAAATAACGATACTTTTAAATATATTACCCTACATACCATTTACTCATTTCCCCCTTTCTCCTATCACAAACCCTAATTTCTCTCTCTTTTCTTTCTCCTCCACCCAGCCACCCGCCGTCCCTCCTCCATCTCCGGCGCTAGCACCTCCCGTCGTCCTTCCTCCTCCATCTCCGGCGACTAGCTGCTACTGTTTCCTCCATCTCCGGCCAAGCAGATCTCTGCTCCGATCTGCTTCTCTTGTTCTTCTTTTTTTCTTTCTTTTTTTGTTTGTTTTGGAAGTGTATTAATGTGTATATATGTATATACCTTTGTATTAATGTGTATGTGTATTTTTTGTGTAAAAATACACATTAAAATCTTTTCAAATGGCTATTTAATTTTTTGTATTGTTATTGTATATTTCTGTATTTTTTGCATTTTCAATTGTATGTTTGGAATTTTTTTGTTGTGTATCTGTATATTTTTGTATATTTCTGTATTTTTTGCATTTTCATTTTTGTATAGCTTTTGTATATTGTGAGTGTATATAAATGTATATTTTGTATATTTTAAATTTTATGTATGTTTATGTATTTTTTATTGGTTAAATATATTTTTTTAAAGTATGAATTTGTATTTTGTATGTTTTATGCTTGTTTTCCAGATTTACGAAAAAAAAAAAAAAAAAAAGATTTTTCGGCGACCTGCCGCCGGTGACCGGCCACCGGCCACCGGCGGCATACCTGAAACTGAAGCAGTGGCTTGGGGAGAAGAAGAAAGCTTCATTTCCATGGTTTTGTTGTAATTTGTATATGTTTTGTAAAGAAACTATTGGTATGTTTTGTAAAATGGAATAGTATCGGTATTTTTTGTAAATTTGTTATTAGGGTTGTATATTTATGTAATTCACCCTTTTTTTTTTTTTTTCCTTGTGAAAAGTCCAATACAATTAATTTCGCCCAAAGTTGCGTACTTTCCTTCAAAATGACTGGTCCATTGACAAGAGTTATTAGACTGAGTCAAGGCTTCGATATACTTCTCAATCCAAGATTAGTCCTTGACTCTGAGTACGTAGACCCCTGGCACTTATTTTCTTTGAAGTTTGGCGTGGAATTTTCTTAAAACTAAAGACTAACTTACGTAAAGGGCAAAAAAAGGGAGTAAATTCCGGGTCTCAGTAATGTGTCTTGTTTTGTTATTTAATGTTTCAACACTTGAATAAGAGGATAGTAAATCAGTTTCAACTTAAGAACCTCATAAGGCCATACACAGGTGACTTAACCAAGAGGATTAATACTTTCTATTCTCATTAATTGTTTCTCTTTGATTCCACACCGTTCTTCTTAAAGCCATCAATTTGGTAAGTTACTTATACTAATACACATCAGTCAAGTCCTCTGAAAAACTATTTCTCTCGTTCTTTATGTTGGTGTTGTGAAAACTGATGCTCCTATAATTGAATTTTTTTGAAGAAAACAAAACAGAAAAATTAAGAAGTCTTCTCACTGATCAGGTCTCTTAAATTCTTTGATAACTTTTGGGTTGGTGTATATATAGCTTTATATATAGTCGTGTCAGAGATCATGAAAGAGAGGAATGAGAAGTTGATGAATGAATATTGGCTAAGGCCAGTTTTCCAAAAGAATTCAGTGGTGGGAGCAAAATGGAGATATCTGAAGAAGAAAGCTACAGCAACCTTAACGACATCATTGTTTGTTTTCTTCTTTCTCCTTCTAGTTTCTGTCTTGTCCTTGGCTGGATGGCTTGACCTTGTAAGTCAATATGGCAAAGTCCACTCTCCTTAATTATATTTACCTTATACATTTATACTATGTGCATTATTGTTTTAAAAAAATTACATTATCAATTTAAGTAATTGATCTAGCGCAACATGTAACTTCTTCATATATTAAGTCTAATGAATTCAACATGTAACACTGAAATTGCACTACCTCTTTAAACGGTCTGTAATTTGTATGTAACTTAAACTTTAACCTTAATGTCCTTTAAATGCATGGATATAAATTGAGTTACAAAGCAGTAATCTTATAGTTTTTGCTAACAGTCAAGCATGCTGTTTCTTTTGTCCATTTTAAGTAGAGAATTGAGCTTTGCACCTCTACCCGCTACCACAATATTAAAAAAATGTTTAAAATAATTATATAGATCATTAAAATAGAATGCTAATACTCTAGAATTATTTTTCTTTTCCACTCGATAAAGATAGAAGCTACCCATACATATAATTTTTGTTTATGGAAATGAATTAAGATGCATGGTAATAGTTCTCTTGGTTCATTTCTCTTTATTAGGCTTCTTTAAGTAATCCATAATAATGATGAATGTTAACATCTCCACGGAGTTCATTTTGATTATGGTTTCTTTGAATTTATGCAGGCAAAATACACTGGTCATTCCTATAAAAAAGCGGCAACCCCAACAATAGAGCCCCAAATTCTTGAGTACCCTTTGGATTGTGCTGCATGGAATCAGTCCAATACATGCCCAAGAAATTATCCTACATCCTATAAACCCTTAAACCCCAATAACTCAACATGTCCCGAGTATTTTAGATGGATTTATGAAGATTTAAAGCCATGGAAGGAAACAGGAATTACTAGGGAAATGTTGGAAAAAGCAAAAGGGCATGCACATTTCAGATTAATAATATTGGATGGAAAAATTTATGTTGAGAAATATAATACGAAAAAATTTATTCAGACTAGACATTTGTATACAATGTACGGGATTGTACAACTCCTTAGGTGGTACCCTGGAAAATTGCCTAAATTGGAGATCATGTTTGATACTGATGACCGTCCGGTCATCCGATCAAAAGACTACCGGCAACCTAACTCCGGCCCACCACCGTTGTTCCGCTACTGTTCAGATTGGCATAGTTTGGATATTGTCTTCCCAGATTGGTCATTTTGG
Source organism: Petunia secreta (assembly GCA_029990175.1). Lineage (NCBI taxonomy): Eukaryota > Viridiplantae > Streptophyta > Magnoliopsida > Solanales > Solanaceae > Petunia > Petunia secreta. The sequence continues at coordinate 5,608 of JARKIP010000081.1, read as the reverse complement.
GGCTGGTAAAGTTCGTTTACCCTCGACCATATTTTGCTTTAATTTATTTTTCAAACTACTTTGTTCTCTCTTCAAGTGGTTGTGTTTGAAAATATTTTTGACACTTGTGATAAAATAAGCCAGTGGCTTGACTACAAATCATTTAAGAGTCGATTTTCAAAATTTAATTATGTAGACCTTACCACAGGAAAGGCCAAATTTACAAAACCCAATACCTGGATTTCATAGATTCATCATGTTGTTGTTAGGGAAACAAGACACAATCTATCGTGTTTAACTAAAGTAACGTAATTTAAATTTGAAGTTCATGTTTTCCAATTGTTTATGACTTCTATCAATCAGTGGAATATTATTTTCCGCTTAACAGCTTGCACAAGAATCATTTGAGTATAAACTCATACAACTAATAATAAATGTCAACTTTCATGTGTTGCGTGTATTCCTGTCAAGTAAAACTGTAAGGCTCATGAAAATTGGACATATAGAGACAAAGAACACGACTAATATTTTTTTACTATTAAATTTTGTAGGGCTGAGACAAATATAAAGCCATGGAGAAGTCTGATTAAGGGCATTAAAGAAGGTAATAAAAGAACTAATTGGATGGACAGGGTACCCTTTGCTTATTGGAAAGGAAATCCCCATGTCTCTCCCATCAGAAAAGATCTCATGAAGTGTAACATTACTGACAAACAGAACTTTGATACCCTCTTATACGTCCAGGTTTGTGTATATTGCCACATTTAATTATGATAGTAACTTTTTGTTTTATCCCTTTAATTATTTTTTTTCTAAATGAAGAATAAAAGAAAAGAAAGTCTCATCATCTAAAATTAGTTCAGTTACTTTTGATTAGTAATGCATGATATGGTTTTCTTTCTTAGTAGTATATGCAAAGAAACTGTATTTAGATCAGACTTCTTTAGTTACATAGTGATTATGCATATAGTATATTTAACACACTTTAATTTGTTGTTTATTGACAAACCCTCAGGACTGGATTGATCAATCCAAAAAGGGATTCAAGGAATCAAGTCTTGAAAGTCAATGCACCCACAGGTATGATCATTGTCTCCCCCCCCACTTCTCAAAAAAAAAAAAAAAAAAACCCAAAAAAAAAAAAAGAAAAAAAAGGAAAGTTGCTTTTTTATTTGTTGGGTATAGATTGTAAGTTGAAAGTTTTGTTGGGTTGATTATATATATTGCAGATATAAAATATATGTGGAAGGATGGGCATGGTCAGTAAGTGAAAAATACATTCTTGCTTGTGATTCTCCAACATTATACGTACGACCTCGTTACCATGATTTCTTCATGAGAGGGATGATTCCCCAGCAACATTATTGGCCTATTCGAGACAATGATAAATGTAGATCACTCAAGTTTGCTGTTCAATGGGGAAACAATCACACTGACAAGGTATAATTACTCGCAAATTATATATACTAATAGTGTAAATCAAAATTTATACTTTAATATGTTATAGCAAGTTGTCTGTCTCATTTTTCAGATCACTAATCCCAGTAATTATTATTAGTACTACATCTTTGCATGTAAGTAGTATTTTTTAATCATATCAAACTATTTTGAATATCTTGACAGGCACAGGCAATCGGGAAGGCAGGAAGTAATTTCATTCACGAAGATATGAAGATGGAATATATTTTCGATTACATGTTCCATTTGCTGAATGAATATGCAAAGCTACTGAAATTTGAACCAAAAGTTCCAGCTGATGCAGTTGAAATATGTTCAGAATCATTAGCATGCACTTCAGAAGGTATTTGGAGAAAGTTCATGGAAGAAGGTTTGGAGAAATCTCCTAGTTATACAAATCCATGCACCCTTCCTCCACCTTATGAACCTCAACAACTTAAATCTTTTGTTGACCAAAAAATAAAGGCCACACAACAAGTGGAAGCATGGGAGGATGAGTACTGGAATAGGCTAAACAACAAGCAATAGGACCCTTTTATGCAACTTCAATTTCTTCCTTTTTACTAATGTATATTAATGCACTTGTATGTAGAAAGTAGAGTAAATACCTAAATGCATTGTTATGTAGATCTTCTTCATGACCTCTCGTCTTAATATATATATATATATATATATATATATATATATATATATATATATATATATATATATATATATATATATATATATATATATATATATATTTTGAACTTCCAAGTAGAGAGCGTAGTAGCTTTCGATACAAATCAAACACGGTGGATTTTTTTCCTTCCAATTTTAGAATGTGCTAAAAAGATACTAGAGGGTAATTTATCCACTTAATTAAAAGTCATTTCCTTTTAGACTTTAATTCATATCAGCATATGACCAACAACAAGAAAAATAAATAGTACAACAATAGAGCACGTCGAAGGACACAGTTTAGAAAGTTTATGCAGAATCATGAGGGTCCAACTTAAAGTAAAACATGCGATTAGAATTTCAACAGATGTTAGTGTGATCTGAATTTTGGCCTCTTCATGACGAGTAAACTAATCCAGTTCCAACTTTTGGAAATTTACTTCAAATATATTTTAAATCTAGAGTTATGGTATCCAACCTTTTACTAGAAAAATTGAAACAAAAATGATTTTTTATTCCTAACCTTGCATCAAGGGTAATAAGGCAATTTCATTACATTTTCCTATTCATGACATCCACAATTAAGAGAACCTTTTACCTTTTACTAAATTAAAATACTAATCATAAATTTACTGGTGCCACTAATTTTCCACCAAATGTTGCTCTTCTTATGGAGCAGACAATAGCCTCATATTTAAAGAAATCACAATTTCACCACATGGCTTCAAATGCCAAAATTTCTCAATTTATAAAGTTCTGCATGAAGGAGGCTACAAGTTTAACAAATCTCAACCAACTGTTTTCTTCTTCTTGATCTAGTAATGAGTAACAATAAAGGACATGAAGATGCAGCTTTCAGTCTCTTTCATTAGTGAAAGCACAAAGTATTAATTTAAGATGAGATTTTAAGGCTTGAATATAATTATGTATTTTAATTAGCCAGAAATGAAAAATATGTAGTATGCACAGCTAAAATACTGAAATTCCAAGCAGATTTCAGATTTTAGATAAATGAGAGGAGAAAATGCATCATAGATCATCTGGAATGATTGAAAGACAACGCAGGACTACTTGGATTAAAAGCACTATTGGATTTTTCGTCATTTTTCTATCAATTGTAGCTCTAACAATTCAATGGATGGATATTGTAAGTATATGGTTGCTCTATGGCTAGAAGCAGATCTAAAGGGTTTCAGTAGCTTTAACTGAATTCATTGTTTTCAATTCAAACTATGTATACATATGTAAACGAAAAATTAAAGCATATACATACAATAAGATTACTCCCATTCTGAACCTACTGACCGTATATTTGGATTTGCCTCTGGCTTTGTCTCTTAACTAATTCACCTCTACTTTCTTGTGCTTGTTTTTCTCATGTATAGCGACCTTTTTCTTTTCAGTCTGTCCATTCAGGTTCCTTGCAGAAGAAACTTGATCTTTTCCCTGAAGTTTCTTGCACGATAAAGTGTCCGAGAACTTCACCAAACAAGCCTATATTCAGTTCATTATCTGATCAGTCCTGCCCGGAGTACTTTCAATGGATTCATGAAGATTTAAGGCCATGGAAGGAGACAGGGATAACACGAAAAATGGTAGAAAGAGCTCGAAAAGTAGCTCATATTAGAATAGTCATAGTAAATGGAAGATTGTATTTTGAGAAGTATAAACCAACTTTCCAGAAAAGGGACATGGTCACATTGTGGGGGATTTTGCAACTTCTTAGTTTTTACCCTGGAATGCTGCCAGATTTAGATTTTGTTTTCGAATGTGGTGACCAGCCAGTAACACAAAAAAGTGATTATGGAAACTCAAAGGATTCAGTTCCACCACCATTGTTTCACTACTGTGGAAATGACTCAAGTTTTGACATTGTTTTCCCTGATTGGTCCTTTTGGGGTTGGTAAACATTCTTGTCGTTTTTTTCAAGTTCAAGCCAATGTTGAGTTGAAATATCTGTTTGAAATTAATCATAAGTACTAGTAGCTATTTCTATGGTTGTATTAATTAGAAATGGTTTATTTTGGTATTGCAGGCCAGAACTCAACATAAAGCCATGGGATGCCTTGAAAAAAGATTTAGAGCAAAGCAATCAGATGATTAAGTGGACAGAAAGGGAGCCTTATGCTTATTGGAAAGGGAATGCATTTTTAGGCGAAGCAAGACGCGACCTTATGAAGTGCAATCTCTCTAAGAAGCAGGAATGGAATGCTAGAATCTATGACTTGGTAAGTGTCATTCTGTGCCTCAGCTTCTTCACAAAAAAAAGAGTGCTCTGAAATCCCTTAATTGATGCATCTTACGTTCGCCATAAAAGGGTGGGTGGCCTGATGCACTATGCGCAGGATCTAGAAAACAGCCAGACCACATGGTATTCTTAACTTGCATTTCTGACATGGCTGCTTTCCTGGCTTGAACCCGTGACCTCCAAGTCATATAGCCACAACTTTCACGGTTGGGCCTAGGCTCCCCTTCACCATGCTTAAAATTTACAGTAAAAAGTATTCAGAATATGAAATCTTTGATAAGCTGATATTAATACTTTTCAGCAATGGCCTCGTGAACGCAGACAAGGCTTTAAAACTTCTGATTTAGCTGGACAGTGCACTCATAGGTATGCACTCAATCTAAGAGTACCTTCAACCTATATCTTTTTTAATTTCTGAACCTTTCATATCTTCTAGCCTCTAAATTGTTCTTTACTCATTTCTGTTGGACCATTTTTGTTCTTGGAATTGACATAAGCCAGATACAAGATTTATGTTGAAGGGCTTGCATGGTCAGTGAGCCAAAAGTACATTCTAGCTTGTGATTCTGTGGGTTTGCTCATAAATCCCCACTACTATGATTTCTTCACAAGGAGTTTGCTGCCAACAATCCATTACTGGCCAATAAATGAGAATGACAAATGTAAATCAATCAAGTTTGCAGTAGACTGGGGCAACAAAAATGCGAAAAAGGTGACACTTCATATTGATACAGCAGGACTAATCTTCACTTACATTAATCCTCTTATCTGATGTTGAAGCATGCTGACTTTTGACAGGCACAAGAAATTGGTAAAGCAGGAAGCAATTTTATACATGAGAAGCTACAAATGAAGTACATTTATGACTACATGTTTCATCTCTTGTCTGAATACGCCAAGCTTATGAAGTACCGACCCACTGTGCCTAGTAAAGCAATTGAAGTATGCTCCGATACATTGATATGTTCCACGAAAGGAATAAGAAAGAAGTTCAGGGTACATTCAAGGGTTGATAATGCTTCATCTTCAATGCCATGCACAATGCCTCATCCCTGGAGCCCTGCAGATGTCCAAGCTTTTCTTAAGCGAAAAGAGAATCTCACAAAGCAAGTTGAACTGTGGGAAGAAACTCAAAGTATATGAAATTCCCATATCAGGACATAGTATTTGCTTAAGCTAATTTTTCCTTTCGATATTGAAGAGTTTGCCTCTATTCAGTCTTGCTTAAAGAAGACGCTTTTAAGGCACTATATATCAGTTTTC